>JACEEU010000753.1:55000-70000 GCA_016630915.1 Callionymus lyra
AGTTATTCATGTTCTATCACAGACTCACTAACTAGTTATTCATGTTCTATCACAGACTCACTAACTAGTTATTCATGTTCTATCACAGACTCACTAACTAGTTATTCATGTTCACCTCATCTGTCCTTCTCTGCTGTTGAAGTTCATTGAAGGCAGCACGAGTCCAGGACTTGAATGCACCACGACAGGAAGACGGTAGTCCAGATAAGCCACGTTCACCCACCAGTCTGACAGCTGCTCAGAGACGTCAGAGCTGAACCTTCACAGATGTTTGCATCAACTTTACCCAGTTCTCGGTGCGAGTCGCTCTCTGCTCCAGACCCGCCTGCAGTCGCTCGCCGACGCCGCCCGGCTTCACGAAGGCGTCCAGCAGCTCGCGGGTCCGCCTCAGCTCCTCGGCCTCCACGATGGGCTCCAGGACGCTGAGGTAGCGCTCGCAGGTCTGCTGCAGGGCCGGGACCGGCAGGCTGGGCAGACCACTCTGGTGGGTCAGGAACCTGCCGCTCAGACGCTTCACCGGCCGCAGGAGCGAGCAGGGCTTGGTGAAGGTGCCGACGCCCATCCTCACCTGAGGGTCAGCAGAGGGTCAGCAGAGGGTCAGCAGAGGGTCAGCAGAGGGTCAGCAGAGGGTCACCAGAGGGTCAGGTGTTTCAGTGTGTGACAAAAACTACACAACAGACACACATGAAGCAACACAACAGACACACATGAAGCAACACAACAGACACACATGAAGCAACACAACATACACACATGAAGCAACACAACAGACACACATGAATCAACACAACAGACACACATGAAGCAACACAACAGACACACATGAATCAACACAACAGACACACATGAATCAACACAACAGACACACATGAAGCAACACAACAGACACACATGAAGCAACACAACAGACACACATGAATCAACACAACAGACACACATGAAGCAACACAACAGACACACATGAAGCAACACAACAGACACACATGAAGCAACACAACAGACACACATGAAGCAACACAACAGACACACATGAAGCAACACAACAGACACACATGAAGCAACACAACAGACACACATGAAGCAACACAACATACACACATGAAAAAGACACACATGAATCAAACAACAGACACACATGAATCAACACAACAGACACACTGAAGCAACACAACAGACACACATGAAGCAACACAACAGACACACATGAAGCAACACAACAGACACACATGAAGCAACACAACAGACACACATGAATCAACACAACAGACACACATGAAGCAACACAACAGACACACATGAAGCAACACAACAGACACACATGAAGCAACACAACAGACACACATGAAGCAACACAACAGACACACATGAAGCAACACAACAGACACACATGAAGCAACACAACAGACACACATGAAGCAACACAACAGACACACATGAATCAACACAACAGACACACATGAAGCAACACAACAGACACACATGAAGCAACACAACAGACACACATGAAGCAACACAACAGACACACATGAAGCAACACAACAGACACACATGAAGCAACACAACAGACACACATGAAGCAACACAACAGACACACATGAAGCAACACAACAGACACACATGAAGCAACACAACAGACACACATGAAGCAACACAACAGACACACATGAAGCAACACAACAGACACACATGAAGCAACACAACAGACACACATGAAGCAACACAACAGACACACATGAAGCAACACAACAGACACACATGAAGCAACACAACAGACACACATGAAGCAACACAACAGACACACATGAATCAACACAACAGACACACATGAATCAACACAACAGACACACATGAAGCAACACAACAGACACACATGAAGCAACACAACAGACACACATGAAGCAACACAACAGACACACATGAAGCAACACAACAGACACACATGAAGCAACACAACAGACACACATGAAGCAACACAACAGACACACATGAAGCAACACAACAGACACACATGAAGCAACACAACAGACACACATGAAGCAACACAACAGACACACATGAAGCAACACAACAGACACACATGAAGCAACACAACAGACACACATGAAGCAACACAACAGACACACATGAAGCAACACAACAGACACACATGAAGCAACACAACAGACACACATGAAGCAACACAACAGACACACATGAAGCAACACAACAGACACACATGAAGCAACACAACAGACACACATGAAGCAACACAACAGACACACATGAAGCAACACAACAGACACACATGAAGCAACACAACAGACACACATGAAGCAACACAACAGACACACATGAAGCAACACAACAGACACACATGAAGCAACACAACAGACACACATGAAGCAACACAACAGACACACATGAATCAACACAACAGACACACATGAAGCAACACAACAGACACACATGAAGCAACACAACAGACACACATGAAGCAACACAACAGACACACATGAAGCAACACAACAGACACACATGAAGCAACACAACAGACACACATGAAGCAACACAACAGACACACATGAAGCAACACAACAGACACACATGAAGCAACACAACAGACACACATGAATCAACACAACAGACACACATGAAGCAACACAACAGACACACATGAAGCAACACAACAGACACACATGAATCAACACAACAGACACACATGAAGCAACACAACAGACACACATGAAGCAACACAACAGACACACATGAAGCAACACAACAGACACACATGAAGCAACACAACAGACACACATGAAGCAACACAACAGACACACATGAAGCAACACAACAGACACACATGAAGCAACACAACAGACACACATGAAGCAACACAACAGACACACATGAATCAACACAACACAAACACATGACTCAACAAACATACACAAATGAATCAACACAACACAAACACATGAATCAACACAACACAACACAAACAAAACACAACACAACACAACACAAACACAACACACCTTCACATCCTCAGCAGCTCCTCGTCAAACGATCATAAAATAAACATTTATTGAGACAAAAGCTCTTTGCAGTTGAAGGATCAAAGGTTGTTGTCACGAGCTTCATTCAAACGTGTAACGATGATCTCGAGCTGATCGAACCTGAGACTCTGATCGATCCTTTGATACAACATTGAAAACACGCTTTAAAAACGTTCTCAACATGTGTTTACTTCCGACGCAGCTCGAGCTAGCAGGCTAACAGCTAGCATGCTAACAGTTAGCCGCACTGACGCTGAAGGTTCTTGATGATTATTGATTGACAGGTCAAAGAACGACCGCATCATAAACGTCACGAGAACAAAGTTCTTGAGGAACATAAGTTAAAGTTAAGGTTCTCACCATCGTTGAGCTGCAGCTGCTCCACATCCTGAAGGAGATCCAGAAGAAGTTCACACGAAGCTTCTGGTTGGATTGATTGACAGGTGAGTCCAGAGACTCTGACAGCAGATCATCAGCTGATCACCAGTCGTGCTGTCAATCACCCGCAGGCGTGGCTTAATACCGCCTCATGAATATTCATGCGGCCGCCGATAACAAATATTAGTTTTCGTTTTTTATTATAATTGTAACTTAATTATTGTTGTTATACTTGTTTTATTTTGTGTGTTTTATTTTTTTAATACTGTCTTTCCTATAACGTTTAAATGTGAACTGTATGTCGTTTCAATTGTTTGTTTTTTCGTTTTCCAGTGAAATACTGAAACAACTCAGCTTCTCCCACTGGGACAGAAATAAAGGTTTATCAATCAATCGATCGATCAATAACTTAAATATATGATCAGAATCATTAGCGCCGCAAAAATGCGTTCAAATGTTTTCCATCTGCTCCAGCATTTGTCCCTTAAAGTGTTGTTGACACGTTTAAAGTGTTTAAAATGTTATGAGAGATTTAAACTTGTTTGCGTTAAAAATAAACATTTTATTTATCACAGTGTGAAGCACGCTGGGGACAGTAGGGGGCGCTCGCCAGGACAGTTAGCAATAAACCAGCTGTAAAAGGCGCGAAGAAGAGAGAGCGAGTCATGGCGGAAGCAGAGCAGCAGTCAGGTAACAACATGTCAACTTTACCTGTCCAGGTGTGTCTCGCTGCAGACGCTTCAGTGTCTATTTAACTAAATTAAAGTACATTTGAACCTTCTGTCAACAAACCCTCACGAGCTGCATTGTTTATGTTTTTAAGTCACATTTCTTCTGCTCAGTAACGTGTGCTTGTGTAACATTTGACACACATGTGTTACAGTTGTGTAGTTAACGTGTGTTTCTTCTTGGATCTCCACCTTCATGAAAACATTCACAACCAAATGTTTAAGACACGCAGTTCAGACGCCTTTCACGTCATAAACAGCGTTTCACAGAAGAGATGGATGATGGATGATGGATGGATGGATGATGGATGATGGATGGATGATGGATGATGGATGATGGATGGATGATGGATGATATGATGATGATGGATGATGGATGGATGATTGCTGTATTGATTGATTGATTTCACAGTAGATGTAACAATAATGTGATCCATATGATCAGCTGACTGGTTACATTGACATGATCATTAAAAGAACATGTTTCTTGTCACATGTTTTACCAAGTGAGCCCCAGAACATGTATGATCTCATGCCTAACTTTCCAGGGTGTTCACCTGAGGACGATGCATCTCCGGTCGCACCTGACGCCACCTTCATGATCCCCAGGAAGGAGATCAGCATGGTCCCCGACATGGGCAAGTGGAAGCGTTCGCAGGTCAGTGTTTTCAGGTCAGTGTTTTGGTCTCTTTTCTTCCTCACAGAGTCTGGATCCTTCACAGGCGTATGCTGAGTACATGGGCTTCGTTCTGACGCTCAATGAAGCCGTGAAGGGGAAGAAGTTGTCGCACGAATATCAAGTTTCTGAGGTATTTGGTCTTGGTTTACAAATGTAGTATGTAGTATGTAGTATGTACTAAGTATTTTATTATCATTGAAACAGAATATATTTAAACTGCTCAACGGTTACCTTGAAACACATGATTATTCTTATGACGACATCCAAGAGTTCCTGCACACGATCACAAGAACAGTATATAGTGAATATATTATGTATTATATATTATATATTATATATTCCTATAGAGTCTCTAAACCTGGTCACTGCCAAGGTGATCAAATCAAATTTCCTCAGAGGCTGTTGTGAGAGAGTGTACTATTATAGTATAGTATTATTACTATTTATTTTCTATATATATATATATATATATATATATATATTATATCCTGAATATAATGAAAATATCTTAAAATGCTTTATTTCAAAACTGTTTCTTTTGATTTGGTTCTCAAACAAAAATAACAAATTAGAAAATGTCTGAAAACAAAGAACTTAAATCAACTCTGGTGTCATTAAACATCATCTAGTATCAGCTCTGGTGTCATTAAACATCAACTAGTATCAACTCTGGTGTCATTAAACATCAACTAGTATCAACTCTGGTGTCATTAAACATCAACTAGTATCAGCTCTGGTGTCATTAAACATCAACTAGTATCAACTCTGGTGTCATTAAACATCAACTAGTATCAACTCTGGTGTCATTAAACATCAACTAGTATCAACTCTGGTGTCATTAAACATCAACTAGTATCAACTCTGGTGTCATTAAACATCAACTAGTATCAACTCTGGTGTCATTAAACATCAACTAATATCAACTCTGGTGTCATTAAACATCAACTAGTATCAACTCTGGTGTCATTAAACATCAACTAGTATCAACTCTGGTGTCATTAAACATCAACTAGTATCAACTCTGGTGTCATTAAACATCAACTAGTATCAACTTTGGTGTCATTAAACATCAACTAATATCAACTCTGGTGTCATTAAACATCAACTAGTATCAACTCTGGTGTCATTAAACATCAACTAGTATCAACTCTGGTGTCATTAAACATCAACTAGTATCAACTCTGGTGTCATTAAACATCAACTAGTATCAACTCTGGTGTCATTAAACATCAACTAATATCAACTCTGGTGTCATTAAACATCAACTAGTATCAACTCAGGTGTCATTAAACATCAACTAGTATCAACTCTGGTGTCATTAAACATCAACTAGTATCAACTCAGGTGTCATTAAACATCAACTAGTATCAACTCTGGTGTCATTAAACATCAACTAGTATCAACTCTGGTGTCATTAAACATCAACTAGTATCAACTCTGGTGTCATTAAACATCAACTAGTATCAACTCTGGTGTCATTAAACATCAACTAATATCAACTCTGGTGTCAAGACGCAGTAACTTCTCATCATGACCGTGTTTTAATTATTACTTTATAAAGTTGCTCTGAAATCTGGACGAACGAGAGGTTACGAGAGTCCATTATGACCTAATAATGGCTTCACTCCTCCAGCTGTAATCGCACTTTGTTTATACAACGAGTTCCTTGGAGGTGGAAACCATTGATGACGCACGGTGATGAACCTCCATGCTTGACCAATCACAGCAGAGTGGGTGTGGTTATGGTCAACAAGATTTCATCTCCAGAAACTCTTGTGTTTTCTTACTTGTCATTATCTTTTAAGTTTATACTTTGTTTGTGACCCTGGTCTGGGAAAGTGCTATGAATATAAATGACTTACTTTAGGTCAACTTTAAAAACATTATTCTTGTGATTGTTTGTAACAGATTCCATTGAACAAGTTAAACTGACCTCAGATCTGATCAAAGGAACTCTTGAAAAATAGACAAACGTTCATAAATATTGATCCCAAAAGTTATTGACGACGTTCACGAGGATTATTCACTTTGATTGACAGTCTGTCGACAAGATCCTGGCTCTGCTGGCGACGCTGGATCGCTGGATCGACGAGACGCCGCCCGTGGATCAGCCGTCACGCTTCGGAAACAAGGCCTTCAGGACCTGGTTCTCTAAACTGGATCAAGTAGGTTCTGACGCTCGCGTCGCCTTTCAAGGTCGTTAATGGTGGAGTGTGAACAGGAAGCCGAGGCGCTGGTGTCGGCGCTACTTCCTGTCGACAAACAAGACGCCGCTCCAGAGATCTGCGTCTACCTGAAGGAGTCGGTGGGGAACCCGACCAGGATCGACTACGGTACAGGTAGATCTTCTTGATGGTTCCATGGTGACGACGTGTCTTCAGGTCTGAACACTTTGTTCTTCTTCTTTCAGGCCATGAAGCCGCTTTTGCTGCTTTTCTGTGTTGCCTCTGTAAGGTCGGAGCTCTGGTGGCCGAGGATCAGCTGGCCATCGTGTTCACAGTGTTCAAGAGGTACTTCATGACCTGTTTACTAGTGACGTACACAGAGGAATACTTTGAGTCACACACCTGTGTCTGCAGGTATCTGGCTGTGATGAGGAAGCTCCAGAAGACGTACAGGATGGAACCAGCTGGGAGTCAAGGAGTCTGGGGTCTGGATGACTTCCAGTTTCTGCCGTTTATCTTTGGAAGTTCACAGTTTTTAGGTGAGAAACCAACGTATGTTATACATATAGGTATGTGTAGTATTGTCTAGTACTTGACTCTGGTGTTGTGATAGTGTAGTAACAAGTATATATGTGTAGTATTGTCCAGTACTTGACTCTGGTGTTGTGATAGTGTAGTAACAAGTATATATGTGTAGTATTTTCGAGTACTTGACTCTGGTGTTGTGATAGTGTAGTAACAAGTATATGTGTGTAGTATTGTCCAGTACTTGACTCTGGTGTTGTGATAGTGTAGTAACAAGTATATATGTGTAGTATTGTCCAGTACTTGACTCTGGTGTTGTGATAGTGTAGTAACAAGTATATATGTGTAGTATTGTCCAGTACTTGACTCTGGTGTTGTGATAGTGTAGTAACAAGTATATATGTGTAGTATTGTCCAGTACTTGACTCTGGTGTTGTGATAGTGTAGTAACAAGTATATATGTGTAGTATTGTCCAGTACTTGACTCTGGTGTTGTGATAGTGTAGTAACGAGTATGTATGTGTAGTATTGTGGAGTACTTGACTCTGGTGTTGTGATAGTGTAGTAACAAGTATATATGTGTAGTATTGTCCAGTACTTGACTCTGGTGTTGTGATAGTGTAGTAACAAGTATATATGTGTAGTATTGTCCAGTACTTGACTCTGGTGTTGTGATAGTGTAGTAACAAGTATATATGTGTAGTATTGTCCAGTACTTGACTCTGGTGTTGTGATAGTGTAGTAACAAGTATATATGTGTAGTATTGTCCAGTACTTGACTCTGGTGTTGTGATAGTGTAGTAACAAGTATATATGTGTAGTATTGTCCAGTACTTGACTCTGGTGTTGTGATAGTGTAGTAACAAGTATATATGTGTAGTATTGTCCAGTACTTGACTCTGGTGTTGTGATAGTGTAGTAACAAGTATATATGTGTAGTATTGTCCAGTACTTGACTCTGGTGTTGTGATAGTGTAGTAACAAGAATATATGTGTAGTATTGTCCAGTACTTGACTCTGGTGTTGTGATAGTGTAGTAACAAGTATATATGTGTAGTATTGTCCAGTACTTGACTCTGGTGTTGTGATAGTGTAGTAACAAGTATATATGTGTAGTATTGTCCAGTACTTGACTCTGGTGTTGTGATAGTGTAGTAACAAGTATGTATGTGTAGTATTGTCCAGTACTTGACTCTGGTGTTGTGATAGTGTAGTAACAAGTATGTATGTTTAGTATTGTCCAGTACTTGACTCTGGTGTTGTGATAGTGTAGTAACAAGTATGTATGTGTAGTATTGTCCAGTACTTGACTCTGGTGTTGTGATAGTGTAGTAACAAGTATGTATGTTTAGTATTGTCCAGTACTTGACTCTGGTGTTGTGATAGTGTAGTAACAAGTATATATGTGTAGTATTGTCCAGTACTTGACTCTGGTGTTGTGATAGTGTAGTAACAAGTATATATGTGTAGTATTGTCCAGTACTTGACTCTGGTGTTGTGATAGTGTAGTAACAAGTATATATGTGTAGTATTGTCCAGTACTTGACTCTGGTGTTGTGATAGTGTAGTAACAAGTATATATGTGTAGTATTGTCCAGTACTTGACTGGTGTTGTGATAGTGTGTAACAAGTATATATGTGTAGTATTGTCCAGTACTTGTAGTTAGAAACAAGTATATATGTGTAGTGTTGTCCAGTACTTGACTCTGGTGTTGTGATAGTGTAGTAACAAGTACAGTGCCTTGTGAAAGTATTCGGCCCCTTGAATCTTTCAACATTTGGCCACATTTCAGGCTTCAAACATAAAGATATAAAATTTTAATTTTTTGTCATGAATCAACAACAAGTGACACAATCATGAAGTGGAACGAAATTTATTGGATAATTTAAACTTTTTTAACAAATAAAAAACTGAAAAGTGGGCGTGCAATATTATTCGCTCCTTTACTTTCAGTGCAGCAAACTCACTCCAGAAGTTGAGGATCTTTGAATGATCCAATGTTGTCCTAAATGACTGATGATCAATAGAAGGCACCTGTGTGTCATCAAGTCTCCGTATAAATGCACCTGCTCTTTGATAGTCTCAGGGTTCTGTTGAAAGAGAGAACCATGAAGACAAAGCAACACACCAGGCAGGTCCGAGATACTGGTGTGGAGAAGTTTAAAGCCGGATTTGGATAGAAAAAGATTTCCCAAGCTTTAAACATCTCAAGGATCACTGTGCAAGCAATTCTATTGAAATGGAAGGAGTATCAGACCACTGCAAATCTACCAAGACCCGCCGTCCCTCCAAACTTTCATCTCAAACAAGGAGAAGACTGATCAGAGATGCAGCCAAGAGGTCCATGATCACTCTGGATGAACTGCAGATAACTCCAGCTGAGGTGGGAGAGTCTGTCCAGAGGACAACAATCCGTCGTGCACACATCTGGCCTTTATGGAAGAGTGGCAAGAAGAAAGCCATTTCTCAAAGATATCCATAAAAAGTCTCGTTTAAAGTTTGCCACAAGCCACCTGGGAGACACACCACACATGTGGAAGAAGGTGCTCTGGTCAGATGAAACCAAAATCGAAATTTTTGGCCACAATGCAAAACGAATGTTTGGCGTAAAAGCAACACAGCTCATCACCCTGAACACACCATCAACACTGTCAAACATGGTGGTGGCAGCATCATGGTTTGGGCCTGCTTTTCTTCAGCAGTGACAGGGAAGATGGCTAAAATTGATGGGAAGATGGATGGAGCCAAATACAGGACCATTCTGGAAGAAAACCTGTTGGAGTCTGCAAAAGACCTGAGACTGGGACGGAGATTTATCTTCCAACAGGACAATGATCCAAAACATAAAGCCAAATCTACAATGGAATGGTTCACCAATAGACGTATCCAGGTGTTAGAATGGCCAAGTCAAAGTCCAGACCTGAATCCAATGGAGAATCTGTGGAAAGAGCTGAAGACTGTTGTTCACAAACGCTCTCCATCCAACCTCACTGAGCTCCAGCTGTTTTGAAGGAAGAATGGGCAAGAATTCCAGTCTCTCGATGTGCAAAACTGATAGAGACATACCTCAAGAGACTTGCAGCTGGAATTGCAGCAAAAGGTGGCGCTACAGAGTATTAGCGCAAGGGGGCCGAATAATATTGCACGCCCCACTTTTCAGTTTTTTATTTGTTAAAAAAGTTTAAATTATCCAATAAATTTCGTTCCACTTCACGATTGTGTCCCTTGTTGTTGATTCTTGACAAAAAATTAAAATTCTATATCTTTATGTTTGAAGCATGAAATGTGGCAAAATGTTGAAAGATTCAAGGGGCCGAATACTTTCACAAGGCACTGTATGTGTAGTATTGTCCAGTACTTGACTCTGGTGTTGTGATAGTGTAGTAACAAGGATATATGTGTGTAGTATTGTCCAGTACTTGACTCTGGTGTTGTGATAGTGTAGTAACAAGTATATATGTGTAGTATTGTCCAGTACTTGACTCTGGTGTTGTGATAGTGTAGTAACAAGTATATATGTGTAGTATTGTCCAGTACTTGACTCTGGTGTTGTGATAGTGTAGTAACAAGGATATATGTGTAGTATTGTCCAGTTCTTAACTCTGGTGTTGTGATAGTGTTCTAACAAGTATATATGTGTAGTATTGTGGAGTACTTGACTCTGGTTTGTGATAGTGTAGTAACAATAATATGTGTAGTATTGTGGAGTACTGACTCTGGTTATGATAGTGTAGTAACAAGTATATATGTGTAGTATTGTGCAGTACTTGACTCTGGTGTTGTGATAGTGTGTAACAAGTATATATGTGTAGTATTGTCCAGTACTTGACTCTGGTGTTGTGATAGTGTTGTAACAAGTATATATGTGTAGTATTGTCCAGTACTTGACTCTGGTGTTGTGATAGTGTAGTAACAAGTATATATGTGTAGTATTGTCGAGTACTTGACTCTGGTGTTGTGATAGTGTAGTAACAAGTATATATGTGTAGTATTGTCGAGTACTTGACTCTGGTGTTGTGATAGTGTAGTAACAAGTATATATGTGTAGTATTGTCGAGTACTTGACTCTGGTGTTGTGATAGTGTAGTAACAAGTATATATGTGTAGTATTGTGGAGTACTTGACTCTGGTGTTGTGATAGTGTAGTAACAAGTATATATGTGTAGTATTGTCCAGTACTTGACTCTGGTGTTGTGATAGTGTAGTAACAAGTATATATGTGTAGTATTGTCCAGTACTTGACTCTGGTGTTGTGAAAGTGTAGTAACAAGTAATATGTGTAGTATTGTAGTACTTGACTCTGGTGTTGTGATAGTGTAGTAACAAGATATATGTGTAGTTTGTGGAGTACTTACTCTGGTTTGTATAGTGTAGTAACAAAATATGTGTAGTATTCCAGTTCTTAACTCTGGTGTTGTGATAGTGTTCTAACAAGTATATATGTGTAGTATTGTGGAGTACTTGACTCTGGTGTTGTGATAGTGTAGTAACAAGTACATATGTGTAGTATTGTGGAGTACTTGACTCTGGTGTTGTGATAGTGTAGTAACAAGTATATATGTGTAGTATTGTGGAGTACTTGACTCTGGTGTTGTGATAGTGTAGTAACAAGTATATATGTGTAGTATTGTCGAGTACTTGACTCTGGTGTTGTGATAGTGTTGTAACAAGTATATATGTGTAGTATTGTCCAGTACTTGACTCTGGTGTTGTGAAAGTGTAGTAACAAGTATATATGTGTAGTATTGTGGAGTACTTGACTCTGGTGTTGTGATAGTGTAGTAACAAGTATATATGTGTAGTATTGTGGAGTACTTGACTCTGGTGTTGTGATAGTGTAGTAACAAGTATATATGTGTAGTATTGTGGAGTACTTGACTCTGGTGTTGGATAGTGTAAGTATATATGTGTAGTATTGTGGAGTACTTGACTCTGGTGTTGTGATAGTGTAGTAACAAGTATATATGTGTAGTATTGTGGAGTACTTGACTCTGGTGTTGTGATAGTGTAGTAACAAGTATAAATGTGTAGTATTGTGGAGTACTTGACTCTGGTGTTGTGATAGTGTAGTAACAAGTATATATGTGTAGTATTGTGGAGTACTTGACTCTGGTGTTGTGATAGTGTAGTAACAAGTATATATGTGTAGTATTGTCCAGTACTTGACTCTGGTGTTGTGAGAGTGTAGTAACAAGTATATATCTGTAGTATTGTCCAGTACTTGACTCTGGTGTTGTGATAGTTTAGTAACAAGTATATATGTGTAGTATTGTCCAGTATTTGACTCTGGTGTTGTGATAGTGTAGTAACAAGTATATATCTGTAGTATTGTCCAGTACTTGACTGTGGTGTTGTGATAGTGTAGTAACAAGTATATATGTGTAGTATTGTGGAGTACTTGACTCTGGTGTTGTGATAGTGTAGTAACAAGTATATATGTGTAGTATTGTGGAGTACTTGACTCTGGTGTTGTGATAGTGTAGTAACAAGTATATATGTGTAGTATTGTGGAGTACTTGACTCTGGTGTTGTGATAGTGTAGTAACAAGTATATATGTGTAGTATTGTGGAGTACTTGACTCTGGTGTTGTGATAGTGTAGTAACAAGTATATATGTGTAGTATTGTGGAGTACTTGACTCTGGTGTTGTGATAGTGTAGTAACAAGTATATATGTGTAGTATTGTCCAGTACTTGACTCTGGTGTTGTGATAGTGTAGTAACAAGTATATATGTATAGTATTGTCCAGTACTTGACTCTGGTGTTGTGATAGTGTAGTAACAAGTATATATGTGTAGTATTGTCCAGTACTTGACTCTATGTCCAAACATCAGCTTTAAAAGCTGCTCGACTAACTGTATCCTCTTGTCCTCAGTCATCGTTCTTCCTTTAGCTGTGGAGGACGTAACGACTGCTGCCATCTAGAGGCCGGAAGTTTAATTTCAACACAAACCTGAACAAACATGGTTAATATTTGAATGATAATTTAAACTAAAATAATAAAACCAAATGTTTTATTCCGTAAACACTTTATTGACATATAAACCAAGTACGATCTATGAAATGTTTATTTTTAGTTAAATTGCTGGTGAATACAATATAGTGTCGTGATCATAGGTTCACGTCAATAGATATTAAAACTGTGTCTGTCATAAAAGATACGTTTGTAGAGACATTGACCTCTGGAGTGACCTATGTTCGTAGGTCACACATTGACCTCTGGAGTGACCTATGTTCGTAGGTCACACATTGACCTCTGGAGTGACCTATGTTCGTAGGTCACACATTGACCTCTGGAGTGACCTATGTTCGTAGGTCACACATTGACCTCTGGAGTGACGTATGTTCGTAGGTCACACATTGACCTCTGGAGTGACCTATGTTCGTAGGTCACACATTGACCTCTGGAGTGACCTATGTTCGTAGGTCACACATTGACCTCTGGAGTGACCTATGTTCGTAGGTCACACATTGACCTCAGTGACCGAGGTGACCTATGTACCGTAGGTCACACATTGACCTCTGGAGTGACCTATGTTCGTAGGTCACACATTGACCTCTGGAGTGACCTATGTTCGTAGGTCACACTGTGGATACCTCTGTAGGTGACACATACCTCTGGTACGTATGTTCGTAGGTCACACATTGACCTCTGGAGTGACCTATGTTCGTAGGTCACACATTGACCTCTGGAGTGACCTATGTTCGTAGGTCACACATTGACCTCTGGAGTGACCTATGTTCGTAGGCACACATTGACGCGTAGGTCACACAATTTGACCTCTGGAGTGACCTATGTTCGTAGGTCACACATTGACCTCTGGAGTGACCTATGTTCGTAGGTCACACATTGACCTCTGGAGTGACCTATGTTCGTAGGTCACACATTGACCTCTGGAGTGACCTATGTTCGTAGGTCACACATTGACCTCTGGAGTGACCTATGTTCGTAGGTCACACATTGACCTCTGGAGTGACCTATGTTCGTAGGTCACACATTGACCATTGACCTCTGGAGTGACCTATGTTCGTAGGTCACACATTGACCTCTGGAGTGACCTATGTTCGTAGGTCACACATTGACCTCTGGAGTGACCTATGTTCGTAGGTCACACATTGACCTCTGGAGTGACCTATGTTCGTAGGTCACACATTGACCTCTGGAGTGACCTATGTTCGTAGGTCACAAAGGAAACAAACTAAGCTCTACAGTTGCTGTCCACAGCGACCTCTGGTGGCCAACAGTACAAATGCAGTCTCTCTCCAGATCATCCGACCCTTGAACCGCGACACTTCGTGGACGAGCGCGTGGTCAACGAGTATTACCAGGACTTCATGTTCCTGGAGTGCATCAAGTTCATCAACGAGGTAGGAAAACAAAGTATTCTTACAAAAGTATGTTTGCCTTCACAAAATATGTCTTATTTTTCAAACATTTGAAAATGTCTTTTCATCAGTTTTACAGCAAAGTGTCATGACCACTAGAGGGAGA
>JACEEU010000753.1:77500-87500 GCA_016630915.1 Callionymus lyra
AAGGTCCATAATGGAGAGAAAAAGGTTGTTATTTCTAATATAGTTCCAGTAACAGTAACACTCTGGGACTGAAGCCACTGATGGATCATAAGAGAACAGACGATGAACAGGTGATCGTTCACATGAAGGTTCAAGGGTCACACGTCACACGGACATATTGTCTGAGCATGTGCAGGATATATCGGGAGAAGAATGTTGAGAATGGAACGAGAGAGACGTCTCTGACACACACTCTTGTGTTCAACATGATCAGTGGCATCACTGTAGGTGGCGCTGGAGAGATGTTCACCTGTCACTCAAGGTCCTGGTGTTTAGAAGTTGTATCTCTAATATCATTTGAGTCAAAGTGTTATACTTGGAAACAAACGCTTCACTTGATGAGACACAAACATACTCTTGACTGAAGAAGTTGTAGTAACTTCTACGATCATAGATGTAGTATTGATGAGACACAAACATACTCTTGACTGAAGAAGTTGTAGTAACTTCTACGATCATTGATGTAGTATTGATGAGACACAAACATACTCTTGACTGAAGAAGTTGTAGCTAACTTTACACGATCATAGATGTAGTATTGATGAGACACAAACATACTCTTGACTGAAGAAGTTGTAGTAACTTCTACGATCATAGATGTAGTATTGATGAGACACAAACATACTCTTGACTGAAGAAGTTGTAGTAACTTCTACGATCATTGATGTAGTATTGATGAGACACAAACATACTCTTGACTGAAGAAGTTGTAGTAACTTCTACGATCATTGATGTAGTATTGATGAGACACAAACATACTCTTGACTGAAGAAGTTGTAGTAACTTCTACGATCATTGATGTAGTATTGATGAGACACAAACATACTCTTGACTGAAGAAGTTGTAGTAACTTCTACGATCATAGATGTAGTATTGATGAGACACAAACATACTCTTGACTGAAGAAGTTGTAGTAACTTCACGATCATAGATGTAGTATTGATGAGACACAAACATACTCTTGACTGAAGAAGTTGTAGTAACTTCTACGATCATAGATGTAGTATTGATGAGACACAAACATACTCTTGACTGAAGAAGTTGTAGTAACTTCTACGATCATAGATGTAGTATTGATGAGACACAAACATACTCTTGACTGAAGAAGTTGTAGTAACTTCTACGATCATAGATGTAGTATTGATGAGACACAAACATACTCTTGACTGAAGAAGTTGTAGTAACTTCTACGATCATAGATGTAGTATTGATGAGACACAAACATACTCTTGACTGTGAAGAAGTTGTAGTAACTTCTACGATCATAAATGTAGTATTGATGAGACACAAACATACTCTTGACTGAAGAAGAAGTTGTAGTAACTTCTACGATCATAAATGTAGTATTGATGAGACACAAACATACTCTTGACTGAAGAAGTTGTAGTAACTTCTACGATCATAAATGTAGTATTGATGAGACACAAACATACTCTTGACTGTGAAGAAGTTGTAGTAACTTCTACGATCATAAATGTAGTATTGATGAGACACAAACATACTCTTGACCTTGAAGAAGTTGTAGTAACTTCTACGATCATAAATGTAGTATTGATGAGACACAAACATACTCTTGACTGAAGAAGTTGTAGTAACTTCTACGATCATAGATGTAGTATTGATGAGACACAAACATACTCTTGACTGAAGAAGTTGTAGTAACTTCTACGATCATAGATGTAGTATTGATGAGACACAAACATACTCTTGACTGAAGAAGTTGTAGTAACTTCTACGATCATAAATGTAGTATTGATGAGACACAAACATACTCTTGACTGTGAAGAAGTTGTAGTAACTTCTACGATCATAGATGTAGTATTGATGAGACACAAACATACTCTTGACTGTGAAGAAGTTGTAGTAACTTCTACGATCATAAATGTAGTATTGATGAGACACAAACATACTCTTGACTGTGAAGAAGTTGTAGTAACTTCTACGATCATAAATGTAGTATTGATGAGACACAAACATACTCTTGACTGTGAAGAAGTTGTAGTAACTTCTACGATCATAAATGTAGTATTGATGAGACACAAACATACTCTTGACTGTGAAGAAGTTGTAGTAACTTCTACGATCATTAGATGTAGTATTGATGAGACACAAACATACTCTTGACTTGAAGAAGTTGTAGTAACTTCTACGATCATAGATGTAGTATTGATGAGACACAAACATACTCTTGACTTGAAGAAGTTGTAGTAACTTCTACGATCATAGATGTAGTATTGATGAGACACAAACATACTCTTGACTTGAAGAAGTTGTAGTAACTTCTACGATCATAGATGTAGTATTGATGAGACACAAACATACTCTTGACTGTGAAGAAGTTGTAGTAACTTCTACGATCATAAATGTAGTATTGATGAGACACAAACACACTCTTGACTGTGAAGAAGTTGTAGTAACTTCTACGATCATAGATGTAGTATTGATGAGACACAAACACACTTACTTGACTTGAAGAAGTTGTAGTAACTTCTACGATCATAAATGTAGTATTGATGAGACACAAACATACTCTTGACTGTGAAGAAGTTGTAGTAACTTCTACGATCATAGATGTAGTATTGATGAGACACAAACACACTCTTGACTGTGAAGAAGTTGTAGTAACTTCTACGATCATAAATGTAGTATTGATGAGACACAAACACACTCTTGACTGTGAAGAAGTTGTAGTAACTTCTACGATCATAGATGTAGTATTGATGAGACACAAACACACTCTTGACTGTGAAGAAGTTGTAGTAACTTCCACGATCATAAATGTAGTATTGATGAGACACAAACATACTCTTGACTCTTGACTATGAAGTAGTTGTAGTAACTTCTACGATCATAAATGTAGTATTGATGAGACACAAACATACTCTTGACTGTGAAGAAGTTGTAGTAACTTCTACGATCATAAATGTAGTATTGATGAGACACAAACACACTCTTGACTGTGAAGAAGTTGTAGTAACTTCTACGATCATAGATGTAGTATTGATGAGACACAAACATACTCTTGACTGTGAAGAAGTTGTAGTAACTTCTACGATCATAAATGTAGTATTGATGAGACACAAACACACTCTTGACTGTGAAGAAGTTGTAGTAACTTCTACGATCATAGATGTAGTATTGATGAGACACAAACACACTCTTGACTGTGAAGAAGTTGTAGTAACTTCCACGATCATAAATGTAGTATTGATGAGACACAAACATACACTCTTGACTTATGAAGTAGTTGTAGTAACTTCTACTATCATAAATGTAGTATTGATGAGACACAAACATACTCTTGACTGTGAAGAAGTTGTTGTAGTAACTTCTACTATCATAAATGTAGTATTGATGAGACACAAACACACTCTTGACTGTGAAGAAGTTGTAGTAACTTCTACGATCATAGATGTAGTATTGATGAGACACAAACATACTCTTGACTGTGAAGAAGTTGTAGTAACTTCTACGATCATAAATGTAGTATTGATGAGACACAAACACACTCTTGACTGTGAAGAAGTTGTAGTAACTTCCACGATCATAAATGTAGTATTGATGAGACACAAACATACTCTTGACTCTTGACTATGAAGTAGTTGTAGTAACTTCTACTATCATAAATGTAGTATTGATGAGACACAAACATACTCTTGACTGTGAAGAAGTTGTTGTAGTAACTTCTACTATCATAAATGTAGTATTGATGAGACACAAACATACTCTTGACTGTGAAGAAGTTGTTGTAGTAACTTCTACTATCATAAATGTAGTATTGATGAGACACAAGTCTCTCCTTCTCCTTCTGTTGTTACTTCATCATGAAGGAAGGTTTGAACTACGTTCACTCGCTCCAGTGATGTGAAACATACTGTCGTATAATTCTATAATACTTCAAACATATACACGTCTGAATGGTTTGTTTTTCAAACTATCTCAAGAGTTGCTTTGAACAAAGGTTTTCTCTCGTTACACTTTTACCATTAAACTGAAATAGTATTTTAATTAAACTAAGTTAATGTGTCAGATGTTGAATTAACAACTGAATAAATACAATACAATGAGTGTTTAAGAAGTGAGTAATATTAGCCTTGACTCTGGTGTTGTGATAGTGTAGTAACAAGTATATATGTGTAGTATTGTCCAGTACTTGACTTTGGTGTTGTGATAGTGTAGTAACAAGTATATATGTGTAGTATTGTCCAGTACTTGACTCTGGTGTTGTGATAGTGTAGTAACAAGTATATATGTGTAGTATTGTCCAGTACTTGACTCTGGTGTTGTGATAGTGTAGTAACAAGTATATGTGTGTAGTATTGTCCAGTACTTGACTCTGGTGTTGTGATAGTGTAGTAACAAGGATATATGTGTAGTATTGTCCAGTACTTGACTCTGGTGTTGTGATAGTGCAGTAACATTTTTTTTGTGTAGTACAAGTATATTGTGTATTGTCCAGTACTTGACTCTGGTGTTGTGATAGTGTAGTAACAAGTATATGTGTGTAGTATTGTCCAGTACTTGACTCTGGTGTTGTGATAGTGTAGTAACAAGTATATATGTGTAGTATTGTCCAGTACTTGACTCTGGTGTTGTGATAGTGTAGTAACAAGTATATATGTGTAGTATTGTCCAGTACTTGACTCTGGTGTTGTGATAGTGTAGTAACAAGTATATATGTGTAGTATTTTCCAGTACTTGACTCTGGTGTTGTGATAGTGTAGTAACAAGTATATATGTGTAGTATTTTCCAGTACTTGACTCTGGTGTTGTGATAGTGTAGTAGCGTGCGTGTGCATGAGTGTGTGTGCATGTGTGTGTGTGCGTGCATGTGTGCATGTGTGAGTGTGTGTGTGTGTGTGCATGTGTGTGTGCATGTGTGTGTGCATGTGTGTGTGCATGTGTGTATGCATGTGTGTGTCTAAACATGAGTCACTTCCTTCCACATGTGAATCATTCCTCCAGGGACTACGGTCTGTCTCCTCCCCCCTTCCCTCCCCCTCCCTCCCCCATGTGTTCTCATGCAGGCCCTGGAAGTGTCTGGAGGGGGGAGGAGGGGGGAGGGAGAAGGAGGGAGAAGGAGGGGAAGGAGGGAGAAGGAGGGAGAAGGAGGGGAGAGGAGGGGGAGGGAGAAGGAGGGGGGAGGGAGAATGAGGGGGGAGGAGGGGGAGGGAGAAGGAGGGAGGGAGGAGGAGGGAGGGAGAAGGAGGGGGAAGGAGAGGGGGGAAAGGAGGGAGGAGGAGGGGGAGGGAGAAGGAGGGGGAGGGGGAGGGGTGAGGGGGAGAAGGGAGGGGAGGGAGAAGGAGGGAGGAAGGGGGAGGAGGGAGAAGGAGGGGGAGAAGGAGGGAGGAAGGGGGAGGGGTGAGGGAGGAAGGGGGAGGGAGGAGAAGGAGGGAGAAGGAGGGAGAAGGGAGGGAAGGAGGAGGGGGAGAAGGAGGGAGAAGGAGGGAGAAGGAGGGGGGAGAAGGATGGAAAAAGGAGGTTTTTCTTTCTCTTTCTTCTGCTGGAGGTCCTTGATGAAGACAGAAGACTTTCATTCATAAACACTTCTTTGTTGTCCTGATAGTTTCCATCAGGAGATGAACTTAATTTGTTACTTATTTATGACGTTTCTTCATCTGTTGTTAAAGTCCTCTTCGTATAGATGTATATATGCTGTATATATATATATATATTTATACACACACATAAATGAGTTTTTGTTATATACTGTACATTTTTATACATGTATTAATAAGTAAAGTACTGTCTTGTCCTGTGAGTCTCAGGAGAAAAACTGCATCCTTTATTTGTACTGAACGTCGTGTGACTGTGGAGTCACTGGTCCTGGTTCTCCTGGTTCTCCTGGTTCTCTTGGTTCTCTTGGTTCTCTTGGTTCTCTTGGTTCTCCTGGTTCTCTTGGTTCTCTTGGTTCTCGTGGTTCTCTTGGTTCTCGTGGTTCTCCTGGTTCTCTTGGTTCTCCTGGTTCTCCTGGTTCTCTTGGTTCTCGTGGTTCTCCTGGTTCTCTTGGTTCTCTTGGTTCTCTTGGTTCTCTTGGTTCTCCTGGTTCTCTTGGTTCTCTTGGTTCTCGTGGTTCTCTTGGTTCTCGTGGTTCTCCTGGTTCTCTTGGTTCTCTTGGTTCTCCTGGTTCTCTTGGTTCTCGTGGTTCTCCTGGTTCTCCTGGTTCTCTTGGTTCTCCTGGTTCTCTTGGTTCTCGTGGTTCTCCTGGTTCTCTTGGTTCTCCTGGTTCTCCTGGTTCTCCTGGTTCTCCTGGTTCTCATCACATGACTGTCAGCCTCTTACTTCCTGTTCATAACCGTGAACATGCGTGGCTTCAGTGGAGGCAGACAAAGGACAAGACGACTGTCTCCGTCACGAGGCTCATGTGAGGACAACTAATGTTTGTTTCCTCAAGAACCTCCTCAGGCAACATCTCTGCTGTGTCTTCAACCATCGATCAGTGTTTGAACGTCTATGACGTGACTTCTCTCCTTCATCACCATCCATTTCTCCCCTTCTCTCCCTCTTTCCCTCATAGGCTCCCCCGGGCCCCGGGGCCCGTTTTTTTTTTTTTTTTTTTTCATCTCCAACAGTTCTCCACATGTCTTTCTATGGTTTCATCTCCAACGTTCTCCACATGTCTTTCTATGGTTTCATCTCCAACGTTCTCCACATGTCTTTCTATGGTTTCATCTCCAACGTTCTCCACATGTCTTTCTATGGTTTCATCTCCAACGTTCTCCACATGTCTTTCTATGGTTTCATCTCCAACGTTCTCCACATGTTTTCTCCAACGTTCTCCACATTCTTTCTATGGTTTCATCTCCAACGTTCTCCACATGTCTTTCTATGGTTTCATCTCCAACGTTCTCCACATGTCTTTCTATGGTTTCATCTCCAACGTTCTCCACATGTCTTTCTATGGTTTCATCTCCAACGTTCTCCACATGTCTTTCTATGGTTTCATCTCCAACGTTCTCCACATGTCTTTCTATGGTTTCATCTCCAACGTTCTCCACATGTCTTTCTATGGTTTCATCTCCAACGTTTCTCCATATGTCTTTCTTACGGTTCATCTCCAACGTTCTCCACATGTCTTTCTATGGTTTCATCTCCAACGTTCTCCACATGTCTTTCTATGGTTTCATCTCCAACGTTCTCCACATGTCTTTCTATGGTTTCATCTCCAACGTTCTCCACATGTCTTTCTATGGTTTCATCTACCGTTCTCCTTTTTTTTTTTGGTTTTTTCTATCTCCAACGTTCTCCACATGTCTTTCTATGGTTTCCATCTCCAACGTTCTCCACATGTCTTTCTATGGTTTCATCTCCAACGTTCTCCACATGTCTTTCTATGGTTTCATCTCCAACGTTCTCCACATGTCTTTCTATGGTTTCATCTCCAACGTTCTCCACATGTCTTTCTATGGTTTCATCTCCAACGTTCTCCACATGTCTTTCTATGGTTTCATCTCCAACGTTCTCCACATGTCTTTCTATGGTTTCATCTCCAACGTTCTCCACATGTCTTTCTATGGTTTCATCTCCAACGTTCTCCACATGTCTTTCTATGGTTCCATCTCCAACGTTCTCCACATGTCTTTCTATGGTTTCATCTCCAACGTTCTCCACATGTCTTTCTATGGTTTCATCTCCAACGTTCTCCACATGTCTTTCTATGGTTTCATCTCCAACGTTCTCCACATGTCTTTCTATGGTTTCATCTCCAACGTTCTCCACATGTCTTTCTATGGTTTCATCTCCAACGTTCTCCACATGTCTTTCTATGGTTTCATCTCCAACGTTCTCCACATGTCTTTCTATGGTTTCATCTCCAACGTTCTCCACATGTCTTTCTATGGTTTCATCTCCAACGTTCTCCACATGTCTTTCTATGGTTTCATCTCCAACGTTCTCCACATGTCTTTCTATGGTTTCATCTCCAACGTTCTCCCATGTCTTTCTATGGTCTCATCTCCAACGTTCTCCACATGTCTTTCTATGGTTTCATCTCCAACGTTCTCCACATGTCTTTCTATGGTTTCATCTCCAACGTTCTCCACATGTCTTTCTATGGTTTCATCTCCAACGTTCTCCACATGTCTTTCTATGGTTTCATCACCAACGTTCTCCACATGTCTTTCTATGGTTTCATCTCCAACGTTCTCCACATGTCTTTCTATGGTTTCATCTCCAACGTTCTCCACATGTCTTTCTATGGTTTCATCACCAACGTTCTCCACATGTCTTTCTATGGTTTCATCTCCAACGTTCTCCACATGTCTTTCTATGGTTTCATCTCCAACGTTCTCCACATGTCTTTCTATGGTTTCATCTCCACACGTTCTCCACATGTCTTTCTATGGTTTATGGTTCATCTCCAACGTTCTCCACATGTCTTTCTATGGTTTCATCTCCAACGTTCTCCACATGTCTTTCTATGGTTTCATCATCTCCAACGTTCTCCACATGTCTTTCTATGGTTTCATCCACTCCATCAGTCTTTCTACGGTTTCACTCGTCTCCACATGTCTTTCTATGGTTTCATCTCCAACGTTCTCCACATGTCTTTCTATGGTTTCATCACCAACGTTCTCCACATGTCTTTCTATGGTTTCATCTCCAACGTTCTCCACATGTCTTTCTATGGTTTCATCTCCAACGTTCTCCACATGTCTTTCTATGGTTTCATCTCCAACGTTCTCCACATGTCTTTCTATGGTTCCATCTCCAACGTTCTCCACATGTCTTTCTATGGTTTCATCTCCAACGTTCTCCACATGTCTTTCTATGGTTTCATCTCCAACGTTCTCCACATGTCTTTCTATGGTTTCATCTCCAACGTTCTCCACATGTCTTTCTATGGTTTCATCTCCAACGTTCTCCACATGTCTTTCTATGGTTTCATCTCCAACGTTCTCCACATGTCTTTCTATGGTTTCATCTCCAACGTTCTCCACATGTCTTTCTATGGTTTCATCTCCAACGTTCTCCACATGTCTTTCTATGGTTTCATCACCAACGTTCTCCACATGTCTTTCTATGGTTTCATCTCCAACGTTCTCCACATGTCTTTCTATGGTTCCATCTCCAACGTTCTCCACATGTCTTTCTATGGTTTCATCTCCAACGTTCTCCACATGTCTTTCTATGGTTTCATCTCCAACGTTCTCCACATGTCTTTCTATGGTTTCATCACCAACGTTCTCCACATGTCTTTCTATGGTTTCAAACCAACTCTTCATGAGCATGTTCGTCGTTGAGTGTAAGAACCAGATCAACTCCAGCGACTGTGTCTCCATCGACCCAGACATCGTTGCTGGTTCCATGTGATGCTTGTTTGAGGAGAATTCAAGTCTGACAGTCGAGCTCGTGTTCATCAGTGTCATGATGATCTGAAGCCTCATGAAACCCTGTCAATGAAGGCTATAGCAAAAAAATTGCGATATCGCGATATGTGCACATGCATTTTATATATATATATATATGTAAACATGTAGTAATTTATAATGTTTTATTGTATAAATCAAGCATTTCTTTAATACACACTTCGATCAATCAGTGTCACGTTCTGTAAAGTTGTCAGTTTGTACTTCTATGTCTCGTTGTTGTTTACGTCTCCGTCCGTCTGTGAACTGTGTTAGGCTCGGTTGCTATGGCGACGTGTCTTTGCTCAACTTATGATCTAATCAAACACTAGTGATCCAGTGAAGTAATACTAACTTATGATCTAGTCAAACACTAGTGATCCAGTGAAGTAATACTAACTTATGATCTAGTTAAACACTAGTGATCCAGTGAAGTAATACTAACTTATGATCTAGTTAAACACTAGTGATCCAGTGAAGTAATACTTACTTATGATCTAGTCAAACACTAGTGATCCAGTGAAGTAATACTAACTTATGATCTAGTCAAACACTAGTGATCCAGTGAAGTAATACTAACTTATGATCTAGTCAAACACTAGTGATCCAGTGAA
>JACEEU010000753.1:92500-104062 GCA_016630915.1 Callionymus lyra
TGTAATGACTCTGTTGTTACACTGTTGTATTGACTCTGTTGTTACACTGTTGTATTGACTCTGTTGTTACACTGTTGTAATGACTCTGTTGTTACACTGTTGTAATGACTCTGTTGTTACACTGTTGTAATGACTCTGTTGTTACACTGTTGTAATGACTCTGTTGTTACACTGTTGTATTGACTCTGTTGTTACACTGTTGTAATGACTCTGTTGTTACACTGTTGTAATGACTCTGTTGTTACACTGTTGTAATGACTCTGTTGTTACACTGTTGTAATGACTCTGTTGTTACACTTTTAATACTCTGTTGTTACACTGTTGTTACACCCCTGACTCTGTTGTTACACTGTTGTTGTAATGACTCTGTTGTTACACTGTTGTAATGACTCTGTTGTTACACTGTTGTAATGACTCTGTTGTTACACTGTTGTAATGACTCTGTTGTTACACTGTTGTAATGACTCTGTTGTTACACTGTTGTAATGACTCTGTTGTTACACTGTTGTAATGACTCTGTTGTTACACTGTTGTAATGACTCTGTTGTTACACTGTTGTAATGACTCTGTTGTTACACTGTTGTAATGACTCTGTTGTTACACTGTTGTAATGACTCTGTTGTTACACTGTTGTAATGACTCTGTTGTTACACTGTTGTAATGACTCTGTTGTTACACTGTTGTAATGACTCTGTTGTTACACTGTTGTAATGACTCTGTTGTTACACTGTTGTAATGACTCTGTTGTTACACTGTTGTAATGACTCTGTTGTTACACTGTTGTAATGACTCTGTTGTTACACTGTTGTAATGACTCTGTTGTTACACTGTTGTAATGACTCTGTTGTTACACTGTTGTAATGACTCTGTTGTTACACTGTTGTAATGACTCTGTTGTTACACTGTTGTAATGACTCTGTTGTTACACTGTTGTAATGACTCTGTTGTTACACTGTTGTAATGACTCTGTTGTTACACTGTTGTAATGACTCTGTTGTTACACTGTTGTAATGACTCTGTTGTTACACTGTTGTAATGACTCTGTTGTTACACTGTTGTAATGACTCTGTTGTTACACTGTTGTAATGACTCTGTTGTTACACTGTTGTAATGACTCTGTTGTTACACTGTTGTAATGACTCTGTTGTTACACTGTTGTAATGACTCTGTTGTTACACTGTTGTTACACTGTTGTAATGACTCTGTTGTTACACTGTTGTAATGACTCTGTTGTTACACTGTTGTAATGACTCTGTTGTTACACTGTTGTAATGACTCTGTTGTTACACTGTTGTAATGACTCTGTTGTTACACTGTTGTAATGACTCTGTTGTTACACTGTTGTAATGACTCTGTTGTTACACTGTTGTAATGACTCTGTTGTTACACTGTTGTAATGACTCTGTTGTTACACTGTTGTAATGACTCTGTTGTTACACTGTTGTAATGACTCTGTTGTTACACTGTTGTAATGACTCTGTTGTTACACTGTTGTAATGACTCTGTTGTTACACTGTTGTAATGACTCTGTTGTTACACTGTTGTAATGACTCTGTTGTTACACTGTTGTAATGACTCTGTTGTTACACTGTTGTAATGACTCTGTTGTTACACTGTTGTAATGACTCTGTTGTTACACTGTTGTAATGACTCTGTTGTTACACTGTTGTAATGACTCTGTTGTTACACTGTTGTAATGACTCTGTTGTTACACTGTTGTAATGACTCTGTTGTTACACTGTTGTAATGACTCTGTTGTTACACTGTTGTAATGACTCTGTTGTTACACTGTTGTAATGACTCTGTTGTTACACTGTTGTAATGACTCTGTTGTTACACTGTTGTAATGACTCTGTTGTTACACTGTTGTAATGACTCTGTTGTTACACTGTTGTAATGACTCTGTTGTTACACTGTTGTAATGACTCTGTTGTTACACTGTTGTAATGACTCTGTTGTTACACTGTTGTAATGACTCTGTTGTTACACTGTTGTAATGACTCTGTTGTTACACTGTTGTAATGACTCTGTTGTTACATCTGTTGTAATGACTCTGTTGTTACACTGTTGTAATGACTCTGTTGTTACACTGTTGTAATGACTCTGTTGTTACACTGTTGTAATGACTCTGTTGTTACACTGTTGTAATGATTCTGTTGTTACACTGTTGTAATGACTCTGTTGTAATGACTCTGTTGTTACACTGTTGTAATGATTCTGTTGTTACACTGTTGTAATGACTCTGTTGTTACACTGTTGTAATGACTCTGTTGTTACACTGTTGTAATGACTCTGTTGTTACACTGTTGTAATGACTCTGTTGTTACACTGTTGTAATGACTCCTGTTGTTACACTGTTGTAATGACTCTGTTGTTACACTGTTGTAATGCACACTGTTGTAACACTGTTGTAATGACTCTGTTGTTACACTGTTGTAATGACTCTGTTGTTACACTGTTGTAATGACTCTGTTGTTACACTGTTGTAATGACTCTGTTGTTACACTGTTGTAATGACTCTGTTGTTACACTTACTTGCTGTTGTTTTATTTTTGTTCCTGCAAAAAATTTTTTTAAATTTTCTTCCTTGTTTTGTTTCTTTCAGGATCAATTTTAAAATTCTGGTTCTTACTTTCAGATCTATTCATGGTCAGACCTTCATGATCTGATCCAGACTTACACCCCAGCTCGGGCTCTGAGGTCTGTGGATCAGAATCTACTTATGGTTCCACGCACACGACTCAGGACCAGAGGAGAGAAATCTTTTCAGGCTGTTGCTCCTAAGCTTTGGAACAATCTTCTCTCTCTTTGTTCTTGATGATCTACTGACTCCTTTAAGAAACATCTGTGTTTGATGATCTACTGACTCCTTCAAGAAACATCTGTGTTTGATGATCTACTGACTCCTTTAAGAGACATCTGTGTTTGATGATCTACTGACTCCTTTAAGAAACATCTGTGTTTGATGATCTACTGACTCCTTCAAGAAACATCTGTGTTTGATGATCTACTGACTCCTTCAAGAAACATGTGTGTTTGATGATCTACTGACTCCTTCAAGAAACATCTGTGTTTGATGATCTACTGACTCCTTCAAGGAACATCTGTGTTTGATGATCTACTGACTCCTTCAAGAAACATGTGTGTTTGATGATCTACTGACTCCTTCAAGAAACATGTGTGTTTGATGATCTACTGACTCCTTCAAGAAACATGTGTGTTTGATGATCTACTGACTCCTTCAAGAAACATGTGTGTTTGATGATCTACTGACTCCTTCAAGAAACATGTGTGTTTGATGATCTACTGACTCCTTCAAGAAACATGTGTGTTTGATGATCTACTGACTCCTTCAAGAAACATGTGTGTTTGATGATCTACTGACTCCTTCAAGAAACATCTGTGTTTGATGATCTACTGACTCCTTCAAGAAACATCTGTGTTTGATGATCTACTGACTCCTTCAAGAAACATCTGTGTTTGATGATCTACTGACTCCTTCAAGAAACATCTGTGTTTGATGATCTACTGACTCCTTCAAGAAACATGTGTGTTTGATGATCTACTGACTCCTTCAAGAAACATGTGTGTTTGATGATCTACTGACTCCTTCAAGAAACATGTGTGTTTGATGATCTACTGACTCCTTCAAGAAACATGTGTGTTTGATGATCTACTGACTCCTTCAAGAAACATGTGTGTTTGATGATCTACTGACTCCTTCAAGAAACATGTGTGTTTGATGATCTACTGACTCCTTCAAGAAACATGTGTGTTTGATGATCTACTGACTCCTTCAAGAAACATGTGTGTTTGATGATCTACTGACTCCTTCAAGAAACATGTGTGTTTGATGATCTACTGACTCCTTCAAGAAACATATGTGTTTGATGATCTACTGACTCCTTCAAGAAACATGTGTGTTTGATGATCTACTGACTCCTTCAAGAAACATCTGTGTTTGATGATCTACTGACTCCTTCAAGAAACATCTGTGTTTGATGATCTACTGACTCCCTTCAAGAAACATGTCTGTGTTTGATGATCTACTGACTCCTTCAAGAAACATCTGTGTTTGATGATCTACTGACTCCTTCAAGAAACATCTTAAGACGTTTCTATTTTCTTTTCCTTGATTTTCTGGAACTCCTGTGTTGTTCTCAGTTTATCTTGATCTTTAAAGTATATATTTTTTTGAATATTGTTTTGATTGTTTAAGTTCTTTGTGACCCTGGTCTGGAACAGCGTTATATAAATAAATATTACTTACTCACTAAAACCAGATCTAGACTCAAAACTAGTTTCACTTTGAAATCATTTAGAAAAGACTTGAATCATCTTCAAACAAACAAGACTCGTTATCATGAGTTCAAACGATTCATGACTCGTGTTATTGAGTCACTTTGATCAACACAAGGTTTAAAGTAGTTTGAGTCTTAACTCGATCATCTATGAACCAGCGACTCATGGATCAGTTCAATCGAGTTTTTCTCCACATTCTGTCCTCAATGACGAGTCATTCGAAGGATCAGAGTCGACATGTTTGGATCATTTAATGACTCATACGATGACTCATGAGTCTCTTGATTCACAATCGCTTGTTTCAAACTGTAGAAGAAAGTGTTTCATGTTGACCTGAAGTGACCTTTGTTTGTTGACAATCATCTCCACTGAAGACAGTTATCTGATGATGATGATGATGATGATGAAGATGAAGATGAAGATGAAGATAAAGATGATGATGATGATAAAGATAAAGATGATAAAGATACAGATGATAAAGATAAAGATGATGATAAAGATACAGATGATAAAGATAAAGATGATGATAAAGATACAGATGATAAAGATAAAGATAAAGATGATGATAAAGATAAAGATGATGATGATGATAAAGATAAAGATGATGATGATAAAGATACAGATGATAAAGATAAAGATGATGATGATAAAGATACAGATGATAAAGATAAAGATGATGATGATAAAGATAAAGATGATGATGATGATAAAGATAAAGATGATGATGATGATGATGATAAAGATGATGATAAAGATACAGATGATAAAGATACAGATGATAAAGATAAAGATGATGATGATAAAGATAAAGATGATGATGATAAAGATACAGATGATAAAGATAAAGATGATGATAAAGATAAAAAGATGATGATAAAGATAAAGAGGATAAAGATGATGATGATAAAGATACAGATGATAAAGATGATAAAGATAAAGATGATGATGATGATAAAGATACAGATGATGATAAAGATACAGAAATAGGATGATGATAAAGATACAGATGATAAAGATAAAGATGATGATGATGATAAAGATACAGATGATGATAAAGATAAAGATGATGATGATGATAAAGATACAGATGATAAAGATACAGATGATAAAGATAAAGATGATGATAAAGATAAAAAGATGATGATAAAGATAAAGATGATGATAAAGATACAGATGATGATAAAGATAAAGATGATGATGATGATAAAGATACAGATGATAAAGATACAGATGATAAAGATAAAGATGATGATAAAGATAAAAAGATGATGATAAAGATGATGATAAAGAGGATAAAGATGATGATGATAAAGATACAGATGATAAAGATAAAGATACAGATGATAAAGAGGATAAAGATACAGATGATAAAGATAAAGATGATAAAGATGATGATGATACAGATGATGATAAAGATAAAGATGATGATGATGATAAAGATACAGATGATAAAGATAAGATGATGATGATGATGATGAAGATACAGATGATGAAGATACAGATGATGATGAAGATGATGATGATAAAGATAAAGATAAAGATGATGATGATGATGAAGATACAGATGATAGATAAAGATAATGAAGATGATAAAGATAAAGATAATGATGATGATAAAGATAAAGATGATGATGATAAAGATACAGATTATAAAGATGATGATAAAGATAAAAAGATGATGATAAAGATAAAGATGATGATAAAGACGATGATGATGATGAAGATGAAGATGATGATAAAGACGATGATGATGATGATGATAAAGATGATGATGGTGATAAAGAAGATGATGATGGTGATGATGATGGTGATAAAGATGATGATGATGATAAAGAGGATAAAGATGATGAAGATGATGATGAAGATACAGATGATGGAGAAGATGATGATGATGATGACGGTGATACAGATGATGATAAAGATTATAAAGATGATGAAGATGATGAAGATGATGATGAAGATACAGATGATGAAGATAAAGATGATGAAGATGATGATAAAGACGATGATGATGATGAAGAAGATGAAGATGATGATGATCACGAAGATGATGATGAACATGATGATGATGATGATAAAGATGATGATGATGAAGATGGTGATGAAGATGATGATGATGATGGTGATACAGATGATGATAAAGAGGATAAAGATGATGAAGATGATGATGAAGATAAAGATGATGATGATGATAAAGATACAGATAAAGATGATGATGATGATGATAAAGATGATAAAGATAAGGAAGATGAAGATAAAGATACAGATGATGAAGATAAAGATACAGATGATGAAGATAAAGATGATGATGGTGACGGTGAAGAATTGAATGAAAATAGATTGCAAATGAAAGATGTCAAAGGTCAAACCTGAGGTCAAGTCTCTCTCTCTGTTCCAGTGTCTGGAGAAGTTCCCTGTGATCCAGCACTTCAAGTTTGGAAGTCTTCTGTCCATCCAGCCGGTCCAGCCGTGACCTTCACCTTCTCTTTATTTATACTCCTGTTTGGATCAGTTCCTCACAAAGACTTTTGTATCAACGATCCTGGATCCACAGAATATTTTCTCTTTCCTGACGACCTTCACCAGTTTGACAGTCCAGCGTCTTCCAGCCTCACCAGGAGTGAAGGTGAACATCATGATCTCATCGTTTCTATGTGTCCACAGTCCAATAAATCTTCTGGCGTCTGCACCAGCGTCTCTGTGTTTCCTTCAGTAGATCCCAGATGTTCGGGTGAGAGGGGCGGACACACTGGACAGCTGGCCAGTCATGTACATGTAGACAAAGACTCAAAGCTTCATAAGTTGTTAGATTTGTGTTGTTGAGAGAATCAAATGTTGAGTTTAACACTTTGTCTTGAGTGAATAAAAAAGTTTTCATTTCCAGAAGATCATGTTCGAAGAACGGATGAGAAAAGAAAAGAAGGGATGATGTCAACGTGAACCTGGAAAGCTAATATTTGAAGTAGGATTGAATTGTGTACATGTACGACACACAACTCACTCATTTACAGGCTCAGAACTACAAACTTACAGGGAAAATATTTTCAGTATTTTTTCAAAAAAGGTCAATTTTTTATAGTGAAAATACAAAAACTCTGGGGTTTAGATCCTGAATAATACTTGAGGTCTGAGTTCTCAAAGTTGTGCACGTTTTTATTTGTTATTCATTTCACCAGGATAGTAGTTGTTACTCTGTGAGGAGTAGTAGTATTAGTACGCGAGGAGAAGTGGTATTAATACGCAAAGAGCAGTAGTATAGATACCAGAGGAGCAGTAGTATAAATACGCGAGGAGCAGTAGTATAAATACGAGAGGAGCAGTAGTATAAATACCAGAGTAGCAGTAGTATTAATACGAGAGGAGCAGTAGTATAAATACCAGAGGAGCAGTAGTATAAATACGAGAGGAGCAGTAGTATAAATACCAGAGTAGCAGTAGTATGAATACCAGAGTAGCAGTAGTATAAATACGCGAGTAGCAGTAGTATAAATACCAGAGTAGCAGTAGTATAAATACGCGAGGAGCAGTAGTATAAATACGCGAGGAGCAGTAGTATAAACGCGAGAGGAGCAGTAGTATAAATACGAGAGGAGCAGTAGTATTAATACGCGAGGAGCAGTAGTATAAATACGAGAGGAGCAGTAGTATTAATACGCGAGGAGCAGTAGTATAAATACGAGAGGAGCAGTAGTATAAATACCAGAGTAGCAGTAGTATAAATACCAGAGTAGCAGTAGTATAAATACCAGAGTAGCAGTAGTATAAATACGCGAGGAGCAGTAGTATAAATACCATAGTAGCAGTAGTATTAATACGAGAGGAGCAGTAGTATAAATACCAGAGTAGCAGTAGTATTAATACGAGAGGAGCAGTAGTATAAATACCAGAGTAGCAGTAGTATTAATACGAGAGGAGCAGTAGTATAAATACCAGAGTAGCAGTAGTATTAATACGAGAGGAGCAGTAGTATAAATACCAGAGTAGCAGTAGTATAAATACGCGAGGAGCAGTAGTATTAATACGCGAGGAGCAGTAGTATTAATACACAAAGAGCAGAAGTATTAATACTCGAGGAGCAGAAGTATTAATACGTAAGGAGCAGTAGTATTAATACACGTGGAGAAGTATTGACAAACTCATCAGGCGGGCAGGCTCTGTGGTCGGCAATAAACTGGACTCTCTGGTGTCAAACTGATGGACATCATGGACGACACCAGACACCCTCTGCACACTGTCATCACCAACCAGAGGTTCACTCAGAGACTCCTGCTCCCCAAGTGTAGGACCAACAGACTGAGAAACTCCTTTGTCTTTCATGCCATCAGGCTGTTCAACTCCTCACTTGGGGCTGGAGTCGGAGGAGAAGGAGTCTGACACTTCACCTCTACAGTGGATTAACAACACTCTGACACTTCACCTCTACAGTGGATTAACAACACTCTGACACTTCACCTCTACAGTGGATTAACAACACTCTGACACTTCATCTCTACAGTGGATTAACAACACTCTGACACTTCATCTCTACAGTGGATTAACAACACTCTGACACTTCACCTCTACAGTGGATTAACAACACTCTGACACTTCACCTCTACAGTGGATTAACAACACTCTGACACTTCATCTCTACAGTGGATTAACAACACTCTGACACTTCATCTCTACAGTGGATTAACAACACTCTGACACTTCATCTCTACAGTGGATTAACAACACTCTGACACTTCACCTCTACAGTGGATTAACAACACTCTGACACTTCACCTCTACAGTGGATTAACAACACTCTGACACTTCACCTCTACAGTGGATTAACAACACTCTGACACTTCACCTCTACAGTGGATTAACAACACTCTGACACTTCACCTCTACAGTGGATTAACAACACTCTGACACTTCATCTCTACAGTGGATTAACAACACTCTGACACTTCACCTCTACAGTGGATTAACAACACTCTGACACTTCACCTCTACAGTGGATTAACAACACTCTGACACTTCACCTCTACAGTGGATTAACAACACTCTGACACTTCACCTCTACAGTGGATTAACAACACTCTGACACTTCATCTCTACAGTGGATTAACAACACTCTGACACTTCACCTCTACAGTGGATTAACAACACTCTGACACTTCACCTCTACAGTGGATTAACAACACTCTGACACTTCATCTCTACAGTGGATTAACAACACTCTGACACTTCACCTCTACAGTGGATTAACAACACTCTGACACTTCACCTCTACAGTGGATTAACAACACTCTGACACTTCACCTCTACAGTGGATTAACAACACTCTGACACTTCATCTCTACAGTGGATTAACAACACTCTGACACTTCATCTCTACAGTGGATTAACAACACTCTGACACTTCACCTCTACAGTGGATTAACAACACTCTGACACTTCACCTCTACAGTGGATTAACAACACTCTGACACTTCACCTCTACAGTGGATTAACAACACTCTGACACTTCACCTCTACAGTGGATTAACAACACTCTGACACTTCACCTCTACAGTGGATTAACAACACTCTGACACTTCATCTCTACAGTGGATTAACAACACTCTGACACTTCATCTCTACAGTGGATTAACAACACTCTGACACTTCATCTCTACAGTGGATTAACAACACTCTGACACTTCACCTCTACAGTGGATTAACAACACTCTGACACTTCACCTCTACAGTGGATTAACAACACTCTGACACTTCACCTCTACAGTGGATTAACAACACTCTGACACTTCATCTCTACAGTGGATTAACAACACTCTGACACTTCACCTCTACAGTGGATTAACAACACTCTGACACTTCACCTCTACAGTGGATTAACAACACTCTGACACTTCACCTCTACAGTGGATTAACAACACTCTGACACTTCACCTCTACAGTGGATTAACAACACTCTGACACTTCACCTCTACAGTGGATTAACAACACTCTGACACTTCATCTCTACAGTGGATTAACAACACTCTGACACTTCACCTCTACAGTGGATTAACAACACTCTGACACTTTCATCTGCAATAACGTAAAGTCACTTTGTTTAGTTTATTTTATCTTCTTTATATTTTTATTTTGTTTATACTGTCGTTATATTCAGTTACTGTTGTTATTTAATGCTATCGTCCTCTTCTGTGTTCTTCTTGGTTTTTCTCTATTCCTTCTGTGCTGCTGGAAAACAGAATTTTCCCTGAGAGTGTCGTCTCAAAGGATCAATAAAGTGCAGTCTAAGTCTAAGTCTAAGTCTAATACGCGAGGAGCGCTAGAATTTTTTCAGAAGGAGCTGTAGTATTTATACGCTAGGAGCAGTAGAATCAATACGAGAGGAGCAATAGTATTAATACGTTGCGAGTAAGAAATAAATAGGCGAGAACAATTGGTATTAATATGATAGGAGCAGCAGTATTACACTGCGAGGGGCAGTTTCATTTCTCTGCAAGAGGCAGTAGTTTTAATACGCTAGGAAAAGTAGTATTAATACGCAAAGAGCAGTAATATTAATACGCGAGGAGCAGAAGTATTTATACGTGAGGAGCTGTAGTATTAATACGCAAGGAGCAGTAGTATAAATACCCGAGGAAAAGTAGTATAAATACCTGAGGAGCAGCAGTATTAAAATGCAAAGAGTAGCAGTATTACACTGCGAGTGGCAGTAGTATTAATACACGTGGAGAAGTAGTATTAATACATGTGGAGCAATAGAATTACTCTGCGAGGAACAGTATTATTAATACGCGAGGAGCCGTAGTATTAATACGTTAGGAGCAGTAGTATTACTATACGAGTAGTAGTAGTACTAGTACGTGAGGAGCAGTAGTATTACTCTACGAGAAGCAGTAGTATTAATACCTGAGGAGCAGAAGTATTAATATACGTGAGGAGCAGTAGTATTAATACATGAGGAGTAGTAGTATTAATACATGAGGAGCAGTAATATTAATACATGAGGAGCAGTAGTATTAATACGAGAGGAGCGGTAGAGTTTTTTTTCATAAGGGGCAGTAGTATTAATATGCGAAGAGCAGTAGTATTAATGGGCGAGGAGCAATAGTATTACACTGCAAGGAGCAGTTTTATTACTCTGCAAGAGGCAGTAGTATTAATACACGTGGAGCAGTAGAATGACTGCGCGGAGCAGTAGTATTAATACGTAAGGAGCAGTAGAATTACTCTGCGAGGAACAGTAGTATTAATACGCGAGGAGCAGTAATATTA
>JACEEU010000754.1:5000-12500 GCA_016630915.1 Callionymus lyra
AGTCATAAGATTAAAACATCGTGAAAATCTCTAAGAATTCATCTGAACAGTTCATTTAAAATAATAATAATAATAATAACAATAATTTGTTTCGCAAAATCGTCAATTATTGATGCAAATGTCGTCATTTAAGATTAACATTTGATTTTTAAATTCACACACAGTTTTGAGGTCAATCAGTTCTTTATTAAAACAATTCATTAATTCAGTCAATTTGAAGAAACACAAAATGGTGATAATTATCAAATATGTTAATCAATAGTTTAAACTTCAGAAATGGTTGGAACTGTTTAACTGAAGATGTGTTTCGATTAATGATTAATTAAAACAATAATATTAATAAATCATTTTACTTGATGGACGGAGGAGGAAAGCAGCTCAATAAACACATTGAAAATACATTTAAAATAAAGATAATAGTCCAGTTTAAAAAGAGGTATATTTGAGAAAGATAATGTTTTTCAAACACACTGAGGATTTAATAACATAATAATAATAATAATGTGTCAGAAGATGTTCTTCAGGCTTTTTTTTTTTTTTTTTTTTTTTTCTGAGAGGCCTTCAGTCACCGAGTGTTTTCTCTCTTTTTTTTTCTCTCTTTTTTTTTTCTTTTTTTTTTTTTTTTTTTTTTTTTTTTTTTTTTTTTTTTTTTTTTTTTTTTTTTTTTTTTTTTTTTTTTCTTTCTTTTTTTTTTTTTTTTTTTTCTTTTTCTTTTTCTTTCTTTTTCTTTTTTTTTTTTTTTTTTTTTTTTTTTTTTCTTTCTCTTTTTTTTTTTTTTTTTTTTTTTTTTCTTTTCTTTTTTTCTTTCTCTTTTTTCTTTTTCTTTTTTTTTTTTTTTTTTTCTTCTTTTTTTCTTTTTCTTTTTTCTTTCCTCTTTTCTTCTCCTTTCTTTTTTTTTTTTCCCCCCCCCCTCCCCCCCCCCCCCCTCTCCCCCCCCCCCCCCCCCCCCCCCCCCCCCCCCCCCCCCCCCCCCCCCCCCCCCCCCCCCCCCCCCCTCTTTTTTTCTTTTCTTTTTTTTTTTTTTTCCCTTTCCTTTTTTTTTTTTTTTTTTTTTTTTTTTTTTTTTTTTTTTTTTTTTTTTTTTTTTTTTTTTTTTTTTTTTTTTTTTTTTTTTTTTTTTTTTTTTTTTTTTTTTTTTTTTTTTTTTTTTTTTTTTTTTTTTTTTTTTTTCTCCCTCCTCCCTCCTCCTTCATCCCTCGCTCTGAGTCCACCTCCCTCCTGACCAATGGCTGCACAGTTAAAGCTGTGATGGTTCATGACGACACTATTGTCGCTTCAACACTCGTTTAAAGTGAGTTTATCTCATGGAGTCCAAGTGAAGACACACCTGACATTCCACATCCAGAGTGCAGCTCGACCTGTAGTGATGCTGACGCCTCCACTCTCACCTCCTGAGATCTGATGAGATCTGATGTGATCTGATGTGATCTGATGAGATCAACTCTCACCTCCTGAGATCTGATGAGATCTGATGAGATCTGATGAGATCTGATGTGATCTGATGAGATCAACTCTCACCTCCTGAGATCTGATGAGATCTGATGAGATCTGATGTGATCAACTCTCACCTCCTGAGATCTGATGAGATCTGATGAGATCTGATGTGATCAACTCTCACCTCCTGAGATCTGATGTGATCTAATGTGATCTAATGTGATCTGATGAGATCAACTCTCACCTCCTGAGATCTGATGAGATCTGATGAGATATGATGAGATCAACTCTCGCCTCCTGAGAGTAGATCTAATGTGGTCTGATGTGATCAACTCTCACCTCCTGAGAGTAGATCTGATGTGATCTGATGTGATCTACCTTCACCTCCTGAGAGTAGATCTGATGTGATCTGATGAGATCAACTCTCACCTCCTGAGAGTAGATCTAATGTGATCTGATGTGATCTGATGTGATCCACCTTCACCTCCTGAGATCTGATCTGAGTCTCCAGTGGATGAAACAGCTCCTGGACGCTCTTTCTTGTCTCTGCTGCCCTGATCTCCGAACACATCTTATCTGCATCTGAATCTCTCAGATCAACATCAAGATCCTCCTTCAACACCATGTGACGCGTCGACACCTGAGCAGGTGCTTCGCTCGCCATCAACGGCGTCGCAAACTTATTGGACGCCAAAGCTGCAGGAAGCGAGCGTCAAATGACGGACCTCCTGAGAAGAGTTGGTTGGATCTCTCTCTCCATCTCTATCTCCTCCTCCATCGCTCCCCTCCCTCGCTCCCCTCATCACTAGGCAGAATTAAAGCTGGGGGAGGGGCTCTGTATGCAGACGCTGCCGGGACTTGATCTACAGATTTGATATTCACATTAGAGAGGAACTGGCTTTGATGTGGGGGAGCGGCTCCCGGGGGACGCTGAAGTAGCACACTTTTACACTGACACAGCACGGGGGGCTCCTGAGGAGGGGGCTCCTGAGGAGGGGGCTCCTGAGGTGGGGGCTCCTGAGGAGGGGGCTCCTGAGGTGGGGGGCTCCTGAGGAGGGGGCTCCTGAGGTGGGGGCTCCTGAGGAGGGGGGCTCCTGAGGTGGGGGGCTCCTGAGGTGGGGGCTCCTGAGGAGGGGGCTCCTGAGGTGGGGGGCTCCTGAGGTGGGGGGCTCCTGAGGAGGGGGCTCCTGAGGTGGGGGCTCCTGAGGTGGGGGCTCCTGAGAAGGGGGCTCCTGAGGTGGGGGCTCCTGAGGTGGGGGCTCCTGAGGTGGGGGCTCGCCAGATTGTTGGGGACACGCTGTACAGACGGTGGGTGGGGGGGCCTCGATGCTCATTGTTGATTAGATGTCACCCCGACAACCTTCCCCGCCGCCCACCCCTACTTATGTGGGACCCCCGAGGATTATACACCTGATCACACCTATGCTGAGGGTCCGGGTCGCGGCACCATTCGATTCACACCCGCCTGACTGACTCCGCCCACTTTCAATCTACATTTCCTCACACTTCGCTCTTCCTCCCGCGAATCAACCTCGTCGCTCAACACAACACAACACAACACAACACAACACAACACAACACAAGACAACACAACACAACACAACACAACACAGCACAACACAACACAACACAACACAACACAACACAACACAACACAACACAACACAACACAACACAACACAACACAACACAACACTGCGATCCGACAACATACAGGTTGATCTTCGATCTCTGAAGGATCCTCGTGTCTTCAGTGACAGGCTGTTCAGGGCGTCCTCCGCCTCTCACCCGCGGTAGCTGGGATCAACGACGGGTGTCTGTCGAGGGTTAAGGTTAAAGTGTTAACTAGTTAAAACATCTTCCCAGAGAAGAATCAAACTGGTTATGTTTGTTGAAACTGTGGCTAAAGATAGAAGTGAAGCCTCTTGACCTCCTGACGGGTGTCCTGGTCAGACTCGTGGTGAAGACGTGTCGCTCCTGTGTGACGATCGGTGTCCTGGAAACATTTGTGGTTGTGAGGTTTGTTTACATCTTCATCTGCGGTGTGAGTCTGCTACACAGTGGAGAGGCTGCATTATTCATGATGAAAGCGTGCATAGGTTATGATTCTGCTACATATTCATGGCGCTGTGAGGAGGAGGAAGCGGCGCCGACAGACAGAGCAGGAGCGCCGACACCTGCAGGTCCGTTGATGAAGCCTCCTGAGACTCAGCTGCTACCCTGTGGCGCCGGTCAATAGTGCGTCGCTGAAGGTTCGACTCCCGTGGACGCTCGGGTTTGTGTTAACGTGATCCCTGGAGGATCCACAACGATCTTCTGACACAATCTTACAACGTCAAGTCTGGCTGGTTCAACCAGTTCTCCTAACGTTTAGTTTCATGTGTCATTGATTCATCGCTGAAGATAGTTTAACCGTGTCGTCCAGGAATGAAAGTCAGTAAGTAATTTGTATTTATATAGATCTTTTCCAGACCAGAGGGACAAAGAACTTAAACAATCAAAACAATATTCAATAAAGTATATACTTTAAAGATCAAGATAAAACTGAGAACAACACAGGAGTCTCAGAGAATCAAGGAAAAGAACAAATAAAAACATCTTAAGATGTTTCTTGAAGGAGTCAGTAGATCATCAAACACAGATGTTTCTTGAAGGAGTCAGTAGATCATCAAACACAGATGTTTCTTGAAGGAGTCAGTAGATCATCAAACACAGAGATGTTTCTTGAAGGAGTCAGTAGATCATCAAACACAGAGATGTTTCTTGAAGGAGTCAGTAGATCATCAAACACAGATGCTGAAAAAGTTTCTTGAAGGAGTCAGTAGATCATCAAACACAGATGTTTCTTGAAGGAGTCAGTAGATCATCAAACACAGATGTTTCTTGAAGGAGTCAGTAGATCATCAAACACAGATGTTTCTTGAAGGAGTCAGTAGATCATCAAACACAGATGTTTCTTGAAGGAGTCAGTAGATCATCAAACACAGATGTTTCTTAAAGGAGTCAGTAGATCATCAAACACAGATGTTTCTTGAAGGAGTCAGTAGATCATCAAACACAGATGTTTCTTGAAGGAGTCAGTAGATCATCAAACACAGATGTTTCTTGAAGGAGTCAGTAGATCATCAAACACAGATGTTTCTTGAAGGAGTCAGTAGATCATCAAACACACATGTTTCTTGAAGGAGTCAGTAGATCATCAAACACACATGTTTCTTGAAGGAGTCAGTAGATCATCAAACACACATGTTTCTTGAAGGAGTCAGTAGATCATCAAACACACATGTTTCTTGAAGGAGTCAGTAGATCATCAAACACAGATGTTTCTTGAAGGAGTTAGTAGATCATCAAACACACATGTTTCTTGAAGGAGTCAGTAGATCATCAAACACAGATGTTTCTTGAAGGAGTCAGTAGATCATCAAACACAGATGTTTCTTGAAGGAGTCAGTAGATCATCAAACACAGATGTTTCTTGAAGGAGTCAGTAGATCATCAAACACAGATGTTTCTTGAAGGAGTCAGTAGATCATCAAACACAGATGTTCTTGAAGGAGTCAGTAGATCATCAAACACAGAGATGGTTCCAAAGCTTAGGAGCAACAGTCTGGAAGGATTTCTCTCCTCTGGTCCTGAAGTTCAGGAACCATCAGTAGATTCTGATCCACAGACCTCAGAGCCCGAGCTGGGGTGTAAGTCTGGATCAGATCACTGATGGAAGGTCTGACCATGAATAGATCTGAAAGTAAGAACCAGAATTTTAAAATGATCCTGAAAGAAACTAGTGAAGAGTTTGAAGGAGAAATGTGAGTTCTTCTACTAGAGCAGCCAGTGAAGAGTTTGAAGGAGAAATGTGAGTTCTTCTACTAGAGCGGCTCAGAGTTCTGGCTGCAGAGTTTAGTATGAACTGCAGGCCAGACATCTGTTAATAATAAAACAATAAACAAATAAATATATGTTTACTGTTGTGTTGCTTTAAAGTAGCTCAAGAGTGTCATGAACTGTGGGATTTTGGACTTTTTGGATAGAAGTAAATTTGTTAAATGTTTATTTTGTTGACACTGACGTATCAAACCTCGTTCTTCATCCATCACATCTTTAAAGGAACAGTTAGGGTTAAAGGTTGAATCCCAGTTGTGTTCTTGAGCAAGACACTTGTTTGCTCCTGACGTCGAGCTGGCCACTGCGTCGCAGCCTACTCCCATCAGCGTGTGATGCTGTTTGAGAAGTTGCTGCTTTATTTCTAATGAAAATAGTTTGTTGTTCCTAAGAATCCGTGAGCTTCAGTGAGTAAGAAAACCTGGCAGGACAAGAAGTTCCAGGACGAAGACATGGATTTGTGTTGCTCAGAAGAGAGACTTTCCATTAACTTTGCATCATGTTCCTCAGTTTAGCCGTGAAGAACAACACAGGTGTTGAGCGGCTTCAGGTGCGTCGACAGAACCGTCTGGAGACGATGATGGAACGACAGGAACCTGAAGCTTCGACTCACTAGAAGGTCTAGTATTTCATTCGTCTGTCGTCGACGTCCTTCTCTCCGTCCGTTCGTTGACGAAATGATACTTGAATGAAAAATCTCAAGAAATATTGTCAAATGTATAGAAGTTTGAGGGTTTAGGAAGGTTTTGAAGACATGAACTTGTAACTTTCACCAACAAATAAATGCACACAGTGTGTCATCAAATGACTTAAACTCACCACATGTGTTGCTACTGTTTAATGGAAATAGTTTTAGAGGAGATTACAATAGTTTTAACAACTTAATACTGCTGAGGTTCCATAAGTTGTGTCAAGATATTTTTAAACAAAATCAGATTATTTTACTTTCTTTGTTGAACCTCAGACATGTTGGGTTCATAGATATATTTGATTGACACACGAGAGTCAGAAGGAAAAAAACCTGACAAAGTAAATGTTTTAATATTTGAAATATAAACAGATTGAATCGGTTGTTATGGAGCCTTTGCTCCTTGTGATGTTGTTGATGTTGTTGGTCATTGTGTGTTTATTTATCTCATGGTTTGAGGATTTAAAAGTTTCTATGTCTAAACTGTTGTAGAAGATCCTTGTTGTCTGTTGACATCGTTTCAAACGCTGCCATGGTAACTCTCCTCCTGTGTGTGTGTGTGTGTGTGTGTGTGTGTGTGTGTGTGTGTGTGTGTGTGTGTGTGTGTGTGTGTGTGTGTGTGTGTGTGTGTGTGTGTGTGCTGGTGTGTGTGTGTGTGCGTGTGTGTGTGCTGGTGTGCGTGTGTGTGCTGTGTGTGGTGTGTGTGTGTGTGTGTGTGTGTGTGTGTGTGTGTGTGTGTGTGTGTGTGTGTGTGTGTTTTTGTGTGTGTGTGTGCTGTGTTTTTTTGTGTGTGTGTGTGTGCTGGTGTGTGTGTGTGTGTGTGTGTGTGTGTGTGTGTGTGGGTGTGTGTGTGTGTGTGTGTGTGTGTGTGTGTGTGTGTGTGTGTGTGTGTGTGTGTGTGTGTGTGTGTGTGTGTGTGTGTGTGTGTGTGTGTGTGTGTGTGCTGGTGTGCGTGTGTGTGCTGGTGTGTGTGTGTGTGTGTGTGTGTGTGTGTGTGTGTGTGTGTGTGTGTGTGTGTGTGTGTGTGTGTGTGTGTGTGTGTGTGTGTGTGTGTGCTGTGTGTGTGTGTGTGTGTGCTGGTGTGTGTGTGTGCTGGTGTGTGTGTGTGTGCTGGTGTGTGTGTGTGTGCTGGTGTGTGTGTCGTCTGGTTTTGACAGACTCTTGAGTGGTGGGACTTTGCTCTGATCCCCTTTCTAGTCCACTTCCCAGTCCATCAGTGCTCCCCAGCCCCCTCAGTGTTGGGGCCCCCGGGCACATAATCTTCTGTCGGAGAGGTTCTCCTGTTGCCCAGCCCCCCGGAGCTCTCGCAGTGACCCCCTCTCTCCACTTTAGTCCTGTCCCCCCATTGGGAGATTATAGATATTGCAATCTTTAATATGGGCTTTATGCTCAGGGGCCATTATCAGTAATCTGCAGAGTCTGACCTGGATTCCCAGCCTGACCGGACGGACACATATACCATCTGTAACATCCACATGTATCAACCTCTGGTCCACAGA
>JACEEU010000754.1:17500-42500 GCA_016630915.1 Callionymus lyra
TTCTTTGGACGCGACGGTTCGAGGCTCATTAAGTCAAATCACTGGAAGAGACGCACGAGTTGAAACAAAAGATGTAGAACATCTGGATGAGCTTCACGGTCCAGTCCCTCCCCCTCCTGCCTCAACATCTGTTTTCATATTCTGCCTCCCAACACCGTCCTCAACTAATACTCATATTCGTCTAATACTCGTGCAGGATTTGAGCCTCACCAGCCTGGTGCCTTTATTCCCACATGACCCAGAAGCCTGAGGATTAGTATGAAGCAAACATCATTCACTCCTGGTGTCTCTGGACCAGAGTATCATCATGTTTGTCACATCCTACCTTTGTTTAACTGTTGATTATTATATCGAATCACTCTTTATTATAGTGTTTATTACCACCGTTTATATTATTGTCTTTATGTCAACTTTCATCTTAAATATTATCTTCATTTTCTTCTCAATCCTCATAATTCAATTTCATTTGTATTATTTATTTCCTTAAATTGCTTTTTAATCTAATCTTTATCAACATTTATCTTCATACAAATGTTGTGTAAAAACCTTAAATTCTTCAACTTTAAACTACGTCTATATACTTTAATAATGATATTTAATTACGCTTACATTATTTCTATATTTGTAACCACTTTTATAGTTATTTCCTTTTTTCTTGAAGTTAAATATCTTTAAATGTGAATTTAAACACATATTCAAATGGTTTTATTGTGTGTATTCTCTGGGTTAAATACATTTAAAATGATTTTATTGATCAAATATATATATATGAAGACGTTCATTGATCGACAGATAAGGATCGTTGTGATACTGGAGAGAGTTTGAAGTAGTTCTTGTGTATTTAATCCGTGTATAAATCATCCTAAATCAACTTGATGGACTTCCTGCAGCCGCTCGTGTTACCAGGGAAGAGATTCTTCAGCAGTTTCTTAGCAACGTCCGGATTCTTCGCTGCTTTCATTTTACTAATGAGTCTCATTTACAGAGTGTGAAATATTGCATGAAGCCGCATAAATAACCTGCTCTCCCAGCATGCATCTGTGATCCTCCGGGTCCAGGACGTATGGACGTCACGTCTGATGAGCGTTGTGTCGTCGTCGTGCACGACACGTTGTGCGTCGCTCTAAAACTTGTGTGTAGTCTTCAGGGAGCCCTACACCGTCAGGGTGGCGGACCAGAGGTCCATGAGGGGCAACGTGGCCGTCTTCAAGTGCCTGATCCCTGCGGCCGTGCAGGAGTACGTCAGCGTCGTGTCCTGGGAGAGAGACACGGTCTCCATCGTCCCAGGTGAGATCTTCATGTGTCTCAACCCGTGTCTCCTCCGTGCTCACTGGTCTGCATCACTGGACCTTCTGCTCTCACATCTTCACCATCATCACACACTATTGTTCGCACACGTTTACAATAAAGACGTTCACTGTGATCGACACAAACCCTCATGTGAGGATGAAGGTCCATCAAACCTCCTTCCTCCACTGGTCTCCTTCCTGATAGTCTCAGCAGCTCCAGGGCCTCCATGACTCACACAGATGGTCAATAATTCTCACGTGTGTCTTCATTGACCTTGTTTGTATTTGTGAGCGAGAAGAAGAAGGAGCTTCGTTCTCCTGCATGAGTGCGAGATGGTTTCATGGAGCTGACAGGTCCATTAGAGTCCACCAGCAGGTCCATTAGAGTCCACTAGCAGGTCCATCAGAGTCCACTAGCAGGTCCAGAGTCACACAGGTCCATTAGAGTCCACTAGCAGGTCCATCAGAGTCCACCAGCAGGTCCATTAGAGTCCACTAGCAGGTCCATCAGAGTCCACTAGCAGGTCCATCAGAGTCCACTAGCAGGTCCATTAGAGTCCACTAGCAGGTCCATCAGAGTCCACTAGCAGGTCCATCAGAGTCCACCAGCAGGTCCATTAGAGTCCACCAGCAGGTCCATTAGAGTCCACCAGCAGGTCCATTAGAGTCCACCAGCAGGTCCATTAGAGTCCACCAGCAGGTCCATCAGAGTCCACTAGCAGGTCCATCAGAGTCCACTAGCAGGTCCATCAGAGTCCACTAGCAGGTCCATCAGAGTCCACTAGCAGGTCCATCAGAGTCAATTCTTCATTATTCAAATAAAAAGTAAAAAAAATACACTCTTTATAAATATAAGATACAAAAATACACTCTTGATTAAATACAAGATACAATCTTACTTGTATGAGGTACAAAAATACACAAAAAATAAATACAAGACACATAAGTCATGATGAAATATAAAATATTGCCACATACACAATGTTCTAAAAACATAGTCAAAATAAAACCGTCTCCACACGGTTGTGTCGACCGAAGGATGTTGAGACGAAGACGCTGTTGTTCAGTGTCTGTGGGTCAATGGAAGAAGACAATAGTCAACAACACAGTGAAGGACGCCAGGCTAGTAGGGCAACAATGGCCTGAGGTCGAGGCAGATGGTGTTTGAGTCCATATGTTGTGGATCTGCTCACGTTCACGAGTCTCTGAGACCACATGACGTTGAAGGTCTGATGTTCTTCAGAATCCTGTCTTCAGATCATCTCGTGATGATGGATCGACATGTTTTCACCTCAATGTGTTTGACTTGAAGCGAGGGATCCAGTGTCTCCTCGCTTCACTGATGTTCTTGTCATGTTTCATGGATTCAATCTTCACATGATGAACATGATCCAGAAGATCGAGGAATATAGAGGAATATATAGAGGAATATAGAGGAATATAGAAGAATATAGAGGAATATAGAGGAATATAGAAGAATATAGAGGAATATATAGAGGAATATATAGAGGAATATAGAGGAATATAGAAGAATATAGAAGAATATAGAGGAATATAGAAGAATATAGAGGAATATATAGAAGAATATATAGAAGAATATAGAGGAATATAGAGGAATATAGAGGAATATATAGAGGAATATAGAAGAATATAGAGGAATATATAGAAGAATATAGAGGAATATAGAAGAATATAGAAGAATATAGAAGAATATAGAAGAATATAGAAGAATATAGAGGAATATAGAGGAATATAGAAGAATATAGAGGAATATATAAGAATATATAGAGGAATATAGATAGAGAGAATATAGAAGAATATAAAATAATAGAAGAATATAGAAGAATATAGAATATATAGAAGAATATAGAAGAATATAGAGGAATATAGAAGAATATAGAGAATGAATATAGAAGAACAATAGAGGAATATAGAGAGGAATATAGAAGAATATAGAAGAATATAGAAGAATATAGAAGGAATATAGAAGAATATAGAAGAATATAGAAGAATATAGAAGGAATATAGAGGAATATAGAGGAATATAGAAGAATATAGAAGAATATAGAAGAATATAGAAAGAATATAGAAGTGAATATAGAAGGAATATAGAAGAATATAGAAGAATATAGAAGAATATAGAAGAATATAGAAGAATATAGAGGAATATATAGAAGAATATAGAAGAATATAGAAGAATATAGAAGAATATAGAAGAATATAGAGGAATATAGAGGAATATAGAAGAATATAGAAGAATATAGAGGAATATAGAGGAATAGAAGAATATAGAAGAATATAGAAAAAGAATATAGAAGAATATAGAAGAATATAGAAGGAATATAGAAGAATATAGAAGAATATAGAGAAGAATATAGAAGAATATAGAAGAAATATAGAGGAATATAGAAGAATATAGAAGAATATAGAGAAGAATATAGAAGAATATAGAAGAATATAGAAGAATATAGAAGAATATAGAAGAATATAGAAGAATATAGAAGAAGAATATAGAAGAATATAGAAGAATATAGAAGAATATAGAAGAATATAGAAGAATATAGAAGAATATAGAAGAATATAGAAGAATATAGAAGAATATAGAAGAATATAGAAGAATATAGAAGAATATAGAAGAATATAGAAGAATATAGAAGAATATAGAAGAATATAGAAGAATATAGAAGAATATAGAAGAATATAGAAGAATATAGAAGAATATAGAAGAATATAGAAGAATATAGAAGAATATAGAAGAATATATAGAAGAATATAGAAGAATATAGAAGAATATAGAAGAATATAGAAGAATATAGAAGAATATAGAAGAATATAGAAGAATATAGAAGAATATAAAGAATATAGAAGAATATAGAAGAAATATAGAAGAATATAGAAGAATATAGAAGAATATAGAAGAATATAGAAGAATATAGAAGAATATAGAAGAATATAGAAGAATATAGAAGAATATAGAAGAATATAGAAGAATATAGAAGAATATAGAAGAATATAGAAGAATATAGAAGAATATAGAAGAATATAGAAGAATATAGAAGAATATAGAAGAATATAGAAGAATATAGAAGAATATAGAAGAATATAGAAGAATATAGAAGAATATAGAAGAATATAGAATATAGGTCAGTGATGAGCAGTGAGTGTGAGGATCAGATGTTGGAAGAAGATGCTCAATGAACTTAGTTTCCCTGTGAGCGGCGCCAACACACACACACACACACACACACACACACACACACACACACACACACACACACACACACACACACACACACACACACACACACAAACACACAAACAAACACAACAACACTCGTCTAGTCTTGAAGTCGACACAGAACCGATCATTCAGCTCAACGGTCAGAAAAGATGCTCAAAGGCCAGAGAAAGATATGAAGGAACAATGGATCACATCATCTATGTTAGCATTACTGTTTACAAGACATGTGTATTTACTATTTATGAATATTGTGTAGTGTGTAGTATTGTCCAGTACTTGACTCTGGTGTTATGATAGTATAGTAACAAGTATAAATGTGTAGTATTGTCCAGTACTTGACTCTGGTGTTATGATAGTGTAGTAACAAGTATATATGTGTAGTATTGTCCAGTACTTGACTCTGGTGTTGTGATAGTGTAGTAACAAGTATATATGTGTAGTATTGTCCAGTACTTGACTCTGGTGTTGTGATAGTGTAGTAACAAGTATATATGTGTAGTATTGTCCAGTACTTGACTCTGGTGTTGTGATAGTGTAGTAACAAGTATATATGTGTAGTATTGTCCAGTACTTGACTCTGGGTGTTGTGATAGTGTAGTAACAAGTATATATGTGTAGTATTGTCCAGTACTGACTCTGTTTAAATAGTGTAGTAACAAGTATATATGTCGTTTGTCAAGTACTTGACTCTGGTGTTGTGATAGTGTAGTAACAAGTATAATATGTGTGTGTAGTATTGTCCAGTACTTGACTCTGGTGTTGTGATAGTGTAATAACAAGTAATATATGTGTAGTATTGTCCAGTACTTGACTCTGGTGTTGTGATAGTGTAGTAACAAGTATATATGTGTAGTATTGTCCAGTACTTGACTCTGGTGTTGTGATAGTGTAGTAACAAGTATATATGTGTAGTATTTACAGACCACATGACTCTTGAAGTCGTAACTACTTTAATTTGTTTTCAAACCAAAATATGTCCAAACATCGGCTTTAAAAGCTGCTGGACTCACTGTATCCTCTCGTCCTCAGTCGTCGCTGGGATATCTCAGGATCTAATTCCAACAAAAAAATAAACAATCGCTGTAAATACTTTCATGTTATTTGTAAATTGAGCAATTTATTGAAGTGTAAACTATAACTATTGTAAACAATTAAATATGATTTGAAAGCCATTCAAAGAAAAAATATTTTTACTTACACAGTTTTGTTGAATATTGATACACAATCATGAAAACACAATATATTGCTGTATCAATATTTTCTAACACTACAAGAAAAAGTCATGCATTACAATAACATGACATCCTGTTAGTACTTGGGACCTTGGCTCCTGTAAGGAGTTATGAAATAAAACTTCAACATTATAATGTGATCGTTATATTGATCTATTGAAGCTTCTTAGGTTGAATGTGAAAGCTTTTATTTTGAAGGCTCATTGAAACATGATGATCATCAGGACGAAGATGGTCGTCGTATCAGTGTAGCTGGTGTTTGTCTTCAAAGATGGTGTCAGTGGTGTTTGTCTTCAAAGATGGTGTCAGTTGTGTTTGTCTTCAAAGATGGTGTCAGTTGTGTTTGTCTTCAAAGATGGTGTCAGTTGTGTTTGTCTTCAAAGATGGTGTCAGTTGTGTTTGTCTTCAAAGATGGTGTCAGTTGTGTTTGTCTTCAAAGATGGTGTCAGTGGTGTTTGTCTTCAAAGATGGTGTCAGTTGTGTTTGTCTTCAAAGATGGTGTCAGTTGTGTTTGTCTTCAAAGATGGTGTCAGTTGTGTTTGTCTTCAAAGATGGTGTCAGTTGTGTTTGTCTTCAAAGATGGTGTCAGTTGTGTTTGTCTTCAAAGATGGTGTCAGTGGTGTTTGTCTTCAAAGATGGTGTCAGTTGTGTTTGTCTTCAAAGATGGTGTCAGTTGTGTTTGTCTTCAAAGATGGTGTCAGTTGTGTTTGTCTTCAAAGATGGTGTCAGTTGTGTTTGTCTTCAAAAGATGGTGTCAGTTGTGTTTGTCTTCAAAGATGGTGTCAGTTGTGTTTGTCTTCAAAGATGGTGTCAGTTGTGTTTGTCTTCAAAGATGGTGTCAGTTGTGTTTGTCTTCAAAGATGGTGTCAGTTGTGTTTGTCTTCAAAGATGGTGTCAGTGGTGTTTGTCTTCAAAAGATGGTGTATCAAAGATGGTGTCAGTTGTGTTTGTCTTCAAAGATGGTGTCAGTTGTGTTTGTCTTCAAAGATGGTGTCAGTGGTGTTTGTCTTCAAAGATGGTGTCAGTTGTGTTCGTCTTCAAAGATGGTGTCAGTTGTGTTTGTCTTCAAAGATGGTGTCAGTTGTGTTTGTCTTCAAAGATGGTGAGTGTCAGTTGTGTTTGTCTTCAAAGATGGTGTCAGTTGTGTTTGTCTTCAAAGATGGTGTCAGTTGTGTTTGTCTTCAAAGATGGTGTCGTTGTGTTTGTCTTAAATGGTTTGTCTTCAAAGATGGTGTCAGTTGTGTTTGTCTTCAAAGATGGTGTCAGTTGTGTTTGTCTTCAAAGATGGTGTCAGTTGTGTTTGTCTTCAAAGATGGTGTCAGTTGTGTTTGTCTTCACCTCGACTACTACACTCTCAGCCGCGGAACAACAGCGCCCCGCTTCTATTGTGGGTGTGAAAATGAAAATTGTTTTTGTTGTGGAAAAATTGCTCTGACTGGGGGGGGGGGGTCAGGGGTCAGGGGTCAGGGGTCGGGGGTCATCCATCTTCACCGTCTCTCACTGAAGAGGTCGACAGTGAAAGTCACTGGATTTCAATGCGTTTGTGGCTCAATTAACGCTAATTTGAAGGAAGTTTATTAGTTCAACCAAAATGTTTTCAGTCGTAAATTGAAATAAATGATTCCCTTCTGCCAATCCCAGCTACCTAGGGCGAGCGGTGTGGGACTAACTGTGTTAAACTGTGACGAGAGAACATTCTTGATCAGAAGGACATGTTTTATTTCACCGTCTTGATCCGAACTAACATTTGTTTGTTGACGTCTGGAGATGTTTGTTCAGGTCAGTCGGGGTCGTGTCGTTCTGACCTATGACCTCTCAGTCCTGGTGACTGAGGTCAAGAGTGTGACGACATCTTCACTGAACCTTCAGATCAGACTCGTATCAACGAAGATCAGACTCACGTGAACAATGTTGCAGATCGATCAGCATCATGTGACTGGAATGATGTCATCAGAGGTCAAGGTCACTCACAGGCTACGTTACAGATCAATTGTGTGTCCCTGGTGTCCTTGCTGCGTGTCACGGGTTCACACACACACACACACACACACACACACACACACACACACACCACACACACACACACACACACACACACACACACACACACACACACACACACACACACACACCTCACACGCACTCACACACACACACACACACACTCACACACACACACACACACACACACACACACACACACACACACACACACACACACACACACACACACACACACACACACACACACACACACCTCACACGCACTCACACACACACACACACACACACACACACACACACTCCACACAGGTGTGATGATGATAAGAACACAGGTGTGATGATGATAAGAACACAGGTGTGATTGATGATGATAAGAACACAGGTGTGATGATGATAAGAACACAGGTGTGATGATGATAAGAACACAGGTGTGATGATAATAACAGGTGTGATGATGATAAGAACACAGGTGTGATGATGATAAGAACACAGGTGTGATGATAATAAGAACACAGGTGTGATGATGATAAGAACACAGGTGTGATGATGATAAGAACACAGGTGTGATGATGATAGGAGCCGTGATAAGAACACAGGTGTGATGATGATAAGAACACAGTGTGTGTGATGATAAGAACACAGGGTTTGATGATAAGAACACAGGTGTGATGATGATAAGAACACAGGTGTGATGATGATAAGAACACAGGTGTGATGATGATAAGAACACAGGTGTGATGATGATAAGAACACAGGTGTGATGATGATAAGAACACAGGTGTGATGATGATAAGAACACAGGTGTGATGATGATAAGAACACAGGTGTGATGATGATAAGAACACAGGTGTGATGATGATAAGAACACAGGTGTAACACGGACACAGGTGCAGAGAGCAGAGGTTACAGCAGCAGAAGGACGTCATGTTGAGCATCATGTGCTCAGACACACAAGTGTGTTGGTAAATCTGTGCTCTTGCGTTCAGAACAGAATACATTAATGGATACACTTGTCTGGGACATGACTTCCTCTTGTAAACACTGACCCGACACACACACACACACACACACACACACACACACACACACACACACACACACACACACACACACACACACTCAGAAGAAACACAATAAAGCCATTTTCAGATGTAAGAAGAAAAGTCTCATTAAACATTAACCTGAGATGCATTAGTGCTGCTCAGTCCTGGAGCTAAAGTCACGCTCAGCAGGACATGATGTCGCTCAGGAGGTCACGGAGCACATGACGTCCTCGGGTCATGGAACCATCGACTGTAGCCTCTCACACCTGTCAATCATCCCTCTGTCAATCATCCCTCTGTCAATCATCCCTCTGTCAATCATCCCTGCACCTCTCTGACTTCTCACCAGTCCTACCTTCTCAATACGGGAATCATTTGATGGTTTGTCACCGCGCGTCATCGATGGTCTCCACCTCCGAGGGACTCATTGTATAAACAAAGCGTGATTACAGCTGGAAGAGGAGTGTACCCATTATTACGTCATAATGGACTCTCGTAACCTCTCGTTCGTCCAGATTTCAGAGCAACTAGTTGATGTTTAATGACACCAGAGTTGATACTAGTTGATGTTTAATGACACCAGAGTTGATACTAGTTGATGTTTAATGACACCAGAGTTGATACTAGTTGATGTTTAATGACACCAGAGTTGATACTAGTTGATGTTTAATGACACCAGAGTTGATACTAGTTGATGTTTAATGACACCAGAGTAGATACTAGTTGATGTTTAATGACACCAGAGTTGATACTAGTTGATGTTTAATGACACCAGAGTTGATACTAGTTGATGTTTAATGACACCAGAGTAGATACTAGTGTGTTATTGATGTTTAATGACACCAGAGTTGATACTAGTTGATGTTTAATGACACCAGAGTTGATACTAGTTGATGTTTAATGACACCAGAGTTGATACTAGTTGATGTTTAATGACACCAGAGTTGATACTAGTTGATGTTTAATGACACCAGAGTTGATACTAGTTGATGTTTAATGACACCAGAGTTGATACTAGTTGATGTTTAATGACACCAGAGTTGATACTAGTTGATGTTTAATGACACCAGAGTGCTTAATGACACCAGAGTTGATACTAGTTGATGTTTAATGACACCAGAGTTGATACTAGTTGATGTTTAATGACACCAGAGTTGATACTAGTTGATGTTTAATGACACCAGAGTTGATACTAGTTGATGTTTAATGACACCAGAGTTGATACTAGTTGATGTTTAATGACACCAGAGTTGATGCTAGTTGATGTTTAATGACACCAGAGTTGATACTAGTTGATGTTTAATGACACCAGAGTTGATACTAGTTGATGTTTAATGACACCAGAGTTGATACTAGTTGATGTTTAATGACACCAGAGTTGATACTAGTTGATGTTTAATGACACCAGAGTTGATACTAGTTGATGTTTAATGACACCAGAGTTGATACTAGTTGATGTTTAATGACACCAGAGTTGATACTAGTTGATGTTTAATGACACCAGAGTTGATACTAGTTGATGTTTAATGACACCAGAGTTGATACTAGTTGATGTTTAATGACACCAGAGTTGATACTAGTTGATGTTTAATGACACCAGAGTTGATACTAGTTGATGTTTAATGACACCAGAGTTGATACTAGTTGATGTTTAATGACACCAGAGTTGATACTAGTTGATGTTTAATGACACCAAGTATACTAGTTGATGTATGACACAAGAGTTGATACTAGTTGATGTTTAATGACACCAGAGTTGATACTAGTTGATGTTTAATGACACCAGAGTTGATACTAGTTGATGTTTAATGACACCAGAGTTGATACTAGTTGATGTTTAATGACACCAGAGTTGATACTAGTTGATGTTTAATGACACCAGAGCTGATACTAGTTGATGTTTAATGACACCAGAGTCGATACTAGTTGATGTTTAATGACACCAGAGTTGATACTAGTTGATGTTTAATGACACCAGAGTTGATACTAGTTGATGTTTAATGACACCAGAGTTGATACTAGTTGATGTTTAATGACACCAGAGTTGATACTAGTTGATGTTTAATGACACCAGAGTTGATACTAGTTGACGTTTAATGACACCAGAGTTGATACTAGTTGATGTTTAATGACACCAGAGTTGATACTAGTTGACGTTAAGAAAGCTACTTGATCTTCTCAACTAGAAGGAAACATGAAGACTGAAAATTAAACATGAGAAAATCAATAAAAATAAAACATCAACTGCAAACATTCAAGATGCTAAAGTTGAATTTGGTTCAAAACTATTTTGAATTAAAGTCGGAGATACTCGGGTTATCGACGTGAGAAACAATAGGAGGGTCAGGGTCAGGGAGGTCACACGTGGTAACCAGGTTAAATGTGTGCAACAAGGTGGTAAAGGATGTGAAGGATTAACAGCAGGTTTGGTGGAGGATGTTGACTTGTTGTGTCGAAGAAGGAAGAATGAAGATTAAAAACACACTTTCATGGAAACATCATTTTACTTAAATGAAGGCATGAGACGAGTGTCTTCAGAATAAATGTGTTTTCAGCTTTTTTTGGTTGATTGAAAGTAAGTTGGTTTGAGCAGAAAGATGGATGTCGAAGAAGAAGAAGATAATTGTTGATGAGAAAATAAAAGTATCGTGTTCATGATTCAAGTAGAAACTATGAGTCACTTTCACCTGAAGACCAGCAAGAATCAAGTATATCCAGCTGCAGAGGCAGAGGATTCAGACCCGTCGATTCAGACAGGAAGTGGATATAGACAAGCGTTTGGGGCGTGGCCAATTCCGGAAGTGGCCTCAGACTGACTACGCCTTTTTTATTCGGGAAAGACTTATCGAAGACGAAGACTAAAAATAATTAAAATGTAACCATGGCGGACAACACTAAAATAAATTAATGACAATTCTTTTAATTTTCTTTTAAATGTTTACTGTCATTTCAAGTCAGAGTTTCATGTACTCTACAAGTAAAAATGAACGAGTGATAGTTCAAAGCAATACAATAAGTACTTGTTTATGGTAACCTTTGCTGAGGGACATAAACAAGGAAAAAGAAAAATGGAACGTGTCCCACCTGTGAACCTGCCTGTCAGGGATAGTTTTCAAAACATGTTATTGATTTATTATTGATTTATTTGAGTCACACCAGCAGGTTTCATTAGATCATCCATTATCTTCCAGAAGTATCTTTAAGGGCTGTTTACTCACTAGTTGTGTTGTTTCTAATAATAAATAAACTAAATACGTGTTGAACGTTCAACTAACTCCCCGTTTAATTACATTTAATCACGCTTTGTCCTTCGATCATGTTTATCATCTGAATGTGTTACAGATTAGTTTAAAAAACATGCTGCAAACAGGTATTTAAAAATGGTCTGAAACCACTTCCTGTCTGGATTGACGTTCCGTCTGAAATGACCGGCTGCAGACGGACCCTCCTCGAAATAATTCAATTATAAAAAGACCAAAATGAATGGCTTGAAATGAAGAGTCAAAATATTCTAATGCGGTGAAAATACTTCTTTAGTCTCTTGTTTAATAGACTAGTTAAACTAGTTAGTTTCTCTAGACCCATTGACTCGTTCTATCTTAAAACTGTGCTATAAATATGAGCAGAGGGAGCAGATGGAGGCCTGGCAGCCATCTTTACTCAGTTAGCTTGAGTGGGCACGTGGATGGGTGTGTTAATTAGCACATACAAGTGTGTGTGTGTGTGTGTGTGTGTGTGTGTGTGTGTACGAGGCGCACAATAGGCATAATTATCTCCGCTCGAGAGGCCCGGCCGGGTGTGGGGGGGCGTCGAGAGGCGGAGTTACACAATGGACCAACCAGAGGCTTTGTGTGTTCGGAGGCTGACAAGTGTCGCCTATTATTGACTATTTACACACTACTACACAAAGCTGCGCACGTGCACTTAAGTCACATTCACACACTCTCTCCCCCGCCGCGTCGTCTCTTTGTGTTCCTGACGACACACACGAGTGTGCGACTCGTATCAGCGTCCATCGAAGAGATAAGAAACCCTCGTGTGAGTCCGACTCAGATCTGGTCACGAGTCCCTCAGACTCAGATCTGGTCACGAGTCCCTCAGACTGAGATCTGGTCACGAGTCCCTAGATGAGATCTGGTCACGAGTCCCTCAGACTGAGATCTGGTCACGAGTCCCTCAGACTGAGATCTGGTCACGAGTCCCTCAGACTGAGATCTGGTCACGAGTCCCTCAGACTCAGACTGAGATCGCGACACAAAGAGTTGGATTCACTGAACACACACTGTTGTGATTCTTCTTCACCTGGTGTCGACTCTCTCAACAACACACTCTCGCTGCTACACAACTTTAATCAGCAGTTTAATTGACTTCACACTGTACTTATCATGTGCTTTTATTAATCTTTGTTTTAAAGTCCTTGTTTACAACTATTTTCTATACAAATGAATTACTCCTGATATTGAATCACTTCATTGATTGATAATAGTTTGAGCTAAAATGATGTTGTTTCTAAAGTAAGTTTGAATCCATGTGACTCACAGTAAAGTCATCTTTTAATTCTGTTCATGGATATATTTTGGACTTCAGGCTGAAACCACAGTCAGTCTCACGTGTTGATCTTCTGGTCTCCGGCGCTCGTGCGTCAAGAAAAGTGAAAACAGAGGAGCTCGTGTCGAGGCTTAAAGACGAGAGCGAGGGCTTTACAGGCCTGGATTGGACTTAGAAATAGGATTTGAGTAAAGAGGTTTTCGCCGCTTTTCACCCTCGATCTTCCTCTTGTTCGGCGGCGAAGGAGGGATTATTGCAGGAGATTACAGCCTGAGAATCGTATTTAAGGAAATGATTATTTACGCCAGTGCTGGCAGAAGCAAGAAGTTCTGATCCGAGTCAATATCTGTCGAGAAAACATTAGATTCTCGTCAATGTTTCAGATAAATGTAGTTATTGTTGCTCGAATGAGAGCCACAGGACTGACAAGAACTTCTAGATCTTCACTCCTTTATGTTCACGTGGAAATGTTTCAGAAACTCTCGATTTAAAGACAAATGAAAGAACTTTAACAAGATTAACTCGATTAATCCAAGGTGTGTTTCTATGACCTTCGTTCTACTCTTTTATTTCCAGAAAGATAGACAAATCTTCTCTATGAACCTCAGCGAGGATCTGGTCATCCATCCGTGAGGATGAGATGAAGAAGAAAGTGCAGACAGGGTGGAGTGAGTGCAGAGAAGATGCAAAAGTGACAGAACAGCTCGATGGATTATTGATTTCTAAATATACTTTTCATTTTTTTGTTCATTTTTATTGAGACGTTTGTGACACAGTTATGATTCAATTCAAATACAATTTAGATTTTAATTATATATGTATTATTCCATCAAATACTGAATGATTAAAAGATGTTACTATATAACTAAACTATTACTATATTAAAATAAGTAACATTTCTTCCGGTTGAATTGAAAATGAATTTATTATATTTATTTATAATTGAACGTTAATCTCGTAACCAACAGTAAAGACGATTCTAAGGCAATAGTTTTTTAATGAAGCTTCAGCGACGGCGGATCGATGTCGAGTCACACAGGCGTCATGTTCCGACACAACCTCCCGATCAGACCTATTGATCCGAGGAACACGTATGACTAGATCAACATGAGTGCGATCAATGCGAGCATTGATTTGATGGCGTCTGAGATGATATGAGCGAAGAAACGCCGCGTCAATAATTCAACACCTGATGCAGCAGTTTGTCTCGCGGTCGCCATGTTTGAACCATCGCGTGTTCACGTGTTCACGTGTTCACGTGTTAATAAACGTGTTCACGTGTTAATAAACGTGTTCACGTGTTAATAAACGTGTTCACGTGTTAATAAACATGTTCACGTGTTAATAAACGTGTTTGCGTGTTAATAAACGTGTTCACGTGTTAATAAACGTGTTCAGGGTTAAAAACGTGTTAATAAACGTGTTCACGTGTTAATAAACGTGTTCACGTGTTAATAAACGTGTTCACGTGTTAATAAACGTGTTCACGGGTTAATAAACGTGTTCACGTGTTAATAAACGTGTTCCCGTGTTAATAAACGTGTTCCCGTGTTAATAAACGTGTTCCCGTGTTAATAAACGTGTTCACGTGTTAATAAACGTGTTCACGGGTTAATAAACGTGTTCACGTGTTAATAAACGTGTTCACGTGTTAATAAACGTGTTCACGTGTTCACGTGTTAATAAACGTGTTCACGTGTTTAATAAACGTGTTCACGTGTTAATAAACGTGTTCGCGTGTTAATAAACGTGTTAATAAACGTGTTCACGTGTTAATAAACGTGTTCCCGTGTTAATAAACGTGTTCACGTGTTAATAAACGTGTTCCCGTGTTAATAAACGTGTTCGCGTGTTAATAAACGTGTTGCGTTAATAAACGTGTTCAGGGGTTAAACGTGTTCACGTGTTAATAAACGTGTTCACGTGTTAATAAACGTGTTCACGTGTTAATAAACGTGTTAATAAACGTGTAATAAACGCGTGTTAATAAACGTGTTCACGTGTTAATAAGGGTTAATAAACGTGTTCACGGGTTAACGCGTGTTAATAAAGCGTGTTCGTGTTCCGTGTTAATAAACGTGTTCACGTGGTTAATAAACGTGTTCACGTGTTAATAAAACACGTTCCGCAGTGTTAATAAACGTGTTCAGGTGTTAATAAACGTGTTCAGGGTGTTAAAACGTGTTCACGTGTTAATAAACGTGTTCACGTGTTAATAAACGTGTTCACGTGTTAATAAACGTGTTCAGGGTTAATAAACGTGTTCACGTGTTAATAAACGTGTTCACGTGTTAATAAACGTGTTCAGGGTTAATAAACGTGTTCACGTGTTAATAAACGTGTTCACGTGTTAATAAACGTGTTCACGTGTTAATAAACGTGTTCACGTGTTAATAAACGTGTTCACGTGTTAATAAACGTGTTCACGTGTTCGCGTGTTCACGTGTTAATAAACGTGTTCGCGGTTCACGGTTAATAAACGTGTTCACGTGTTAATAAACGTGTTCACGTGTTAATAAACGTGTTCACGTGTTAATAAACGTGTTCACGTGTTAATAAACGTGTTCACGTGTTAATAAACGTGTTCACGTGTTAATAAACGTGTTCACGTTAATAAACGTGTTCACGTGTTAATAAACGTGTTCACGTGTTAATAAACGTGTTCACGTGTTAATAAACGTGTTCACGTGTTAATAAACGTGTTCACGTGTTAATAAACGTGTTCAATGTTCCCGTGTTAATAAACGTGTTCCCGTGTTAATAAACGTGTTCACGTGTTAATAAACGTGTTCCCGTGTTAATAAACGTGTTTGCGTGTTAATAAACGTGTTCAGGGTTAATAAACGTGTTCACGTGTTAATAAACGTGTTCCCGTGTTAATAAACGTGTTCCCGTGTTAATAAACGTGTTCGCGTGTTAATAAACGTGTTTGCGTGTTAATAAACGTGTTCACGTGTTAATAAACGTGTTCAGGCTGAACTGCGGCGCACCCAAACGTGTTTGCGTGTTAATAAACGTGTTCACGTGTTAATAAACGTGTTCACGTGTTAATAAACGTGTTCGCGTGTTAATAAACGTGTTCACGTGTTAATAAACGTGTTCACGTGTTAATAAACGTCCCCGGTTCCCGAATAAACGTGTTCACGTGTTAATAAACGTGTTCACGTGTTAATAAACGTGTTTCACGTGTTAATAAACGTGTTCACGTGTTAATAAACGTGTTCACGTGTTAATAAACGTGTTCACGTGTTAATAAACGTGTTCACGTGTTAATAAACGTGTTCACGTGTTAATAAACGTGTTCACGTGTTAATAAACGTGTTCACGTGTTAATAAACGTGTTCACGTGTTAATAAACGTGTTCACGTTATAAACGTGTTCACGTCAGGGTTAATAAACGTGTTCACGTGTTAATAAACGTGTTCACGTGTTAATAAACGTGTTCACGTGTTAATAAACGTGTTCACGTGTTAATAAACGTGTTCACGTGTTAATAAACGTGTTCACGTGTTAATAAACGTGTTCACGTGTTAATAAACGTGTTCACGTGTTAATAAACGTGTTCACGTGTTAATAAACGTGTTCACGTGTTAATAAACGTGTTCACGTGTTAATAAACGTGTTCACGTGTTAATAAACGTGTTCACGTGTTAATAAACGTGTTCACGTGTTAATAAACGTGTTCACGTGTTCGCGTGTTCACGTGTTAATAAACGTGTTCACGTGTTAATAAACGTGTTCACGTGTTAATAAACATGTTCACGTGTTAATAAACGTGTTCACGTGTTAATAAACGTGTTCACGTGTTAATAAACGTGTTCACGTGTTAATAAACGTGTTCACGTGTTAATAATAAACGTGTTCACGTGTTAATAAACGTGTTCACGTGTTAATAAACGTGTTCACGTGTTAATAAACGTGTTCACGTGTTAATAAACGTGTTCACGTGTTAATAAACGTGTTCACGTGTTAATAAACGTGTTCACGTGTTAATAAACGTGTTCACGTGTTAATAAACGTGTTCACGTGTTAATAATAACACGCCTCGTCTTCTATTGATAAACATTGATTTACATTTGAACTAACATCTAGATTTACTGGTTATCTTGTTGTTTAAAGCATCAAATATCAGAATAAAGCAGTGACGTGTTGATCGTTCTCACCTTGTGTTTTCTCACCGTGAGGTTCCTCTGCCAGACTGTCGAGCCCAGCTGTAGTTCAAACCTTCACCAGCAGCAGCAGCACAACAATCTGTGTATCTTAATAAAATCTGTGTATGTGTGTGTGTGTGTGTGTGTGTGTGTGTGTGTGTGTGTGTGTGTGTGTGTGTGTGTGTGTGTGTGTGTGTGTGTGTGTGTGTGTGTGTGTGTGTGTGTGTGTGTGTGTGTGCGTGCGTGCGTGAGTGTGTGTGTGAGTGTGTGTGTGTGTGTGTGTGTGTGTGTGTGTGTGTGTGTGTGTGTGTGTGTGTGTGTGTGTGTGTGTGTGTGTGTGTGTGTGTGTGTGAGTGTGTGTGTGTGTGTGTGTGTGTGTGTGTGTGTGTGTGTGTGTGTGTGTGTGTGTGTGTGTGTGTGTGTGTGTGTGTGTGTGTGTGTGTGTGTGTGTGTGTGCGTGTGTGAGGTGTGTGTGTGTGTGTGTGTGTGTGTGTGTGTGTGTGTGTGTGTGTGTGTGTGTGTGTGTGTGTGTGTGTGTGTGTGTGTGCGTGTGTGAGTGTGTGTGTGTGTGTGTGTGTGTGTGTGTGTGTGTGTGTGCTTCCTCAGGGACTCTCATTATAACTGCTGTCCCAGATGTCACCTCGCACATGAAACACACATCATGAATAATGAAGTCCTATTTCTACATCTCTCACCATTTCTCTTCTCCTCCCTCCATCCTTCTCTCCTCCCTCCATCCTTCTCTCCTCCCTCCATCCTTCTCTCCTCCCTCCATCCTTCTCTCCTCCCTCCATCCTTCTCTCCTCCCTACATCCTTCTCTCCTCCCTCCATCCTTCTCTCCTTCTACATCCTTCTCTCCTCCCTCCATCCTTCTCTCCTTCTACATCCTTCTCTCCTCCCTCCATCCTTCTCTCCTTCTACATCCTTCTCTCCTCCCTCCATCCTTCTCTCCTTCTACATCCTTCTCTCCTCCCTCCATCCTTCTCTCCTCCCTCCATCCTTCTCTCCTCCCTCCATCCTTCTCTCCTCCCTCCATCCTTCTCTCCTCCCTCCATCCTTCTCTCCTCCCTCCATCCTTCTCTCCTCCCTCCATCCTTCTCTCCTCCTACATCCGAACAGCTCCGTCCATTTAACTTTATGCAGCGTCTGCTGTCGGGTTTGGACGGTTTTATGGAGAAGAACCTCAGTGCAGCTGGAGCTCAGTTATGTAGAGATCTTTGATATGAACGCTTTGATGATCGTGCCACGGGTCGCTCTCTGTCGCCCCCTGTCGCCCTCTCTGTCGCCCTCTCTGTCGCCCTCTCTGTCGCCCTCTCTGTCGCCCTCTCTGTCGCCCTCTCTGTCGCCCTCTCTGTCGCCCTCTCTGTCGCCCTCTCTGTCGCCCTCTCTCTGTCGCCCTCTCTGTCGCCCCTCTGTCGCCCCTCTCTGTCGCCCTCTCTGTCGCCCTCTCTGTCGCCCTCTCTGTCGCCCTCTCTGTCGCCCTCTCTGTCGCCCCTCTCTCTGTCGCCCTCTCTGTCGCCCCCTGTGCCCTCCCCCTCTCTGTCGCCCTCTCTGTCGCCCTCTCTGTCGCCCTCTCTGTCGCCCTCTCTGTCGCCCTCTCTGTCGCCCTCTCTGTCGCCCTCTCTGTCGCCCCCTGTCGCCCTCTCTGTCGCCCTCCTGTCGCCCACTCTGTCGCCCTCTCTGTCGCCCTCTCTGTCGCCCTCTCTGTCGCCCTCTCTGTCGCCCTCTCTGTCGCCCCCTGTCGCCCTCTCTGTCGCCCTCTCTGTCGCCCTCTCTGTCGCCCTCTCTGTCGCCCTCTCTGTCGCCCCCTGTCGCCCTCTCTGTCGCCCCCTGTCGCCCTCTCTGTCGCCCTCTCTGTCGCCCTCTCTGTCGCCCTCTCTGTCGCCCTCTCTGTCGCCCCTCTGTCGCCCTCTCTGTCGCCCTCTCTGTCGCCCCCTGTCGCCCTCTCTGTCGCCCTCTCTGTCGCCCTCTCTGTCGCCCTCTCTCTCGCCCTCTCTGTCGCCCGCTGTCGCCCTCTCTGTCGCCCTCTCTGTCGCCCTCTCTGTCGCCCCTCCCCCCATGTTCACTGTCTAAAGTCACACAAGGACAAATTGGGGCGTCCAGTGGAGCAGAAGAGACGACCAGGTCCAGGTCCAGGTCCAGGTCCAGGTCCAGGTCCAGGTCCAGGTCCAGGCTCGACCTTCACACTTTCATCTTCAACAGTTGATGAAACAGAATCTTTTCATCTTCTCAGAAAAGACTGTTTGGTTTCATCCGTGACTTCATTTTAAAAACGTCTCCTTCTAGAAACAAAACTCAAAATAGCATTTGTTAGATTAAAAATCTTCATTATTTTTCGTTTGTTTGTTTCCATCTCACTGTGTACTGGAGTCAGAACCAGCTGTCGGTTCTTCTGAGGATCAGTAACACGTCAGGAGATGATTGAAGTCCAGCAGGTGACGATGATGTTCCTGCGACACCTCAGCTCTGAACCTTCATGGATCACGAGTCCATGAGAGTCTTGTCCTGCTGGACTCACAGCTCTGGACGATTGAAGGACGAGGTCAGGAGTCGGACGAGGTTCAGCTGGGATTAGACACTGAAGCGTAGCTTTTTAATGAAAACATGAGCCGCGGCTGCTTCTTCTTCTTCGCCGCTGCACGCGTCACTTCCAGCCTCGTGCAGAAGATGATGCAGAGACAGACCAGAATTTCTGAGATTTCTAATGTGGCCGTGCTGTCGGAGGCCGTGAGAACACGTTAACAAAGTGGCTTTTATGTAGCGGGGGGGGGGGGGGGGGGTCGGGGGGCTGGGGGGTCGGGGGTCGGGGGCGGGGGGCTGGCGTCGCACAATTAGTTGCCACACATGAGTCGAGCCAACAAAGCTGCTCTGAATGTGAATGCTGAGAGTTAAGAGCTTCCATTCATGGACGTGAGTAAGTGAGCGACGCACAAAAGCAGGACAGTGTATATATTTAATTGGGCGACACCTGCTTCTGCGCTTCAACGTCCACAATAGAGCAGAAGTGCTTGAAGTGGACGCTTTGAATACAGATGAAGAGACGAAACACAACAATCGTCATTAACTCTCGTGTTGCAGCTTCTATTTCCAGCAGAGAGTGAAGAACATTCAGCTCAGAGAAGATCTCAGAATATTCCTCTTGTTTTCCTGCTCCTCCTGTGACAGTCGCGAGGCTTTGATCGTTCTTCCTCCTCCTCCTCCTCCTCCTCCTCCTCCTCCTCCTCCTCCTCGTCACCTTCTTTCAAATCTTGCTGCAACTCGACCCTGAAGAACGAGGAGGAACTGAAGCTTCAGCTTCAAACCTTCAAACCTCAAATATGGATCAGAGATTATAACGAGGTTCAGAAGAACGACGAGAAATCAACATGTAATGATATCGTTTCTATGATCATTTATTATATTATTATTATTATATTATTATTTATTATATTATTATCATTTCTAAGATTATTCATTATATTATTATTATTAATATTATTATTTATTATATTATTATCATTTCTATGATCATTTATTATATTATTATTATTAATATTATTATTTATTATAATATTATCATTTCTAAGATAATTTATTATATTATTATTATTAATATTATTATTTATTATATTATTATTATTAATATTATTATTTATTATATTATTATTATTTATATTATTATTTATTATATTATTATCATTTCTAAGATAATTTATTACATTATTATTATTAATATTATTATTTATTATATTATTATCGTTTCTATGATAATTTATTATATTATTATTATTTATATTAATATTTATTATATTATTATCATTTCTATGATCATTTATTATATTATTATTATTTATATTATTATTTATTATATTATTATCATTTCTATGATCATTTATTATATTATTATTATTTATATTATTATTTATTATATTATTATCGTTTCTATGATCATTTATTATATTATTATTATTTATATTATTATTTATTATATTATTATCGTTTCTATGATCATTTATTATATTATTATTATTTATATTATTATTTATTATATTATTATCGTTTCTATGATCATTTATTATATTATTATTATTTATATTTTATTTATTATATTATTATCTTTCTATATATTTATTACATTATTATTATTTATTATATTATTATCGTTTCTATGATCATTTATTATATTATTATTATTTATATTATTATTTATTATATTATTATCGTTTCTATGATCATTTATTACATTATTTATATTATTATTTATTATATTATTATCGTTTCTATGATCATTTATTATATTATTATTATTTATATTATTTATTATATTATTATCGTTTCTATGATCATTTATATTATTATTATTATTTATATTAATATTTATTATATTATTATCATTTCTATAATCATTTATTATATTATTATTATTTCTATGATCATTTATTATATTATTATTATTTATATTATTATTTATTATATTATTATCGTTTCTATGATCATTTATTATATTATTATTATTTATATGATTATTTATTATATTATTATCGTTTCTATGCTCATTTATTATATTATTATTATTTATATGATTATTTATTATATTATTATTATTTCTATTAATATTTATTATATTATTATTATTCTATGATGACGACATCATGTCTTCAACACAATCCACAGTAAGTGACTCTTGATAATTTGACTCCAACATGTCAACATAACTTGACTATTTTGTGTGTTTTTGTTGACAAACAACAACAACATGAGTTCAGTTGATTCTGAAAACTTGTATCCATGCTGTAGTTTATTATTGTTTGAATGAATCTATTAACTTTAAATGAGTCTATTAACTTTAAATTAATCTATTAACTTTAAATTAATCTATTAACTTGATATTAATCTATTAACTTTAAATTAATCTATTAACTTTAAATTAATCTATTAACTTTAAATTAATCTATTAACTTTAAATTAGTCTATTAACTTGAAATTAATCTATTAACTTTAAATTAATCTATTAACTTTAAATTAATCTATTAACTTTAAATTAGTCTATTAACTTGAAATTAATCTATTAACTTTAAATTAATCTATTAACTTTAAATTAATCTATTAACTTTAAATTAATCTATTAACTTTATATTAATCTATTAACTTTAAATTAATCTATTAACTTGAAATTAATCTATTAACTTGAAATTAATCTATTAACTTTAAATGAATCTATTAACTTTAAATTAATCTATTAACTTTAAATTAATCTATTAACTTTAAATTAATCTATTAACTTTAAATTAATCTATTAACTTTAAATTAATCTATTAACTTTAAATTAATCTATTAACTTTAAATTAATCTATTAACTTTAAATGAATCTATTAACCTTAAATTAATCTATTATCTCCACTTAACTCTCAACAACCTTCTCAGTCATGTTGACCTAAACCACTGCTGTGACGCTTTGCCGCCCAGCCGACCAATCACAGACGTTGATGACTCTTGACGTAGAAACCTTTAAAAACAGTGAAGCGACCAATCAGTCATCACTAAATAAGTCGCTGTGAAGAAAGGCATCATGGGAGTTTGTTTGTTTGAAAACAATGTGTCCTCAGGTGAGGCGATGAGAAGGTTGCGGGTTAGAAACCTCTTGAGTCGAAGATCAAACTTGATGGTGTAGGAGGATCTGACCTTCATAGAGGGGTCAACACATGACATCAGAGTGTGATAGAGGACTGCCCTTCACTGAAGTGATGCCTCGAGGCAAACCATCGCTGACCAGCAGCAGCAGTGTTGAGGTGTGATCACCTGACGTGCTCCTCATCATGATCCTGATGGTTCTTCAGACCATCGAAGGTCTTGAGGTGTGATCACCTGACGTGCTCCTCATCATGATCCTGATGGTTCTTCAGACCATCGAAGGTCTTGAGGTGTGATCACCTGACGTGCTCCTCATCATGATCCTGATGGTTCTTCAGACCATCGAAGGTCTTGAGGTGTGATCACCTGACGTGCTCCTCATCATGATCCTGATGGTTCTTCAGACCATCGAAGGTCTTGAGGTGTGATCACCTGACGTGCTCCTCATCATGATCCTGATGGTTCTTCAGACCATCGAAGGTCTTGAGGTGTGATCACCTGACGTGCTCCTCATCATGATCCTGATGGTTCTTCAGACCATCGAAGGTCTTGAGGTGTGATCACCTGACGTGCTCCTCATCATGATCCTGATGGTTCTTCAGACCATCGAAGGTCTTGAGGTGTGATCACCTGACGTGCTCCTCATCATGATCCTGATGGTTCTTCAGACCATCGAAGGTCTTGAGAGAAATAAATAGAAGGGTTGTTACCCACACAAGGGGGGGGGGGGAGGTTTGAGGTGTGATCACCTGGGTGTGATCACCTGACGTGCTCCTCATCATGATCCTGATGGTTCTTCAGACCATCGAAGGTCTTGAGGTGTGATCACCTGACGTGCTCCTCATCATGATCCTGATGGTTCTTCAGACCATCGAAGGTCTTGAGGTGTGATCACCTGACGTGCTCCTCATCATGATCCTGATGGTTCTTCAGACCATCGAAGGTCTTGAGGTGTGATCACCTGACGTGCTCCTCATCATGATCCTGATGGTTCTTCAGACCATCGAAGGTCTTGAGGTGTGATCACCTGACGTGCTCCTCATCATGATCCTGATGGTTCTTCAGACCATCAAGGTCTACCTGAAGGTGTGATCACCTGACGTGCTCCTCATCATGATCCTGATGGTTCTTCAGACCATCGAAGGTCTTGAGGTGTGATCACCTGACGTGCTCCTCATCATGATCCTGATGGTTCTTCAGACCATCGAAGGTCTTGAGGTGTGATCACCTGACGTGCTCCTCATCATGATCCTGATGGTTCTTCAGACCATCGAAGGTCTTGAGGTGTGATCACCTGACGTGCTCCTCATCATGATCCTGATGGTTCTTCAGACCATCGAAGGTCTTGAGGTGTGATCACCTGACGTGCTCCTCACTCATGATCCTGATGGTTCTTCAGACCATCGAAGGTCTTGATCATCCTGATGGTTCTTCAGACCATCAAAGGTCTTGAGGAGCAACCACCTGACACGTGACACTCCTCATCATGATCCTGATGGTTCTTCAGACCATCGAAGGTCTTGAGGTGTGATCACCTGATGTGCTCCTCATCATGATCCTGATGGTTCTTCAGACCATCAATGGATTGTCCATAAATCTGGGTCAATGGGAAGGTTGCAGGTTTGAATCCGGCTCCAAGAAAAACGAGGTTCGTATGTTCTCACCATGTCGTGCCCTCTGATGACCTTCGAGCGTCTGGAGTGAGGTGTCATCAGAGTAACTTCTGAATGAAGATGTGTGTGTTATCTTCACACCACGACTGTGTGTTGTAATAATTGTGATTGGGTCATGTGACTATATTTAGAAGCTGTGATTGGATCACGTGACTTAGAAGCTGTGATGCTGATCATGTGATGCTGATCATGTGATGCTGATCATGTG
>JACEEU010000754.1:50000-52500 GCA_016630915.1 Callionymus lyra
TACAAATATACCATATTTGTACATAAAACTATTGAATTCATTCATGAAAATGTACAAATATAATATATTTGTACATAAAACTATTGAATTCATGAAAATGTACAAATATACCATATTTGTACATAAAACTATTGAATTCATTCATGAAAATGTACAAATATAATATATTTGATAATAAAACTATTGAATTCATGAAAATGTACAAATATACCATATTTGTACATAAAACTATTGAATTCATGAAAATGTACAAATATACCATATTTGATAATAAAACTATTGAAATCATGAAAATGTACAAATATTAACATACTTGATAATAAAACTATTGAATTCATGAAAATGTACAAATATACCATATTTGATAATAAAACTATTGAATTCATGAAAATGTACAAATATACCATATTTGTACATAAAACTATTGAATTCATTCATGAAAATGTACAAATATAATATATTTGATAATAAAACTATTGAATTCATGAAAATGTACAAATATACCATATTTGTACATAAAACTAATTCATTCATGAAAATGTACAAATATTAACCGACTTGATAATAAAACTATTGAATTCATGAAAATGTACAAATATTAACATACTTGATAATAAAACTATTGAATTCATTCATGAAAATGTACAAATATTAACCGACTTGATAATAAAACTATTGAATTCATGAAAATGTACAAATATTAACATACTTGATAATAAAACTATTGAATTCATTCATGAAAATGTACAAATATTAACATACTTGATAATAAAACTATTGAATTCATGAAAATGTACAAATATACCATATTTGTACATAAAACTATTGAATTCATTCATGAAAATGTACAAATATTAACATACTTGATAATAAAACTATTGAATTCATGAAAATGTACAAATATACCATATTTGTACATAAAACTATTGAATTAATTCATGATAAAACTATTGAATTCATTCATGAAAATGTACAAATATACTATATTTGATAATAAAACTATTGAATTCATGAAAATGTACAAATATTAACATACTTGATAATAAAACTATTGAATTCATGAAAATGTACAAATATACCATATTTGTACATAAAACTATTGAATTCATTCAAGAAAATGTACAAATATACCATATTTGATAATAAAACTATTGAATTCATTCATGAAAATGTACAAATATTAACATACTTGATAATAAAACTACTGAATTCATTCATGAAAATGTACAAATATACCATATTTGTACATAAAACTATTGAATTCATTCATGAAAATGTACAAATATTAACATGTTTGATAATAAAACTACTGAATTCATTCATGAAAATGTACAAATATACCATATTTGTACATAAAACTATTGAATTCATTCATGAAAATGTACAAATATTAACATACTTGATAATAAAACTACTGAATTCATTCATGAAAATGTACAAATATACCATATTTGTACATAAAAGTATTGAGTTCAAACATGAATGTTTCCAAATGTGCTCCAGACCCCAACGAGTCCTCCCCGACCATCCTGGACAGCTTCCAGGCGGGCGAGGTCTACGCCGGGCAGAGCGTGGAGCTGCCCTGCGCGGCCGGCGGTTACCCCAGTCCTACGGTGCGCTGGCTCAAAGATGGCCGCCCGCTGCCCTCGGACGCTCGCTGGACTCGCCGCCTGACCGGCCTGATCATCAGCGACCTGAGGCTGGAGGACAGCGGCAGCTACGCCTGCGAGGTCACCAACAGTTTCGGCTCCAAGGAGGTGTCGGGGCAGCTTCACATCATAGGTACGAGATCGCATACTTGTGTACTTGAGTTAGTACTGTAGTGTGTAAGTGCGTCTCACTTCTTAGTATGTGAAGTTAGTGCTCCATACTCACTAGATTGTTACTAAAACACACAAAACTGAGTATGAATCGATGGAAACTTTCTACCCTAAACGACTCCATCTTAGTGACGTTTTAGTCGGAAGTTGCCTCAAATATATACGTATATATATATATATATATATATATATATAAATACGTATATATACATATACTTCCAGGTGTATTTTCAGCAGCAGTAGAAGGACGACACATCTTTGATGCTGATACCAACTTAAATATCTCGCGAATATTTCGATTCTCATATTTTTTCTTTATTTCTTCATTCAAACCAATCGTGCTGCCAGCAGGTGTCGCTAGTGTTCCTACCGTGTAAGAATCGTCATTTCCTGTTAGTGTGTAGCGCAGAGTTTGATTTGAGACAAACTATCTGTGGAGGATTAGTTACTAGTTAGTACGTACACTATCCTGATGATACTAACTTCTAGTATACTAAGAGAAGTATGTTTGAGACATACTATCTGTGGAGGATTAGTTACTAGTTAGTACGTACACTATCCTGATGATACTAACTTCTAGTATACTAAGAGAAGTATGTTTGAGACATACTATCTGTGGAGGATTAGTTACTAGTTAGTACGTACACTATCCTGATGATTCTAACTTCTAGTATACTAAG
>JACEEU010000754.1:57500-67500 GCA_016630915.1 Callionymus lyra
CTGGACGCTGGACGACGAGCCGGTGGTCCGAGACTCGGCCTACAAGACCAGCCAGTACACGCTGTCGGACGGCCTGACCGTGTCGCACGTCAACGTCAGCAGCCCCTTGATCCGCGACGGAGGCGTTTATCGGTGCGTCGCTCGCAACTCGGCAGGAAGCGCCGAGTACCAGGCGCGCATAAACGTAAGAGGTGCCTGTCTTTTCACTCTCTCTCTCACCTGCACACACACCTGCACACACACCTGCACACACACACAGGGCCAGACACACCTGAGTTTATTCAAGCTTTTCTTTGTTTTCAGCTTTTCTTTGTTTTCAGATTTTCTTTATTTTGAAACTATTTAATGAAACATTAGTTTTAATTGTTACCAAAATAAAGCATTTTTTATTGTAGCACAGATCCTTAGATCCATCTCTCTTTCAAGTTCTATCTCTCTCTTTCTCTCTTTCAAGTTCTATCTCTCTCTTTCTCTCTTTCAAGTTCTATCTCTCTCTTTCTCTCTTTCAAGTTCTATCTCTCTCTTTTCTTTTCAAGTTCTATCTCTCTTTCTCTCTTCTTCTTCTCTCTCTTTCTCTCTTTCAAGTTCTATCTCTTTCTTTCTCTACCTGAAGTTCTATCTCTTTCTCTCTACCTGAAGTTCTATCTCTTTCTTTCTCTCTACCTGAAGTTCTTTCTCTTTCTTTCTTTCTACCTGAAGTTCTATCTCTTTCTTTCTCTCTACCTGAAGTTCTATCTCTTTCTCTCTACCTGAAGTTCTATCTCTTTCTTTCTCTCTATCTGAAGTTCTATCTCTTTCTTTCATCTCTCCTGAAGTTCTATCTCTTTCTTTCTTTTCTCTTTCTCTCTACCTAAAGTTCTATCTCTTTCTTTCTCTCTACCTGAAGTTCTATCTCTTTCTTTCTCTACCTGAAGTTCTATCTCTTTCTTTCTTTATCTGAAGTTCTATCTCTTTCTTTCTCTACCTGAAGTTCTATCTCTTTCTTTCTCTCTATCTGAAGTTCTATCTCTTTCTTTCTCTCTACCTGAAGTTCTATCTCTTTCTTTCTCTCTACCTGAAGTTCTATATCTTTATTTCTCTCTACCTAAAATTCTATCTCTTTCTTTCTCTCTACCTGAAGTTCTATGTCTTTCTTTCTCTCTATCTGAAGTTCTATCTCTTTCTTTCTCTCTACCTGAAGTTCTATCTCTTTCTTTCTCTCTATCTGAAGTTATATCTCTTTCTTTCTCTCTACCTGAAGTTCTATCACTTTCTTTCTCTACCTGAAGTTCTATCCCTCTCTTAATTCATCTATACATCTATTTATTCTTCTCCATCTCTATCGGTCTTGTTTTCTGTATCACTATCTCTCCATCACTATCGCTCTCTATATCTACCTCTTTCTCTATTTCTATATATCTCTCGATCTTCAATATCTCCATCTCTATCTCTCCATCTCTTTTCTATCTATCCATATTTCTCTCTCTATCCCTCCATCTATGAACCCATGAACCCATGAGTTCTGATCAGGCTGAAGGTTCACACACAGAGTAAACAACAACAGGACATAACTAACCTCCCTCTCCACCCCTCAACACGCCCCACTCACTATCATCACCTTGATCTCCGTCCTTCTCCGCCATGACCTCCGTCACCTCACCCTCCTTCTCTCTGGCCTCTGGTCTCTGTGGTCGCCCTCCCTCCATCCCCTCCCTCTCTTCCCCGTCTCTCCAGGTCCACCTCGAATCAGACCCATGAGGGACATCACGGCGGTGGCCGGCAGGAACACCTTCATCACCTGTCGGGTCATAGGTTACCCCTACTACTCCATCAAGTGGCTGAAGGACGGCATGCTGCTCCCCGACAACCACCGGCAGGAGATGTTCGAGAACGGAACCCTGAGGCTCACGGACGTGCAGAAAGGCGCCGACGAGGGAACCTACCTGTGCAGCGTCCTGATCCAACCGCAGGTGTCCATCAACCAGACGGTCCACGTCACCGTCAAAGGTGAGGAACCTTGAAGACATCTGTCCAAACACTGACCAGTGACGTGACCAGTGGGCGAGGACACCTGGTCTTTAGGATCCAACTCATGCTCGTTTACATTCTACACACGTCTGTATAGAAGAAGTGATTTATTACCAGTTATAACCATTATAAAGTCACATAAGTGTGTGTGTGAAGGACTCATTCCACACAGTTTTTCTTCTTCTACCTCTTGCCGAGGTCAGGTCAAGGAGAAGCTTCTGGAGCAAAGGGACTTTAAAACTCTTCAGTCTCATGGATTTATTCGAGCCATGACTCGTGTCACATTTTTACAGCTGAATTCAAATCAACAAATCAACAGATCATCACCTCCTTCTCTAGATGTATTTTCAGTTTGACCTTTGACTTCAGGCTGATCCTAGGAGACCACGTTGAGGTCATTATGACCCGAGCGTCGTGGTTCTTAAAACGAATCCACGTCGTGGCGACAGAGACGGAAACACAACATTATTCCTGGAGCGATGCTAGCAGGGCAGCTGCGGAGGTGTTCAGGGTGTGAGCGCCTCTGATTTAATTAGATGAATAATAATGAAGCCTAGATTAAATCCCCCAGATGTCTCAGCTGTAGTACCCCCTCCTCAACCTCCATCGCCATGGCAACGGGATGACTTCCTCCTGCCAATTGGATTCTAACCAGTGCAGCTATTATGGGCTGCAGGAGATGGAGGTGGAGCGGCGGAACGGCGAGGGTTCCCACCGGCCAATGACCTTCTCGCGCCTCAGCGTCGCTCCAGATGGCGTCGCTTCCATCGCTGCCTTTGTTCCTCTGAGCCTCTTCTCTGCCTGCAGTGCCGCCGCTCATCCAGCCCTTCGACATCCCGTCCACCTCGGTGGGCAAGCTCATGTACATCGCCTGCGTGGTGTCGTCCGGGGACATGCCCATCCGCATCACCTGGCACAAGGACGGCCAGCTCATCATCCCGGGCTCGGCCTCGGGCGTCGCCATCGAGACCAAAGAGTTCATGAGCTCGCTGCAGATCTCCAAGGTGACGCTCAAGCACAACGGAAACTACACCTGCATCGCCAGCAACGCCGCCGCCACCGTCAGCTGGGAGCGGCAGCTGATCGTCACCGGTGAGGACGGATCTGAGACGCGGTGGACCACCCCTCGTGACCCCCCCCGGGCCCCCCCCCGCACCCCCCCCCTTTTCCCCCCCCTCCCCCCCCCCCTTTCCCCCCCGGTGACACGCCTCGTGACACGCCTCGTGACAGACCCTGGTGACACGCCTCGTGACACGCCTCGTGACACACCTGGTGACACGCCTCGTGACACGCCTCGTGACACGCCTCGTGACACGCCTCGTGACACGCCTCGTGACACGCCTCGTGACACGCCTCGTGACACACCTGGTGACACGCCTCGTGACACGCCTCGTGACACGCCTCGTGACACGCCTCGTGACACGCCTCGTGACACGCCTCGTGACACACCTGGTGACACGCCTCGTGACACGCCTGGTGACACACCTGGTGACACACCTGGTGACACGCCGCGTGACACGCCTCGTGACACGCCTCGTGACACACCTGGTAACACACCTGGTAACACACCTGGTAACACACACGTTTGTGTCTCCAGTGCCGCCGCGCTTCACGGTGCAGCCCAACAACCAAGACTGCATCTACGGCAAGGCTGGCGTTCTCAACTGCTCCGTGGAAGGTTACCCGCCTCCCAAGGTCATGTGGAAACACGCCAAAGGTGACGTCACCAGAGCAGACGCTCAGATGTTCCTGACCTCATTGATCTCCTGGTTTAAGACATGTCTCTAGAACACATGTTAGGTTAGGTTAGGTCAGGTTAGGTTAGGTCAGGTTAGGTTAGGTTAGGTTAGGTTAGGTTAGGTTAGGTTAGGTTAGGTTAGGTCAGGTCAGGTTAGGTTAGGTTAGGTTAGGTTAGGTTAGGTTAGGTTAGGTTAGGTCAGGTTAGGTTAGGTCAGGTTAGGTTAGGTTAGGTTAGGTTAGGTTAGGTTAGGTTAGTTAGGTTAGGTTAGGTCAGGTCAGGTCAGGTCAGGTCAGGTTAGGTTAGGTCAGGTTAGGTTAGGTTAGGTTAGGTTAGGTTAGGTTAGGTTAGGTTAGGTTAGGTTAGGTTAGGTCAGGTTAGGTCAGGTTCAGGTCAGGTTAGGTTAGGTCAGGTTAGGTTAGGTTAGGTCAGGTTAGGTTAGGTCAGGTTAGGTTAGGTTAGGTTAGGTTAGGTTAGGTTAGGTTAGGTTAGGTTAGGTTAGGTTAGGTTAGGTTAGGTTAGGTTAGGTTAGGTTAGGTTAGGTTAGGTTAGGTTAGGTTAGGTTATGTTAGGCTAGGTTAGGTTAGGTTAGGTTAGGTTAGGTTAGGTTAGGTTAGGTTAGGTTAGGTTAGGTTAGGTTAGGTTAGGTTAGGTCAGGTTAGGTTAGGTTAGGTTAGGTTAGGTTAGGTTAGGTTAGGTTCAGGTTAGGTTAGGTTAGGTTAGGTTAGGTTAGGTTAGGTTAGGTTAGGTTAGGTCAGGTTAGGTTAGGTCAGGTTAGGTTAGGTTAGGTTAGGTTAGGTTAGGTTAGGTTAGGTTAGGTTAGGTCAGGTCAGGTTAGGTTAGGTTAGGTAGGTCAGGTTAGGTTAGGTTAGGTTAGGTTAGGTTAGGTTAGGTTAGGTTAGGTCAGGTCAGGTTAGGTTAGGTTAGGTTAGGTTAGGTTAGGTTAGGTTAGGTTAGGTTAGGTCAGGTTATGTTAGGTTAGGTTAGGTTAGGTTAGGTTAGGTTAGGTTAGGTTAGGTTAGGTTAGGTTAGGTTAGGTTAGGTTAGGTTAGGTTAGGTTAGGTTAGGTAGGTTAGGTTAGGTTAGGTTAGGTTAGGTTAGGTTAGGTTAGGTTAGGATAGGTTAGGTTAGGTTAGGTTAGGTTAGGTTAGGTTAGGTTAGGTTAGGTTAGGTTAGGTTAGGTTAGGTAAGGTTAGGTTAGGTTAGGTTAGGTTAGGTCAGGTCAGGTCAGGTCAGGTCAGGTTAGTTAGGTTAGGTTAGGTTAGTTTAGGCAGAACTTTATTGATCCTCAGCAGGTCTCCTTTGGGAAATTGTTTTTTTTTTCAATTAGACACAACAATACAGCAATTATTCATAAAAATAAATAAAATAAAATAAAATAAGAACAAATAACAAAGAGAAAGAACAAGATGATACAATCTAAGTCTAGAGATAAAGAACAAGATCAAAGAAATATAACAACGACAAAGGATACAAAGATTAACATAGAACATCAATAATAATAATAATAATAATAGAAATAACAGTGTTTGATAAACTCTCATTAAAAGAGTTTCGTTTTTTCACAATAAAAGTTTGGTTTGATTGTCACGTATAAAAAACAAAATGCAAAAAATACACTGACATTTAGAAAGTCATCGTCCCAGTCGCTCTGAACCATGGATTTAAAACTAACTATTCACTAGTACTTGCCTCATTGAAGGTAGTTGAGGTGATCCTCAAAATGACGTGAGCAAGCTTAGATGTTTTGACTTCACCTTCCACAGGTGACCATACGTCTTACTCTGTGTGTTAACCTTGTCTTCTCCGTCGCTCCAGGCATCGGGAACCCCCAGCAGTACCACCCGGTCCCGCTCACCGGACGCATCCAGATCATGTCCAACGGATCGCTGCTGATCCGCCACGTGCTGGAGGACGACCGAGGATACTACCTGTGCCAGGCGTCCAACGGCGTGGGCTCGGACATCAGCAAGAGCATGATCCTCACCGTCAAGAGTACGTCAGCGTCGCACACCTCAGTGCAGCGTCACCGTCGCACACCTCAGTGCAGCGTCACCGTCACACACCTCAGTGCAGCGTCACCATCACACACCTCAGTGCAGCGTCACCGTCACACACCTCAGTGCAGCGTCACCATCACACACCTCAGTGCAGCGTCACCGTCACACACCTCAGTGCAGCGTCACCGTCACCACACACTCAGTGCAGCGTCACCATCACACACCTCAGTGCAGCGTCACCATCACACACCTCAGTCAGGTGTCACACACCTCAGTGCAGCGTCACCGTCACACACCTCAGTGCAGCGTCACCGTCACACACCTCAGTGCAGCGTCACCGTCACACACCTCAGTGCAGCGCGTCACCGTCACACACCTCAGTGCAGCGTCACCGTCACACACCTCAGTGCAGCGTCACCGTCACACACCTCAGTGCAGCCTCACCATCACACACAGCTCAGTGCAGCGTCACCTCACACACCCCCGTGCAGCGCCACCGTCACACACCTCAGTGCAGCGTCACCGTCACACACCTCAGTGCAGCGTCACCGTCACACACCTCAGTGCAGCCGCTCCCACCGTCACACACCTCAGTGCAGCGTCACCGTCACACACCTCAGTGCAGCGTCACACACCCTCACACAGATCAGCGTCACCGTCACACACCTCAGTGCAGCGTCACAGTCACACACCTCAGTGCAGCGTCACCGTCGCACACCTCAGTGCAGCGTCACCGTCACACACCTCAGTGCAGCGTCACCGTCACACACCTCAGTGCAGCGTCACCATCACACACCTCAGTGCAGCGTCACCGTCACACACCTCAGTGCAGCGTTCACCCGCTATGCAGCGTCACCGTCGCACACCTCAGTGCAGCGTCACCATCACACACATCAGTGCCAGCGCTCACCGTCACACACCTCAGTGCAGCGTCCACCGTCACACACCTCAGTGCAGCGTCACCATCACACACCTCAGTGCAGCGTCACCGTCACACACCTCAGTGCAGCGTCACCATCACACACATCAGTGCAGCGTCACCGTCACACACCTCAGTGCAGCGTCACCTCACACCACCTCAGTGCAGCGTCACCATCACACACCTCAGTGCAGCGTCACCACCTCACACACCCGGCAGCGAGCGTCACACACCTCAGTGCAGCGTCACCATCACACACCTCAGTGCAGCGTCACCATCACACACCTCAGTGCAGCGTCACCGTCACACACCTCAGTGCAGCGTCACCGTCACACACCTCAGTGCAGCGTCACCATCACACACCTCAGTGCAGCGTCACCGTCACACACCTCAGTGCAGCGTCACCATCACACGTCAGTCACACCTCAGTGCAGCGTCACCGTCACACACCTCAGTGCAGCGTCACCGTCACACACCTCAGTGCAGCCTCACCATCACACACATCAGTGCAGCGTCACCGTCACACACCTCAGTGCAGCGTCACCGTCACACACCTCAGTGCAGCGTCACCGTCACACACCTCAGTGCAGCGTCACCGTCACACACCTCAGTGCAGCGTCACCATCACACACATCAGTGCAGCGTCACCGTCACACACCTCAGTGCAGCGTCACCGTCACACACCTCAGTGCAGCGTCACCGTCACACACCTCAGTGCAGCGTCACCGTCACACACCTCAGTGCAGCGTCACCGTCACACACCTCAGTGCAGCTGTCACCGTCCACACACCTCAGTGCAGCGTCACCGTCACACACCTCAGTGCAGCGTCACCGTCACACACCTCAGTGCAGCCTCACCATCACACACATCAGTGCAGCGTCACCGTCACACACCTCAGTGCAGCGTCACCGTCACACACCTCAGTGCAGCGTCACCGTCACACACACCTCAGTGCAGCTGCGTCGCGGTCACACACCTCAGTGCAGCCTCACCATCACACACATCAGTGCAGCGTCACCGTCACACACCTCAGTGCAGCGTCACAGTCACACACCTCAGTGCAGCGTCACCGTCGCACACCTCAGTGCAGCGTCACCATCACACACATCAGTGCAGCGTCACCGTCACACACCTCAGTGCAGCGTCACCGTCGCACACCTCAGTGCAGCGTCACCATCACACACATCAGTGCAGCGTCACCGTCACACACCTCAGTGCAGCCTCACCATCACACACATCAGTGCAGCGTCACCGTCACACACCTCAGTGCAGCGTCACCGTCGCACACCTCAGTGCAGCGTCACCGTCACACACCTCAGTGCAGTGTCACCATCGCACGCCTCAGTGTCACCGTCACACACCTCAGTGCAGCGTCACAGTCACACACCTCCACTGTGTGTGATTGTGCTGACGACTGTGTGTGATTGTGCTCATGATTGTGTGTGATTGGGCTGACGACTGTGTGTTAATTAATCTGCTGACAACTGTGTGTGATTGTGCTGACGACTGTGTTATTCTGCTGACGACTGTGTGTGACTGTGCTGACAACTGTGTGTGATTGTGCTGACGACTGTGTGTGATTGTGCTGACGATTGTGTGTGACTGTGCTGACGACTGTGTATGATTGTGCTGACGACTGTGTGTTATTGTGCTGATGACTGTGTGTGACTGTGCTGACGACTGTGTGTGACTGTGCTGACGACTGTGTGTGATTGTGCTGACGACTGTGTATGATTGTGCTGACGACTGTGTGTTATTGTGCTGACGACTGTGTGTGACTGTGCTGACGACTGTGCGCGATTGTGATGATGACTGTGTGTGACTGTGCTGACGACTGTGTATGATTGTGCTGACGACTGTGTGTGATTGTGCTGACGACTGTGTGTGACTGTGCTGATGACTGTGTGTGACTGTGCTGACGACTGTGTGTGATTGTGCTGACGACTGTGTGTGATTGTGCTGATGACTGTGTGTGATTGTGCTGACGACTGTGTGTGATTGTGCTGACGACTGTGTATGATTGTGCTGACGACTGTGCGCGATTGTGCTGATGACTGTGTGTGACTGTGCTGACGACTGTGTATGATTGTGCTGACGACTGTGTGTGATTGTGCTGACGACTGTGTGTGACTGTGCTGACGACTGTGTATGATTGTGCTGACGACTGTGTGTGACTGTGCTGATGACTGTGTATGATTGTGCTGACGACTGTGTGTTATTGTGCTGACGACTGTGTGTGACTGTGCTGACGACTGTGTGTGACTGTGCTGACGACTGTGCGCGATTGTGATGATGACTGTGTGTGACTGTGCTGACGACTGTGTGTGACTGTGCTGACGACTGTGTATGATTGTGCTGACGACTGTGTGTGACTGTGCTGACGACTGTGTATGATTGTGCTGACGACTGTGTTATTGTGCTGACGACTGTGTGTGACTGTGCTGACGACTGTGTGTGACTGTGCTGACGACTGTGCGTGATTGTGCTGACGACTGTGTGTGACTGTGCTGACAACTGTGTGTGACTGTGCTGACGACTGTGCGCGATTGTGATGATGACTGTGTATGATTGTGCTGACGACTGTGTGTTAATTAATCTGCTGACAACTGTGTGTGATTGTGCTGACAACTGTGTTATTCTGCTGACGACTGTGTGTGACTGTGCTGACAACTGTGTGTTATTGTGCTGACGACTGTGTGTGACTGTGCTGACGACAGTGTATGATTGTGCTGACGACTGTGCGCGATTGTGCTGATGACTGTGTGTGACTGTGCTGACGACTGTGTATGATTGTGCTGACGACTGTGCGCGATTGTGCTGATGACTGTGTGTGACTGTGCTGACGACTGTGTGTTATTGTGCTGACGACTGTGTATGATTGTGCTGACGACTGTGTGTTATTTTGCTGACGACTGTGTATGATTGTGCTGACGACTGTGTGATTGTGCTGACGACTGTGTATGATTGTGCTGACGACTGTGTATGATTGTGCTGACGACTGTGTATGATTGTGCTGACGACTGTGTATGATTGTGCTGATGACTGTGTATGATTGTGCTGACGACTGTGTTATTGTGCTGACGACTGTGTGTGATTGTGCTGACGACTGTGTATGATTGTGCTGACGACTGTGTATGATTGTGCTGACGACTGTGTTATTGTGCTGACGACTGTGTATGATTGTGCTGACGACTGTGTTATTGTGCTGACGACTGTGTTATTGTGCTGACGACTGTGTTATTGTGCTGACGACTGTGTATGATTGTGCTGACGACTGTGTGTTATTGTGCTGACGACTGTGTTATTGTGCTGACGACTGTGTATGATTGTGCTGA
>JACEEU010000754.1:72500-77500 GCA_016630915.1 Callionymus lyra
TCTCTCCTTTACTCGTCTGTCACCTTTACTCGTCTCTCCATTACTTCGTCTCTCCTTTACTCGTCTCTCCTTTACTCGTCTGTCCTCTCGTCTCTCCTTTACTCGTCTTCTCCCTTTATCGTCTCTCCTTTCCTCTCTCTCCTTTCCTCGTCTCTCTGGCTCGTCTCTCCTTTACTCGTCTCTCCTTTACTCGTCTCTCCTTTACTCGTCTGTCCTTTACTCGTCTCTCCTTTACTCGTCTCTCCTTTACTAGTCTCTCCTTTCCTCGTCTCTCCTTTACTCGTCTCTCCTTTACTCGTCTCTCCTTTACTCGTCTGTCCTTTACTCGTCTCTCCTTTACTCGTCTCACCTTTACTCGTCTCTCCTTTACTCGTCTCTCCTTTACTCGTCTGTCCTTTACTCGTCTCTCCTTTACTCGTCTCTCCTTTTACTCGTCTGTCCTTTACTCGTCTCTCCTTTACTCGTCTCTCCTTTACTCGTCTCTCCTTTACTCGTCTGTCCTTTACTCGTCTGTCCTTTACTCGTCTCTCGTCTCCTTTCCTCGTCTGTCCTTTACTCGTCTGTCCTTTACTCGTCTCTCCTTTACTCGTCTCTCCTTTACTCGTCTCTCCTTTACTCGTCTCTCCTTTACTCGTCTCTCCTTTACTCGTCTCTCCTTTACTCGTCTCTCCTTTACTGCGTCTGTCCTTTACTCGTCTCTCCTTTACTCGTCTGTCCTTTACTCGTCTCACCTTTACTCGTCTGTCCTTTACTCGTCTCTCCTTTACAGGTCTTTCATTTCTAGTCTCTCCTTTACTCGTCTGTCCTTTACTGCGTCTGTCCTTTACTCGTCTCTCCTTTACTCGTCTCTCCTTTACTCGTCTGTCCTTTACTCGTCTGTCCTTTACTCGTCTGTCCTTTACTCGTCTCACCTTTACTCGTCTGTCCTTTACTCGTCTCTCCTTTACTCGTCTTTCATTTACTCGTCTCTCCTTTACTCGTCTGTCCTTTACTCGTCTGTCCTTTACTCGTCTCTCCTTTACTCGTCTCTCCTTTACTCGTCTGTCCTTTACTCGTCTGTCCTTTACTCGTCTCTGTCCTTTACTCGTCTCTCCTTTACTCGTCTGTCCTTTACTCGTCTCTCCTTTACTCGTCTCTCCTTTACTCGTCTGTCCTTTACTCGTCTGTCCTTTACTCGTCTGTCCTTTACTCGTCTCACCTTTACTCGTCTCTCCTTTCCTCGTCTGTCCTTTACTCGTCTGTCCTTTACTCGTCTCTCCTTTACTCGTCTCTCCTTTACTCGTCTCTCCTTTACTCGTCTCTCCTTTACTCGTCTGTCCTTTACTCGTCTCACCTTTACTCGTCTGTCCTTTACTCGTCTCACCTTTACTCGTCTCTCCTTTCCTCGTCTCTCCTTTCCTCGTCTGTCCTTTACTCGTCTGTCCTTTACTCGTCTCTCCTTTACTCGTCTCTCCTTTACTCGTCTCTCCTTTACTCGTCTCTCCTTTACTCGTCTGTCCTTTACTCGTCTCTCCTTTACTCGTCTCTCCTTTACTCGTCTCTCCTTTACTCGTCTGTCCTTTACTCGTCTCTCCTTTACTCGTCTGTCCTTTACTCGTCTCTCCTTTACTCGTCTCTCCTTTACTCGTCTGTCCTTTAATCGTCTTTCCTTTACTCGTCTCACCTTTACTCGTCTGTCCTTTACTGCGTCTTTCTTTTACTCGTCTCTCCTTTACTCGTCTCTCCTTTACATAGTCTTTCATTTTACTCAGTCCTCTCCTTTACTCGTCTCTCCTTTACTCGTCTGTCCTTTACTCGTCTTTCATTTACTCGTCTCTCCTTTACTGCGTCTCTCCTTTACTCGTCTCTCCTTTACTCGTCTCTCCTTTCCCTCGTCCTGTCCTTTACTGCGTCGGGGCTGTCCTTTACTCGTCCTCTCCTTTACTCGTCTCTCCTTTACTCGTCTCTCCTTTCCTCGTCTCTCCTTTACTCGTCTGTCCTTTACTCGTCTCACCTTTACTGCGTCGTGTCCTTTTCTCGTCTTTCATTTACTCGTCTCTCCTTTACTCGTCTGTCCTTTAATCGTCTCTCCTTTACTCGTCTCTCCTTTACTCGTCTCTCCTTTACTCGTCTCACCTTTACTCGTCTCTCCTTTACTCGTCTCTCCTTTACTCGTCTCTCCTTTACTCGTCTCTCCTTTACTCGTCTCACCTTTACTCGTCTCTCCTTTACTCGTCTGTCCTTTACTGCGTCTCTCCTTTACTGCGTCTCTCCTTTACTCGTCTGTCCTTTAATCGTCTTTCCTTTACTCGTCTCACCTTTACTCGTCTGTCCTTTACTCGTCTTTCATTTGACTCGTCTCTCCTTTACTCGGGACCGCTCCTCTCCTTTACTCGTCTTTCATTTACTCGTCTCTCCTTTACTGCGCTCCTCCTCCTTTACTCGTCTGTCCTTTACTGCAGTCTTTCATTTACTCAGTCTGTCCTTTACTCGTCTCTCCTTTACTCGTCCTGTCCTTTACTCGTCTCACCTTTACTCGTCCTGTCCTTTACTCGTCTCACCTTTACTGCGTCTCTCCTTTACTGCGTCTTTCCTTTACTCGTCTCTCCTTTACTCGTCTCTCTCCTTTACTGCAAGCTCTGTCCTTTCACTCGTCTCTCCTTTACTCGTCTCACCTTTACTCGTCTGTCCTTTACTCGTCTGTCCTTTACTCGTCTCTCCTTTACTCGTCTCACCTTTACTGCGTCTCTCCTTTCCTCGTCTCTCCTTTCCTCGTCTGTCCTTTACTCGTCTGTCCTTTACTCGTCTCTCCTTTACTGCGCTCTCTCCTTTACTCGTCTCTCCTTTACTGCGTCCTCTCCTTTACTGCGCTCCTGTCCTTTACTCGTCTCTCCTTTACTGCGTCTCTCCTTTACTGCGTGCTGTCCTTTCACTGGCGTCTCTCCTTTACTGCGTCTCTCCTTTACTCGTCTCTCTTTACCTTTACTCGTCTCTCCTTTACTCGTCTGTCCTTTGTCTCTCCTTTACTCGTCTCTCCTTTACTCGTCTCCTTACTCGCGGTCTCTCCTTTACTCGTCTCTCCTTTACTCGTCTCTCCTTTACTGCGTCTCTCCTTTACTCGTCTCTCCTTTACTCGTCTCTCCTTTACTCGTCTGTCCTTTACTCGTCTCTCCTTTACTCGTCTGTCCTTTACTCGTCTCACCTTTACTCGTCTGTCCTTTACTCGTCTCACCTTTACTCGTCTCTCCTTTCCTCGTCTGTCCTTTACTCGTCTGTCCTTTACTCGTCTCTCCTTTACTCGTCTCTCCTTTACTCGTCTCTCCTTTACTCGTCTCTCCTTTCCTCGTCTCTCCTTTCCTCGTCTGTCCTTTACTCGTCTGTCCTTTACTCGTCTCTCCTTTACTCGTCTCTCCTTTACTCGTCTCTCCTTTACTCGTCTCTCCTTTACTCGTCTGTCCTTTACTCGTCTGTCCTTTACTCGTCTGTCCTTTACTCGTCTCTCCTTTACTCGTCTCTCCTTTACTCGTCTCTCCTTTACTCGTCTCTCCTTTACTCGTCTGTCCTTTACTCGTCTGTCCTTTACTCGTCTGTCCTTTACTCGTCTCTCCTTTACTCGTCTCTCCTTTACTCGTCTCTCCTTTACTCGTCTCTCCTTTACTCGTCTCTCCTTTACTCGTCTCTCCTTTACTCGTCTCTCCTTTACTCGTCTGTCCTTTACTCGTCTCTCCTTTACTCGTCTGTCCTTTACTCGTCTCTCCTTTACTCGTCTCTCCTTTACTCGTCTCTCCTTTACTCGTCTGTCCTTTAATCGTCTTTCCTTTACTCGTCTCACCTTTACTCGTCTGTCCTTTACTCGTCTTTCATTTACTCGTCTCTCCTTTACTTGTCTCTCCTTTACTCGTCTTTCATTTACTCGTCTCTCCTTTACTCGTCTCTCCTTTACTCGTCTGTCCTTTACTCGTCTCACCTTTACTCGTCTCTCCTTTACTCGTCTCTCCTTTCCTCGTCTGTCCTTTACTCGTCTGTCCTTTACTCGTCTTTCATTAACTCGTCTCACCTTTACTCGTCTGTCCTTTACTCGTCTCACCTTTACTCGTCTCTCCTTTACTCGTCTCTCCTTTCCTCGTCTGTCCTTTACTCGTCTGTCCTTTACTCGTCTCTCCTTTACTCGTCTCTCCTTTACTCGTCTCTCCTTTACTCGTCTGTCCTTTACTCGTCTCTCCTTTACTCGTCTCTCCTTTACTCGTCTCTCCTTTACTCGTCTGTCCTTTACTCGTCTGTCCTTTACTCGTCTCTCCTTTACTCGTCTCTCCTTTCCTCGTCTGTCCTTTACTCGTCTGTCCTTTACTCGTCTCTCCTTTACTCGTCTCTCCTTTACTCGTCTCTCCTTTACTCGTCTCTCCTTTACTCGTCTCTCCTTTACTCGTCTGTCCTTTACTCGTCTCACCTTTACTCGTCTGTCCTTTACTCGTCTCACCTTTACTCGTCTCTCCTTTCCTCGTCTCTCCTTTCCTCGTCTGTCCTTTACTCGTCTGTCCTTTACTCGTCTCTCCTTTACTCGTCTCTCCTTTACTCGTCTCTCCTTTACTCGTCTCTCCTTTACTCGTCTCTCCTTTACTCGTCTCTCCTTTACTCGTCTCTCCTTTACTCGTCTCTCCTTTACTCGTCTGTCCTTTACTCGTCTCTCCTTTACTCGTCTGTCCTTTACTCGTCTCTCCTTTACTCGTCTCTCCTTTACTCGTCTCTCCTTTACTCGTCTCTCCTTTACTCGTCTGTCCTTTACTCGTCTGTCCTTTACTCGTCTGTCCTTTACTCGTCTCTCCTTTACTCGTCTGTCCTTTACTCGTCTGTCCTTTAATCGTCTTTCCTTTACTCGTCTCACCTTTACTCGTCTGTCCTTTACTCGTCTTTCATTTACTCGTCTCTCCTTTACTTGTCTCTCCTTTACTCGTCTTTCATTTACTCGTCTCTCCTTTACTCGTCTGTCCTTTACTCGTCTGTCCTTTACTCGTCTGTCCTTT
>JACEEU010000754.1:82500-87500 GCA_016630915.1 Callionymus lyra
CCCTCACCCTCACCCCCCCTCACCCTCCCCTCCCTCTTTTCTCCCTCTCCCTCCCTCACCTCCCCTCACCCTCACCCTCCCCCTCCCTCCCTCACCCTCCCCCCCCTCACCCTCCCTCCCTCACCCTCCCCTCCCTCCCACTGTGACATGGAGGTCCAGAGATGACAATGATGACTCCCTCCATCATCACTCCCAGAGGAGCCTCTCGTGCTCCTCCCATCCTCACCCCTCCATCCTCCTCCTTCCATCCTCACCCCTCCATCCTCCTCCTTCCATCCTCACCCCTCCATCCTCCTCCCTCCATCCTCACCCCTCCACCTTCCATCCTCACCCCTCCATCCTCCTCCTTCCATCCTCCCCCTCCATCCTCACCCCTCCATCCTCCCCCCCTCCATCCTCCTCCTTCCATCCTCACCCCTCCATCCTCCTCCTTCCATCCTCACCCCTCCATCCTCCTCCTTCCATCCTCACCCCTCCATCCTCCTCCTTCCATCCTTACCCTCCATCTCTTCCTCACCCCTCCATCCTCACCCCCTCCATCCTCCTCCCTCCATCCTCACCCCTCCATCCTCCTCCTTCCATCCTCACCCCTCCATCCTCACCCTCCATCCTCACTCCTCCCCTCCATCCTCTCCCTCCATCTTCACCCTCCATCCTCCCTCCATCCTCCTCACCCCTCCATCCTCCTCCTTCCTTCCATCCTCACCCCTCCATCCTCACCCCTCCATCCTCCTCCTTCCATCCCTCCTCCTCCCCCCTCCATCCTCACCCCTCCATCCTCCTCCTTCCATCCTCACCCCTCCATCCTCCTCCTTCCATCCTCACCCCTCCATCCTCACCCCTCCATCCTCACCCCTCCATCCTCATCCCTCCATCCTCCCCCCTCCCTCCTCCCCCCTCCATCCTCACCCCTCCATCCTCCTCCTCTCCTCATCCCTCCATCCTCCCCTCCATCCTCACCCCTCCATCCTCCTTCTCTTCTTCTTCTCCTCTTCTCTTTTCTTCTTCTTCTTCTTCTTCTTCTTCTTCTTCTCCTGCTGCATTAATGGAGTAAAGACTCGTGTGATCCTGGTCTCGTTGACACTTAATCAGGTCTTAGAAGGAAGTGAGCATCAGAGGATCAGATTTAATCTGTCAATCACTCGGTGACGGCAGATGTCGTCCAAACACTCTCACGTCCAGCAGCTTATCTCGGGATAAGACCGTGGATCTGAAAACGAGCCTCATCACTTGATTGATCCACAACACTTGTTCTTCTGCTGCCTCCACAGTTCCTGGTCCTCCTGCCGGGATCAAGGCCGTGCCCTCGTCCCCCAACAGCGTGGTCGTGTCCTGGCTTCCTCCTCTCAAGCCCAACGGCGTCATCCGCAAGTACAACATCTACTGCTCCAGCCCGGGCTCCGGCCAGCCGGTGAGGAACCTCTGACCTTCTCAACAAACCTCTGACCTTCTCAACAAACCTCTGACCTTCTCAAAGAACCTCTGACCTTCTCAACAAACCTCTGACCTTCTCAACAAACCTCTGACCTTCTCAAAGAACCTCTGACCTTCTCAAAGAACCTCTGACCTTCTCAACAAACCTCTGACCTTCTCAAAGAACCTCTGACCTTCTCAAAGAACCTCTGACCTTCTCAACAAACCTCTGACCTTCTCAAAGAACCTCTGACCTTCTCAAAGAACCTCTGACCTTCTCAACAAACCTCTGACCTTCTCAAAGAACCTCTGACCTTCTCAAAGAACCTCTGACCTTCTCAAAGAACCTCTGACCTTCTCAACGTTCACCTCTTCTCACTTCATGATCGTAGATCACGTGTTTATTCCTGAAACTATATTTTATTTTAAAATGAACTATTATAACAACGAGAATATGAAACAGTTGCACTGCATCATGGGTAGTGTCAGGTGAGTTTGTGGAATCACCTTCATTTAAGCTGAAGATCTGAGAACATTGATGTCAAACCTTCATCTCATCAGATCTTCATCAGATCTTCATCAGATCCTCGTCACTGATGGACGTCTGCTCCGCTCCACGTCTCAAACGACGACGAGCGTCTCGTTAAAGCTAATCATGGATGACGTTCAATCTTATCTTCCTCATGTATTCCTTTATCTCCATCTCGTCCCTCGTTCTCTGTGTTTGCACCATCGCTTTATTTCCTCCTCCCAGATGAACAGATGAGGTTGTCGTGGCAACGTGATCAGACGTAGATATGCAAATGAGGCGAGGACGAGCTCACACTGCAGCATCACACACACATTCCTGCGTCTTCTATTTCTACGTCTCAGAGACACAACATCTTCTATTTCTACGTCTCAGAGACACAACGTCTTCTATTTCTACGTCTCAGAGACACACGTCTTCTATTTCTACGTCTCAGAGACACACGTCTTCTATTTCTACGTCTCAGAGACACAACGTCTTCTATTTCTACGTCTCAGAGACACATGTCTTCTATTTCTACGTCTCAGAGACACAACGTCTTCTATTTCTACGTCTCAGAGACACATGTCTTCTATTTCTACGTCTCAGAGACACAGTCTTCTATTTCTACGTCTCAGAGACACATGTCTTCTATTTCTACGTCTCAGAGACACACGTCTTCTATTTCTACGTCTCAGAGACACATGTCTTCTATTTCTACGTCTCAGAGACACACGTCTTCTATTTCTACGTCTCAGAGACAAACGTCTTCTATTTCTACGTCTCAGAGACACATGTCTTCTATTTCTACGTCTCAGAGACAAACGTCTTCTATTTCTACGTCTCAGAGACACACGTCTTCTATTTCTACGTCTCAGAGACACAACATCTTCTATTTCTACGTCTCAGAGACACATGTCTTCTATTTCTACGTCTCAGAGACACATGTCTTCTATTTCTACGTCTCAGAGACACAACGTCTTCTATTTCTACGTCTCAGAGACACATGTCTTCTATTTCTACGTCTCAGAGACACAACATCTTCTATTTCTACGTCTCAGAGACACAACGTCTTCTATTTCTACGTCTCAGAGACAAACGTCTTCTATTTCTACGTCTCAGAGACACATGTCTTCTATTTCTACGTCTCAGAGACACACGTCTTCTATTTCTACGTCTCAGAGACACAACGTCTTCTATTTCTACGTCTCAGAGACACACGTCTTCTATTTCTACGTCTCAGAGACACATGTCTTCTATTTCTACGTCTCAGAGACACAACGTCTTCTATTTCTACGTCTCAGAGACACACGTCTTCTATTTCTACGTCTCAGAGACACAACGTCTTCTATTTCTACGTCTCAGAGACACACGTCTTCTATTTCTACGTCTCAGAGACACATGTCTTCTATTTCTACGTCTCAGAGACACAACGTCTTCTATTTCTACGTCTCAGAGACACATGTCTTCTATTTCTACGTCTCAGAGACACACGTCTTCTATTTCTACGTCTCAGAGACACATGTCTTCAATTTCTACGTCTCAGAGACACATGTCTTCTATTTCTACGTCTCAGAGACACAACATCTTCTATTTCTACGTCTCAGAGACACAACGTCTTCTATTTCTACGTCTCAGAGACACATGTCTTCAATTTCTACGTCTCAGAGACACATGTCTTCTATTTCTACGTCTCAGAGACACAACATCTTCTATTTCTACGTCTCAGAGACACAACGTCTTCTATTTCTACGTCTCAGAGACACATGTCTTCTATTTCTACGTCTCAGAGACACAACGTCTTCTATTTCTACGTCTCAGAGACACATGTCTTCTATTTCTACGTCTCAGAGACACATGTCTTCTATTTCTACGTCTCAGAGAAAAAGAAGGTCAGAGATGAAGGGAAGAGAAAAAGAAGGACAGAGATGAAGGGAAGAGAAAAGGCGGAAGGGAGAGAAAGAAGGAGAAGAAGGGAAGAGAAAAAGAAGGACAGAGATGAAGGGAAGAGAAAAAGAAGGAGAGACTGACAGGAGAGGAGGAGCTCGAGGGATCAGTCACATGACGAGAGCTTTTGTCCGTCGTTCATTATCTCAGTATCACCACAACTCCTCGTACTCCTGCAGGAATGTTTGCATACACACCTCCTCATCCTCCCTCCCTCCCTCCTCACTCCTCCCTCCCTCCTCACTCCCTCCTCCCTCCCTCCTCACTCCTCCCTCCCTCCTCACTCCTCTCTCTTTTACTCTTATCCTATCAGTCCCTCCTATTCTACTTTCACTTCCTCTCTATCCCTTCTCCTCTCACTCTTCTCCTCCCTCCTCCTACTCCTTCTCCTCTCCTCTTTATCCTCTTACTAAGAGTTTGAAGGCCAAACGTGTTGAAGGTCAAGACTTGAAGGTCCAAACATGTTGAAGTCTAAGACGTGTTGAAGGTCCAAACATGTTGAAGGTTCTAAGACGTGTTGAAGGTCCAAACATGTTGAAGGTTCTAAGACGTGTTGAAGGTTCTAAGACGTGTTGAAGGTTCTAAGACGTGTTGAAGGTTCTAAGACGTGTTGAAGGTTCTAAGACGTGTTGAAGGTTCTAAGACGTGTTGAAGGTCCAAACATGTTGAAGGTTCTAAGACGTGTTGAAGGTCCAAACGTGTTGAAGGTTCTAAGACGTGTTGAAGGTTCTAAGACGTGTTGAAGGTTCTTAGACGTGTTGAAGGTTCTAAGACGTGTTGAAGGTTCTTAGACGTGTTGAGGGTCCAAACATGTTGACAGTTCTAAGACGTGTTGAAGGTCCAAACGTGTTGAAGGTTCTAAGACGTGTTGAAGGTTCTAAGACGTGTTGAAGGTTCTTAGACGTGTTGAAGGTTCTAAGACGTGTTGAAGGTTCTTAGACGTGTTGAAGGTCCAAACGTGTTGAAGGTTCTAAGACGTGTTGAAGGTTCTAAGACGTGTTGAAGGTTCTTAGACGTGTTGAAGGTCCAAACATGTTGAAGGTTCTAAGACGTGTTGAAGGTTCTAAGACGTGTTGAAGGTTCTAAGACGTGTTGAAGGTTTTAAGACGTGTTGAAGGTCCAAACATGTTGA
>JACEEU010000754.1:90000-120000 GCA_016630915.1 Callionymus lyra
GCTAGAGACAGGTGAGCGTCGCTAGAGACAGGTGAGCATCACTCCAGACAGGTGAGCGTCGCTAGAGACAGGTGAGCATCGCTCCAGACAGGTGGAGCGTGGCTCAGGACAGGTGAGCATCGCTAGAGACAGGTGAGCGTCGCTCAGGACAGGTGAGCATCGCTAGAGACAGGTGAGCGTCACTCGAGACAGGTGAGCGTCGATAGAGAAAGGTGAGCGTTGCTCCAGACAGGTGAGCATCGCTCCAGACAGGTGAGCGTCGCTCCAGACAGGTGAGCGTGGCTCAGGACAGGTGAGCATCGCTAGAGACAGGTGAGCGTGGCTCAGAGACAGGTGAGCATCGCTAGAGACAGGTGAGCGTCACTCGAGACAGGTGAGCGTCGCTAGAGACAGGTGAGCATCCCTAGAGACAGGTGAGCGTCGCTAGAGACAGGTGTGTGTGGCTCGAGACAGATGAGCGTCGCTCGAGACAGGTGAGCGTCGCTCGTCCTTGGACCAGCTCTGACCCCTGACCTCTGACCCTCCAGCGAGGACTCTGCCAACCCGGTCACGGCCGACACTCTGAGGCAGATCCTGCCCAACGGCACGCTGGTGCTGCGCTCGGTGAAGGCCGAGGATTCTGGGTACTACACCTGCACGGCCACCAACACTCTGGGCTTCGACACCATCATCGTGAACTTGGTGGTTCAAGGTCAGTCCAGGTCTTGAGAAGAAACACAGGAAGTCTCTGAACGTGTCCTTCTAGTTCCTCCAGACCAGCCTCGACTGACCGTCTCCACCACGTCCACCTCGTCCATCACGCTCAACTGGATCCCAGGAGACAACGGCGGCAGCTCCATCAGAGGTGAAGAGACTCAGATGTTTCTGAGAAGATTGTGTTTGTCTCCTGGTTCTCCAAGAACGTGATTCTCTATTTTCAAGTGTTTTCTTTCAAAGCTTCATATTCAGAACGTGTTTCTGGTAGAACTGAGCTGAGCCTGTGGCGCCCTCTGGCGGTGAACTGTGATACGACTCGTGGTTCCGTTGCAGGGTTCGTGCTCCAGTACTCGGTGGACAACACCGAGGAGTGGAAGGACGTGTTCATCAGCTCCAGCGAACACTCCTTCAGGCTGGACAACCTGCGCTGCGGCACCTGGTACAAGGTGAAGCTGGCGGCGAAGAACAGCGTCGGTTCAGGTCGAATCAGCGAGATCATCGAGGCCAAGACTCACGGCAGAGGTGAGTCACGAGTCATGTGAGTCACGAGTCATGTGAGTCACGAGTCATGTGAGTCACGAGTCATGTGAGTCACGAGTCATGTGAGTCACGAGTCTTGTGAGTCACGAGTCATGTGAGTCACGAGTCATGTGAGTCACGAGTCATGTGAGTCACGAGTCATGTGAGTCACGAGTCATGTGAGTCACGAGTCATGTGAGTCACGGGTCATGTGAGTCACGAGTCATGTGAGTCACGAGTCATGTGAGTCACGAGTCATGTGAGTCACGAGTCATGTGAGTCACGACTCGCTCTTGTGAGTCACGAGGAGTGAGTCATAAGTCGTTCATGTTAGTGAGTCACGAGTCACTCATTATCGAGATTCAAGAGTCGCTCATGTGAATGAGTCATGAGCCCCTTATGTGAGTGAGTCACGAGGAGTGAGTCATGAGGAGTGAGTCACGAGTCGCTTATGTGAGTGAGTCACGAGGAGTGAGTCATGAGGAGTGAGTCACGAGTCGCTTATGTGAGTGAGTCACGAGGAGTGAGTCATGAGGAGTGAGTCATGAGTCGCTTATGTTAGTGAGTCATGAGGAGTGAGTCATGAGTCACTTATATTAGTGAGTCATGAGGAGTGAGTCATGAGTCACTTATATTAGTGAGTCATGAGGAATGAGTCATGAGTCACTTATATTAGTGAGTCACGAGGAGTGAGTCAAGAGGAGTGAGTCACGAGGAGTGAGTCACGAGGAGTGAGTCACGAGGAGTGAGTCAAGAGGAGTGAGTCACGAGGAGTGAGTCATGAGGAGTGAGTCATGAGGAGTGAGTCAAGAGGTGTGAGTCATGAGTCACTTATGTTAGTGAGTCATGAGGAGTGAGTCATGAGTCACTTATGTGAGTGAGTCATGAGGAGTGAGTCATGAGTCACTTATGTTAGTGAGTCACGAGGAGTGAGTCATGAGTCACTTATATTAGTGAGTCATGAGGAGTGAGTCATGAGTCACTTATGTGAGTGAGTCATGAGGAGTGAGTCATGAGTCACTTATGTGAGTGAGTCATGAGGAGTGAGTCATGAGGAGTGAGTCACGAGGAGTGAGTCATGAGGAGTGAGTCACGTGGAGTGAGTCACGAGGAGTGAATCACGAGGAGTGAGTCATGAGGAGTGAGTCATGGAGTGAGTCACGGAGGAGTCATGAGTCACTGATGTGAGTGAGTCATGAGGAGTGAGTCACGCAGGAGTGAGTCATGAGGAGTGAGTCATGAGGAGTGAGTCACGAGGAGTGAGTCACGAGGAGTGAGTCACGAGGAGTGAGTCACGAGGAGTGAGTCACGAGGAGTGAGTCAAGAGGAGTGAGTCACAAGGAGTGAGTCACGAGGAGTGAGTCAAGAGGAGTGAGTCACGAGGAGGGAGTCACGAGGAGTGAGTCACGAGGAGTGAGTCATGAGTCACTTATGTGAGTGAGTCATGAGGAGTGAGTCATGACTCACTTATATTAGTGAGTCACGAGGAGTGAGTCATGAGGAGTGAGTCACGAGGAGTGAGTCACGAGGAGTGAGTCACGAGGAGTGAGTCATGAGGAGTGAGTCACGAGGAGTGAGTCACGAGGAGTGAGTCAAGAGGAGTGAGTCATGAGTCACTTATGTGAGTGGGTCACGAGGAGTGAGTCACGAGGAGTGAGTCACGAGGAGTGAGTCACGAGGAGTGAGTCACGAGGAGTGAGTCACGAGGAGTGAGTCACGAGGAGTGAGTCACGATGAAGGTCATGAGGTTCATCATGTGTTTACATCACGATGACCTTCTTCTGGACCAGAACCCGTCTTCAACAAGGACCAGCCGCTGCTGACGCACATCAACTCCACGCACGCCGGCATCAACCTGCAGGGCTGGACCAGCGGTGGTTGTCCCAACACAGCCCGGGGGCGGGGCCCCCGGCCCGAGGGGGGGGGCCCGCCGGGGCCGCGGGGGGAAAACCCCCCCCCCCCCCCCCCCCCCCCGGCCGCCCGGGCCCCCCCGGGCCCCGCCGAAAAAAAAGGCCGCCCAAACCCCCCCCCCCCCCAACCCCCCCCCCCCCCCCCCCCCCCCCCCCCCCCCCCCCCCCCGGGGCCCCCCCCCCCCCCCCCCCCCCCCCCCCCCCCCCCCCCCCCCCCCCCCCCCCCCCCCCCCCCCCCCCCCCCCCCCCAAACCACCGCGGGGGGGGAAAAAAAAAAGCTCAAAAAATTCCCCCCCCCCCCCCCCCCCCTCCCCGGGGCCGGGGGGGGCCCCTGTGGCCCCCCACCCCCCGAAAAAAAGGAGGAAGAGGGGGGGGGGGTGGTGTTTTGTTGATTTTTTTTCGTGTCATTAACATGTTTCTACTCATGGTCGTGTCATTAACATGTTTCTACTCATGGTCGTGTCATTAACATGTTTCTACTCATGGTCGTGTCATTAACATGTTTCTACTCATGGTCGTGTCATTAACATGTTTCTACTCATGGTCGTGTCATTAACATGTTTCTACTCATGGTCGTGTCATTAACATGTTTCTACTCATGGTCGTGTCATTAACATGTTTCTACTCATGGTCGTGTCATTAACATGTTTCTACTCATGGTCGTGTCATTAACATGTTTCTACTCATGGTCGTGTCATTAACATGTTTCTACTCATGGTCGTGTCATTAACATGTTTCTACTCATGGTCGTGTCATTAACATGTTTCTACTCATGGTCGTGTCATTAACATGTTTCTACTCATGGTCGTGTCATTAACATGTTTCTACTCATCATGGTCGTGTCATTAACATGTTTCTACTCATGGTCGTGTCATTAACATGTTTCTACTCATGGTCGTGTCATTAACATGTTTCTACTCATGGTCGTGTCATTAACATGTTTCTACTCATAGATGCCAAGAGTCTCGCAGAGATGTTGATCAGGTGAGCGATGCTTCCTCATGTCTAGATATAACTTGTGACATCACTTCAAATAACTATTGTCTGTTATATTGCTATTATATTGCTATTATATTGTTATTATATTGTTATTATATTATCATTATATTATCGTTATATCGTTATTCTATTGTTATTATATTATTATTATATTGTTATTATATTGTTATTATATTATTATTATATTGTTATTCTATTGTTATTATATTGTTATTCTATTGTTATTATATTATTATTATATTGTTATTATATTGTTATTATATTATTATTATATTGTTATTATATTGTTATTATATTGTTATTATATTGTTATTATATTATTATTATATTGTTATTATATTGTTATTATATTGTTATTATATTATTATTATATTGTTATTATGTTGTTATTATATTATCATTCTATTGTTATTATATTGTTATTATATTATCATTATATTGTTATTATATTGTTATTATATTATTATTATATTGTTATTATATAATTATTATATTATTATTATATTGTTATTATATTGTTGTTATATTATTATTATATTGTTATTATATTGTTATTATATTATTATTATATTGTTATTATATTGTTATTATATTATTATTATATTGTTATTATATTGTTATTATATTGTTATTATATTATTATTATATTGTTATTGTATTATCATTATATTGTTATTATATTGTTATTATATTGTTATTATATTATCATTATATTGTTATTATATAATTATTATATTATTATTATATTGTTATTATATAATTTTTATATTATTATTATATTGTTATTATATTGTTGTTATATTATTATTATATTGTTATTATATTGTTATTATATTTTTATTATATTGTTATTATATTGTTATTATATTATTATTATATTGTTATTATATTGTTATTATATTGTTATTATATTATTATTATATTGTTATTATATTGTTATTATATTATCATTATATTGTTATTATATTGTTATTATATTGTTATTATATTATCATTATATTGTTATTATATAATTATTATATTATTATTATATTGTTATTATATAATTTTTATATTATTATTATATTGTTATTATATTGTTGTTATATTATTATTATATTGTTATTATATTGTTATTATATTTTTATTATATTGTTATTATATTGTTATTATATTATTATTATATTGTTATTGTATTATCATTATATTGTTATTATATTGTTATTATATTGTTATTATATTATTATTATATTGTTATTATATTGTTATTATATTGTTATTATATTGTTATTATATTATCATTATATTGTTATTATATTGTTATTATATTGTTATTATATTATCATTATATTGTTATTATATAATTATTATATTATTATTATATTGTTATTATATAATTTTTATATTATTATTATATTGTTATTATATTGTTGTTATATTATTATTATATTGTTATTATATTGTTATTATATTTTTATTATATTGTTATTATATTGTTATTATATTATTATTATATTGTTATTATATTGTTATTATATTGTTATTATATTATTATTATATTGTTATTATATTGTTATTATATTATCATTATATTGTTATTATATTGTTATTATATTGTTATTATATTATCATTATATTGTTATTATATATTATATTATTATTATATTGTTATTATATAATTTTTATATTATTATTATATTGTTATTATATTGTTGTTATATTATTATTATATTGTTATTATATTGTTATTATATTTTTATTATATTGTTATTATATTGTTATTATATTATTATTATATTGTTATTATATTGTTATTATATTGTTATTATATTATTATTATATTGTTATTATATTGTTATTATATTATCATTATATTGTTATTATATTGTTATTATATTGTTATTATATTATTATTATATTGTTATTATATTGTTATTATATTGTTATTATATTTTTATTATATTGTTATTATATTGTTATTATATTATTATTATATTGTTATTTTATTTTTATTATATTATTATTATATTGTTATTATATTGTTATTATATTATCATTATATTGTTATTATATTATCATTATATTGTTATTATATTGTTATTATATTGTTATTATATTGTTATTATATTGTTATTATATTATTATTATATTATTATTATATTGTTATTATATTATCATTATATTGTTATTATATTGTTATTATATTATTATTATATTGTTATTATATTGTTATTATATTGTTATTATATTTTTATTATATTGTTATTATATTGTTATTATATTATTATTATATTGTTATTATATTGTTATTATATTATCATTATATTGTTATTATATTGTTATTATATTATCATTATATTGTTATTATATTATCATTATATTGTTATTATATTGTTATTATATTGTTATTATATTGTTATTATATTGTTATTATATTATTATTATATTGTTATTATATTGTTATTATATTATCATTATATTGTTATTATATTGTTATTATATTGTTATTATATTGTTATTATATTATCATTATATTGTTATTATATAATTATTATATTATTATTATATTGTTATTATATTGTTGTTATATTATTATTATATTGTTATTATATTGTTATTATATTATCATTATATTGTTATTATATTGTTATTATATTTTTATTATATTGTTATTATATTGTTATTATATTATTATTATATTGTGTCTTTATTGTTATACATCAAGTGAAAAAGTTTTGAACTGAAACCATTTGATGGTGTTTAGTTGTAAACTGTCTATTGATGATAAACAACAAACATGTCAATGGTGTGTTTGTTAGTAAACACTAAACAAACATGTCAATGGTGTGTTTGTTAGTAAACACTAAACAAACATGTCAATGGTGTGTTTGTTAGTAAACACTAAACAAACATGTCAATGGTGTGTTTGTTAGTAAACACTAAACAAACATGTCAATGGTGTGTTTGTTAGTAAACACTAAACAAACATGTCAATGGTGTGTTTGTTAGTAAACACTAAACAAACATGTCAATGGTGTGTTTGTTAGTAAACACTAAACAAACATGTCAATGGTGTGTTTGTTAGTAAACACTAAACTAACATGTCAATGGTGTGTTTGTTAGTAAACACTAAACTAACATGTCAATGGTGTGTTTGTTAGTAAACACTAAACTAACATGTCAATGGTGTGTTTGTTAGTAAACACTAAACAAACATGTCAATGGTGTGTTTGTTAGTAAACACTAAACACTAACATGTCAATGGTGTGTTTGTTAGTAAACACTAAACAAACATGTCAATGGTGTGTTTGTTAGTAAACACTAAACAAACATGTCAATGGTGTGTTTGTTAGTAAACACTAAACAAACATGTCAATGGTGTGTTTGTTAGTAAACACTAAACAAACATGTCAATGGTGTGTTTGTTAGTAAACACTAAACAAACATGTCAATGGTGTGTTTGTTAGTAAACACTAAACAAACATGTCAATGGTGTGTTTGTTAGTAAACACTAAACAAACATGTCAATGGTGTGTTTGTTAGTAAACACTAAACAAACATGTCAATGGTGTGTTTGTTAGTAAACACTAAACAAACATGTCAATGGTGTGTTTGTTAGTAAACACTAAACAAACATGTCAATGGTGTGTTTGTTAGTAAACACTAAACAAACATGTCAATGGTGTGTTTGTTAGTAAACACTAAACAAACATGTCAATGGTGTGTTTGTTAGTAAACACTAAACAAACATGTCAATGGTGTGTTTGTTAGTAAACACTAAACAAACATGTCAATGGTGTGTTTGTTAGTAAACACTAAACAAACATGTCAATGGTGTGTTTGTTAGTAAACACTAAACAAACATGTCAATGGTGTGTTTGTTAGTAAACACTAAACAAACATGTCAATGGTGTGTTGGCAGCAAGAACAACCGCAGCATCGAGACTCCTGTCAAAGGTCCTCCTCAGGGGCCGAGGCTCCACATCGACATCCCTCGAGTTCAGCTGCTGATCGAGGACAAGGAGGGAATCAAACAGATCGGTGAGTCTCGTCTGTCAATCAAACTCAAACACACCACAAGACGTACACATGAATATTTGCTTCACTTCATGTCTACCTGGTGGGGGGGGGGGGGTGGTCCAATCAGATCTTAGTGCTCCACTCAGTGGGCGGAGCTTATGACGAATAACGCGTCTCATTGGTTGATGTTGTAACTCGTGGTCCAATCAGCTGCAGCTTCACTAACATGTCTCTGTGAGTGTGTAGAGTCGATAAAGTTGTTGTTATAGTAACACAATCAAACATGTCAGTCATGTGACTGATGACATCATCACTCTGAGACAATAAACACTTTTTACGTGATTTAGTTCAAGAAACTTCAATAATCTCAAGACACTTTTACCGACTCCTGTGTTGTTCTCAGTATTATCTTGATCTTTAAAGTATTTATTTCATTGAATATTGTTTTGATTGCTTTAATAAAAATTACTTACTTACTTACGATAGGAGGACTCCCTCTAGCGGCCACCAGATGAATTACACTCACGCCTGTAGTTCAGCGTCTGTTATGAAGTCAGTAAATATAATATAGTATTAATAATTAATTATAATTTAACTCGTATATTAACTTTATATATAAGTTAATATATGAACTTATATATAAAGTTATATATTAACTCGTATATAACTTATATATAAGTTATATATAAAGTTATATATTAACTTATATATAAAGTTATATATTAACTCGTATATAATTATATTAACTCGTATATAAGTTATATATAAGTTATATATAAAGTTATATATTAACTTATATATAAAGTTCATTTCTAAAGTTCTATTCAGTTCAGATCATAACTTCCTGACGTGAAACTAAACGAATCATTTCTTCATGTTCTGGTCGTTGTTGCTTCAAGATAAAAACGCTCTGATGTTGATTGACAGGCGAGGACAAGGCGGCGGTACCAGTGACCGAGTCCGAGTTCAGTCAGTCCGTGAACCCTCAGAACTTCTGCTCCGGCGTCTCGTTGCATCATCAGGCTCTGATCCAGAACTCGGGTCCTCTGATCGACATGTCCGACATCCGTCCCGGAACCAGTGAGTGTCTCTGATGCTGTGCGGCGGCGGCTGTGATTGACAGGTCGTCTCCTCCTCAGACCCCGTGTCCAGGAAGAGCATCAAGTCCGCTCACAGCTCCAGGAACAGATACTCCAGCCAGTGGACGCTCAGTCGACCCAGTCAGAGTCAGTCCACGGCGTCGGCTCGGACGCTGACCTCGGACTGGAGGACGATGGGCTCGCATGGCATCACGGCCACGGAGAGTGACAGCTACAGCGCCAGCTTGTCTCAGGACACGGGTGGGTGTCCACACGTGTGTCCACACGCATGTCCACACGCATGTCCACACTCATGTCCAGACACATGTCCACACGTGTGTCCACACGCATGTCCACACGTATGTCCACAAGCGTGTCCACACGTGTGTCCACACGTGTGTCCACACGCATGTCCACACGCATGTCCACACGCATGTCCACACGCATGTCCACACGCATGTCCACACGTGTGTCCACACACATGTCCACACGCATGTCCACACGCATGTCCACACGCATGTCCACACGTGTGTCCACACGCATGTCCACACGCGTGTCCACACGCATGTCCACACTCATGTCCAGACACATGTCCACACGCATGTCCACACGTATGTCCACACGCGTGTCCACACGCATGTCCACACGTATGTCCACACGCATGTCCACACGTGTGTCCACACGCATGTCCACACGTATGTCCACAAGCGTGTCCACACGTGTGTCCACACGCATGTCCACACTCATGTCCAGACACATGTCCACACGTGTGTCCACACGTGTGTCCACACGCATGTCCACAAGCGTGTCCACACGTGTGTCCACACGCATGTCCACACGCATGTCCACACGCATGTCCACATGCGTGTCCACAAGCGTGTCCACAAGCGTGTCCACATGCGTGTCCACAAGCGTGTCCACACGCATGTCCAGACACATGTCCACACGTTGTTATCATTATCAAATTAATTAATGAATTCATGAATATTTTTAAATACATTTACACGTAGAGTTTGATTTCCTTTTTCCAATAATTCATTTTTTTATTCTATATAGTTTAATTCAAGTGTGATCAGCAGCTCTGAGCTCTGTTGGTTCGGTCTGGTCTATTATATTGAATTTAAAATACTATGAATTAAAACATTGTTTGATTCAAAGAATATCTTTTTTTATTGTATGATTTTTTTCAAATGAAATGATTCAATAAAACAAATCCTTTAACATAGAAAACATTAAACTTATTATTTGATCAAAAAACAATTAAAAATGAAACAAACGTTAAATTCATAAAAATATGTTAAATAAATCATCTCACTCCCTCTCATAGAACTCATCACTGACCATGTGATCTCCGCAGACAAGGGTCGTAACAGCATGGTGTCCACGGAGAGCGCCTCCTCCACCTACGAGGAGCTGGCGCGAGCCTACGAACACGCCAAGCTGGAGGAGCATCTGCAACACGCCAAGTTCACCATCACCGAGTGTTTCATCTCCGACAGCTCGTCCGACCAGATGACGACCGGAACCAACGACCCGGCCGACAGCATGACCTCCCTCAGCACGCCCTCGGAGCCCGGCATCTGCCGCTTCACCGCCTCGCCGCCCAAACCGCAGGATTACGACCGAGGCAAGAACGTGGCCGTGCCCATCCCCCACCGCGCCAAGAGTGAGTCCTCGTCTCCTTCACTCATGTCCTCGTCTCCTTCACTCCTCGTCTCCTTCACTCATGTCCTCGTCTCCTTCACTCATGTCCTCGTCTCCTTCACTCCTCGTCTCCTTCACTTATGTCCTCGTCTCCTTCACTCCTGTCTCTCATCCTTTCTCCTTCCTTTCCTTCACTCCTGTCTCCTTCGTCCTCGTCTCCTTCACTCCTCGTCTCCTTCAGTTATGTCCTCGTCTCCTTCACTCCTCGTCTCCTTCACTCATGTCCTCGTCTCCTTCACTCCTCGTCTCCTTCACTCATGTCCTCGTCTCCTTCACTCCTCGTCTCCTTCAGTTATGTCCTCGTCTCCTTCACTCTCGTCTCCTTTTCATGTCCTCGTCTCCTTCACTCCTCGTCTCCTTCACTCATGTCCTCGTCTCCTTCACTCCTCGTCTCCTTCACATTCTCATGTCCTTCGTCTCCTTCACTCCTCGTCTCCTTCAGTTATGTCCTCGTCTCCTTCACTCATGTCCTCGTCTCCTTCACTCCTCGTCTCCTTCACTCATGTCCTCGTCTCCTTCACTCCTCGTCTCCTTCACTCATGTCCTCGTCTCCTTCAGTTATGTCCTCGTCTCCTTCACTCCTCGTCTCCTTCAGTTATGTCCTCGTCTCCTTCACTCCTCGTCTCCTTCAGTTATGTCCTCGTCTCCTTCACTCCTCGTCTCCTTCAGTTATGTCCTCGTCTCCTTCACTCCTCGTCTCCTTCACTCATGTCCTCGTCTCCTTCACTCCTCGTCTCCTTCAGTTATGTCCTCGTCTCCTTCACTCCTCGTCTCCTTCACTCATGTCCTCGTCTCCTTCACTCCTCGTCTCCTTCAGTTATGTCCTCGTCTCGTTTTTTCTCGAACTTGAAGATTCTGAAAAAACGGTGCCCTTGGACAAATGAAGATCTCCTGAGTCTGAAGAGACTTTGTTGAAGACCGAGCGTCTCTGGAAGTCCACTAAACTTGAGGTGCACAGACTTCACCTCAGGGATCTGATGTCTTCTTACAATGAGATGGTGAAAACTGCTGGATCTGATTACATCAGAAAACTGGTAGCAGCAAATAAGAAAAGTTTTGTTTGACACGATTAATTCTCTTGTGTCTCCTGCTCCTCAAATCACGCCGGTCTTCTGTGAAGCTGACAGCAATGATTGTTGAGGTTTTTCATTGACAAAATTAAATTGATCAAAGAGAAAATCTCTCCCCCTTTGTTTGGAACCCCTACTGTCTCTGAGCCCCTCTCCTCCTCTTGGTCTTCCTTCACTGCTGTATCTCTGCATGATATTTCATCACTAGTGAACAAGATGAAACCCTCCTCTTGCTCAGATGACGTCCTTCCTTGTAGGCTTTTTATCAAAGTATTTGATGTAATTGGCCCCTGAGTTACCAATATGGTGAACCTCTCCCTTTCCACAGGGGTTTTTCCCAATGCATTTAAACATGCCATTGTGGAGCCTCTGCTCAAAAAACCAGGCTTAGACCCAACTGACCTCAGTAATTTCAGGCCTATTTCTAAGCTCCCTTTCTTGTCCAAGATCTTGGAGAAGGTGGTGTCTGAGCAGCTGTTCCTGGATCAGAGCGACATCCATGAGAAGTTTCAGTCTGGCTTCCGCAAACATCTACGGAGACAGTTTTACTGCTCCTTCACAAGAGTCCTCGCTCATGTTGTGTTGACGTTGTTGTCGTTGTGTTACAGGTGAGTTCTGTAACCTGCCGCTCTACATGAAGTCCGACCCGTTCTTCCGGAAGCAGACCTCGGACCTGCACGACCCGTGTCCTGCGGTTCCGCCGCGGGAAGCCTCGATCCGCAGCCTGACGGCGCGGGCCTACCACACTCAGGGCCGCCACAAGACTCTGGACTCGGCCAAGCAACAGGCGCTCACGCTGGGACACTCTGGCCTGAGCAGCCTGGGCTCGGGCACCGCCACCCTCCCGCAGAGGACTCTGACCATGCCCGGCGCCGGCACGGCAGCCACGGCGTCCACGTCCAGCACCGGCAGTAACCCACCCAGCAAGGGCGGCTCCAGAGACTCGCTGCTGGAGAGCAGCTCCTCAGCGCTGGGCCGGCTCCAGAAGCAGAGCGCCGGCGCCTACTCCAAGTCCTACACGCTTGTGTAGACTAGACTGCTGGTCCAGACCCGGGTCCGGGTCCGTCCTGAACCGTCTCTGAACTGCCACTAACAGCCGACGCTCGGGTCACTTGACGGTTCAACGCCGCCTCGAGCACGACTTCATCTCCTTCATCTCCTCCGTGTGTAGCTCGTGGTCCAGAAACGATTCAGGTCCAGCAGAATATTTGGATTTATAAAGAAAAGTTTATATTTTCTACGAAGTTTAAACGTCGTCAACGTTTCCAGACAATCGTGAACGAGATGTTTGTGAATCAAAGATGTCGTCGTTCGTCCCGCGAGGAGAACCTGGAGGAACCCGGAGGAACCTGGAGCTGGGTGGAGGCCACGGGACGGACCGGGACCAGATGGAGACAATCTTTAAAGAAACTTTGTTTAACTGGAGGATGAAAATGTCAAATAATAAAGTTTTATCAACGATTCAAATAAAAAAACTCAAATCACAGTAAAAAGTTTATCAGTAGAAAAAATAGATCAAATATATTTTTATCGCATGATTTTGATCGATTCATATAAAAGTATTTAAAATGTTTCATAAAAACAATGATTTCAGTGAAGATCCAGATCTGGCTCCTCCAGGTACTCGGGCTCCTCAGGAGTTGATCCACTTCCACACTGAGCTCCGGTTCTGATCCAACAGAACCTTCTGGAAACACTTAAGATTTTGACCCATTGTTCTCGTCGACGAACTTGAAACGAGTCGGAGGTTCCTGTACATACTGAGAGCTTTTCAAAATAAGAGCCCGACCCAGCAGCGCCACCTTCCTGTTGTTTCTACGACTTGTACATAAACACACTTTTGTATGAAAAGCTATTTTCGTCAGAATAATTCAGGGTCACGTCAGGGTCGCGTCAACAGATGGTTCCATTCAAACTCTTTCCCTTTATGTTTTTCTACGGATCTGTTTGTATTCTTTTTTAAGGCTTTGATGTCGTTTTCCTTTTCTTTTTTTAACATCATTTTGTATTTTGTTCGTCCTCCGGGAAGTCGTTGCATGCTCAAGCTAAAGCTAACAGCTGAAGCTAACAGCTATAGCTAACAGCTAACAGCTGAAGCTAAAAGGGAAAAAGGAAAGAAAACATGTCGGAAAAAGAAGAAGTATTAAAAAAGATCGCTTGTGTTGGAAAATACATTTTCTATGAAAAGAAGCGGAAACTTAAAGATCATTTAACATCTGTGCAATAAAGCTATCTTTCATAAATCACTGTTTATTTTATTAATCACTGTTTCTTTCATAAAATACTGTTTCTTTTTTAAATCACTGTTTCGTTCATACGTCACTGTTTCTTTCATACGTCATTGTTTCTTTCATACGTCATTGTTTCGTTCATACGTCATTGTTTCGTTCATACGTCATTGTTTCGTTCATACGTCATTGTTTCGTTCATACGTCATTGTTTCGTTCATACGTCATTGTTTCGTTCATACGTCATTGTTTCTTTCATACGTCACTGTTTCTTTCATACGTCACTGTTTCGTTCATACGTCATTGTTTCTTTCATACGTCACTGTTTCGTTCATACGTCACTGTTTCTTTCATACGTCATTGTTTCTTTCATACGTCACTGTTTCGTTCATACGTCACTGTTTCTTTCATACGTCACTGTTTCGTTCATACGTCACTGTTTCTTTCATACGTCACTGTTTCTTTCATACGTCACTGTTTCTTTCATACGTCATTGTTTCGTTCATACGTCATTGTTTCTTTCATACGTCATTGTTTCGTTCATACGTCATTGTTTCTTTCATACGTCATTGTTTCGTTCATACGTCATTGTTTCGTTCATCATACGTCACTGTTTCTTTCATACGTCACTGTTTCTTTCATATCGTCACTGTTTCTTTTGCTCATAACGTCACTGTTTCTTTCATACGTTCACTGTTTCTTTCATACGTCACTGTTTCTTTCATACGTCACTGTTTCGTTTCATACGTCATTGTTTCTTTCATACGTCACTGTTTCTTTCATACGTCACTGTTTCGTTTCATACCCTAAACGTCTCACTGTTTCTTTCATACGTCATTGTTTCTTTCATACGTCACTGTTTCTTTCATACGTCACTGTTTCTTTCATACGTCACTGTTTCTTTCATACGTCACTGTTTCTTTCATACGTCATTGTTTCGTTCATACGTCACTGTTTCTTTCATACGTCACTGTTTCGTTCATACGTCATTGTTTCTTTCATACGTCACTGTTTCTTTCATACGTCACTGTTTCTTTCATACGTCACTGTTTCGTTCATACGTCACTGTTTCGTTCATACGTCACTGTTTCGTTCATACGTCATTGTTTCGTTCATACGTCACTGTTTCTTTCATACGTCACTGTTTCGTTCATACGTCACTGTTTCTTTCATACGTCACTGTTTCGTTCATACGTCACTGTTTCGTTCATACGTCACTGTTTCGTTCATACGTCACTGTTTCTTTCATACGTCATTGTTTCGTTCATACGTTTTGTGTGGGGGGGCATTGTTTCGTTTCATACGTCACTGTTTCGTTCATACGTCACTGTTTCGTTCATACGTCACTGTTTCTTTCATACGTCACTGTTTCGTTCATACGTCATTGTTTCGTTCATACGTCATTGTTTCTTTCATACGTCACTGTTTCGTTCATACGTCATTGTTTCGTTCATACGTCACTGTTTCGTTCATACGTCACTGTTTCGTTCATACGTCACTGTTTCGTTCATACGTCACTGTTTCGTTCATACGTCATTGTTTCGTTCATACGTCACTGTTTCGTTCATACGTCACTGTTTCGTTCATACGTCACTGTTTCGTTCATACGTCACTGTTTCGTTCATACGTCACTGTTTCGTTCATACGTCACTGTTTCGTTCATACGTCACTGTTTCGTTCATACGTCATTGTTTCGTTCATACGTCACTGTTTCTTTCATACGTCACTGTTTCGTTCATACGTCACTGTTTCGTTCATACGTCATTGTTTCATACGTCACTGTTTCGTTCATACGTCACTGTTTCGTTCATACGTCACTGTTTCGTTCATACGTCATTGTTTCTTTCATACGTCACTGTTTCGTTCATACGTCATTGTTTCGTTCATACGTCACTGTTTCGTTCGTTCATACGTCACTGTTTCGGTTCATACGTCATTGTTTCATTCTTAATTCGTGGCATCTGTTTCGTTCATACGTCACTGTTTCGTTCATACGTCACTGTTTCTTTCATACGTCACTGTTTCTTTCATACGTCATTGTTTCGTTCATACGTCACTGTTTCGTTCATACGTCACTGTTTCGTTCATACGTCACTGTTTCGTTCATACGTCACTGTTTCTTTCATACGCTCACTGTTTCGTTTGCATACGCTCATTGTTTCGTTCATACGTCACTGTTTCTTTCAGTTCATACGTCACTGTTTCTTTCATACGTCACTGTTTCTTTCATACCGTCACTGTTTCTTTCATACGTCACTGTTTCTTTCATACGTCACTGTTTCGTTCATACGTCACGTCATTTCATACGTCATTGTTTCTGCTTCCATACGTCATTGTTTCGTTTCATACGTCACTGTTTCTTTCATACGTCACTGTTTCTTTCATACGTCACTGTTTCTTTCATACGTCACTGTTTCGTTCATACGTCATTGTTTCGTTCATACGTCACTGTTTCGTTCTAAACGTACGTCATTGTTTCTTTCATACGTCATTGTTTCTTTCATACGTCACTGTTTCTTTCATACGTCACTGTTTCGTTCATACGTCACTGTTTCGTTCATACGTCACTGTTTCGTTCATACGTCACTGTTTCTTTCATACGTCACTGTTTCTTTCATACGTCACTGTTTCTTTCATACGTCATTGTTTCTTTCATACGTCACTGTTTCGTTCATACGTCACTGTTTCGTTCATATCGTACGTCACTGTTTCTTTCATACGTCACTGTTTCTTTCATACGTCACTGTTTCTTTCATACGTCACTGTTTCTTTCATACGTCATTGTTTCGTTCATACGTCACTGTTTCTTTCATACGTCACTGTTTCGTTCATACGTCACTGTTTCGTTCATACGTCACTGTTTCGTTCATACGTCACTGTTTCTTTCATACGTCATTGTTTCTTTCATACGTCATTGTTTCTTTCATACGTCACTGTTTCTTTCATACGTCACTGTTTCGTTCATACGTCATTGTTTCGTTCATACGTCATTGTTTCGTTCATACGTCACTGTTTCTTTCATACGTCATTGTTTCGTTCATACGTCATTGTTTCTTTCATACGTCATTGTTTCGTTCATACGTCACTGTTTCTTTCATACGTCATTGTTTCGTTCATACGTCATTGTTTCTTTCATACGTCACTGTTTCGTTCATACGTCACTGTTTCGTTCATACGTCATTGTTTCGTTCATACGTCATTGTTTCGTTCATACGTCATTGTTTCGTTCATACGTCATTGTTTCGTTCATACGTCACTGTTTCGTTCATACGTCATTGTTTCGTTCATACGTCATTGTTTCATTCATACGTCATTGTTTCGTTCATACGTCACTGTTTCGTTCATACGTCATTGTTTCGTTCATACGTCATTGTTTCTTTCATACGTCATTGTTTCGTTCATACGTCACTGTTTCTTTCATACGTCATTGTTTCGTTCATACGTCACTGTTTCTTTCATAACGTCCATCTGTTTCGTTCTATACGTCACTGTTTCTGTTCATACGTCACTGTTTCTTTCATACGTCACGTCACTGTTTCTTTCATACGTCCACTGTTTCTTTCATACGTCACTGTTTCTTTCATACGTCACTGTTTCTTTCATACGTCATTGTTTCTTTCATACGTCATTGTTTCTTTCATACGTCACTGTTTCTTTCATACGTCATTGTTTCTTTCATACGTCACTGTTTCTTTCATACGTCACTGTTTCTTTCATACGTCACTGTTTCTTTCATACGTCACTGTTTCTTTCATACGTCACTGTTTCTTTCATACGTCACTGTTTCTTTCATACGTCACTGTTTCTTTCATACGTCACTGTTTCTTTCTCATACTGTTTCTGTTCATACGTCATTGTTTCGTTCATACGTCACTGTTTCTTTCATACGTCACTGTTTCGGTCGTTCATACGTCACTGTTTCGTTCATACGTCACTGTTTCTTTCATACGTCACTGTTTCTTTCATACGTCATTGTTTCTTTCATACGTCACTGTTTCTTTCATACGTCACTGTTTCGTTTCATACGTCACTTTTTCGTTCATACGTCACTGTTTCTTTCATACGTCACTGTTTCGTTCATACGTCACTGTTTCGTTCATACGTCACTGTTTCGTTCATACGTCACTGTTTCTTTCATACGTTCATACGTCACTGTTTCGTTCATACGTCACTGTTTCGTTCATACGTCACTGTTTCGTTCATACGTCACTGTTTCTTTCATACGTCACTGTTTCTTTCATACGTCACTGTTTCGTTCATACGTCACTGTTTCGTTCATACGTCACTGTTTCGTTCATACGTCACTGTTTCGTTCATACGTCACTGTTTCGTTCATACGTCACTGTTTCTTTCATACGTCACTGTTTCTTTCATACGTCACTGTTTCTTTCATACGTCACTTTCGTTCATCATACGCTCACTGTTTCGTTCATACGTCATTGTTTCGTTCATACGTCACTGTTTCGTTCATACGTCACTGTTTCGTTCATACGTCACTGTTTCTTTCATACGTCACTGTTTCGTTCATACGTCACTGTTTCGCTTCATAACGTCACTGTTTCGTTCATACACGCCATATGTTTCGTTCATACGTCACTGTTTCGTTCATACGTCACTGTTTCGTTCATACGTCACTGTTTCGTTCATACGTCACTGTTTCGTTCATACGTCACTGTTTCGTTCAGTAAAAGACGTGCACTGTTTCGTTTCATACGTCACTGTTTCGTTCATACGTCACTGTTTCGTTCATACGTCACTGTTTCGTTCATACGTCACTGTTTCGTTCATACGTCACTGTTTCGTTCATACGTCATTGTTTCGTTCATACGTCATTGTTTCGTTCTGTTTCGTTCATACGCCTCATTGTTTCGTTCATACGTCACTGTTTCGTTCATACGTCACTGTTTCGTTCATACGTCATTGTTTCGTTCATACGTCACTGTTTCGTTCATACGTCACTTGTTTCGTTCAACGTACGCCACGCTTCATTGTTTCGTTCATACGTCACTGTTTCGTTCATACGTCACTGTTTCATTGTTTCGTTCATACGTCACTGTTTCGTTCATACGTCACTGTTTCTTTCATATCGTCACTGTTTCGTTCATACGTCACTGTTTCGTTCATATCACTGTTTTTCATACGTCACTGTTTCATACGTTCTTTCATACGTCACTGTTTCGTTCATACGTCACTGTTTCGTTCATACGTCACTGTTTCGTTCATATCGTCACTGTTTTTTTCATACGTCACTGTTTCGTTCATACGTCACTGTTTCGTTCATACGTCATTGTTTCGTTCATACGTCACTGTTTCGTTCATACGTCACTGTTTCGTTCATACGTCACTGTTTCTTTCATACGTCACTGTTTCGTTCATACGTCACTGTTTCTTTCATACGTCACTGTTTCGTTCATACGTCACTGTTTCTTTCATACGTCACTGTTTCGTTCATACGTCACTGTTTCTTTCATACGTCACTGTTTCGTTCATACGTCACTGTTTCTTTCATACGTCACTGTTTCTTTCATACGTCACTGTTTCGTTCATACGTCACTGTTTCGTTCATACGTCATTGTTTCTTTCATACGTCACTGTTTCGTTCATACGTCACTGTTTCGTTCATACGTCACTGTTTCTTTCATACGTCATTGTTTCGTTCATACGTCACTGTTTCGTTCATACGTCATTGTTTCGTTCATACGTCACTGTTTCGTTCATACGTCATTGTTTCTTTCATACGTCATTGTTTCTTTCATACGTCACTGTTTCTTTCATACGTCACTGTTTCTTTCATACGTCACTGTTTCTTTCATACGTCACTGTTTCGTTCATACGTCATTGTTTCGTTCATACGTCACTGTTTCGTTCATACGTCACTGTTTCGTTCATACGTCATTGTTTCGTTCATACGTCACTGTTTCTTTCATACGTCACTGTTTCTTTCATACGTCACTGTTTCGTTCATACGTCATTGTTTCGTTCATGCGTCATTGTTTCGTTCATACGTCACTGTTTCGTTCATACGTCATTGTTTCTTTCATACGTCATTGTTTCTTTCATACGTCATTGTTTCGTTCATACGTCACTGTTTCGTTCATACGTCATTGTTTCGTTCATACGTCATTGTTTCTTTCATACGTCACTGTTTCGTTCATACGTCACTGTTTCGTTCATACGTCACTGTTTCGTTCATACGTCATTGTTTCGTTCATACGTCACTGTCTCCTCGCGCGTGAGGCTCTGAAAATAAACACAAACAAACTTCATTATCCATGAAATTAATATATTTATAAAACACTGTTTATTTGATATTGAACATTATTTTTTAAATTTTAAAATAGCAGATTTTACAAAAGTTCGACTGTTAACAAGTATCTAAACATTTTAACTCTTTCATTAAACTTCGATTATCGTCATCGATCGATTAGTTTGACGTTAAAAGATTTGAAATGATTTTCTCACATGAACCTGCAGTGTCGTGTATTCGCCACAAGAGGGCGACACTTGACCATATTTCCATGATGGCACGTGACGAGAACAAAACACGTTCATAAAATGTAATATTCGTGAAAGAAATGTTTTTTATATTAAAGGTTTTATATTTTAAAAGTTTTAATTTTACTTCATCTTCACAAAGATGTCGTTTGTGCGCCGCCATGTTTAATCACGTGTCGTGTGACGCGTTCAAATGCTTCTGGGAAATAAAGCGTTTTATTAATTGAACAAATAAACGGAGAAGTTTAAATTGTCTTTAATTGTTTATTTTTATCTACGAACTACAAATTAAATTAATAAAAAATGTAATAAGATTAAAAATCTTCCTCATTTAATCAACCAGTGATTAACATTTTCATTTATGAATAAAAACACGTTTTGTTTGTCGGACATTTTAATTTAGTGATTTCACTTTAAAAGTATTTGTTTTGTTATATAATTATAATTGTTTTCTTAATTATAGGTATTTCTGTAAGTAGAAGTTTTTCAATCTAATCTAATCTGAATGTTTTTTACAATTTATTTTATTAACAAATATACATAAATGTAAACGTTTTATTTAAAATGTATATTTACGTCATTTAAACCATCAACTTTTAAATAGCATTTATTTTTACCGTCTTCATAAAATAACAGTTTATTACTTTACATGTAATTGTGAATTTAAACGTTTCTTGAGACGAGGGTTCGACTGAAGGTCGAGCGTCGCGGCCTCAAAGGTCAACGAAAGTTCATCAGTTCAGCGGCTCGTGACGGACGCCATGAATTATTCAAGGTCAGGAACAACAGCAGCAGAGACTTCAGAGGTTCCTCCGTCAGATCGCGTTTCATGATCATGGCATTATTAAAGTGGGGGGGCCTGAAGCCTTGAGGCTCCCCAACCTTATGAAAACTAGGTTCACGATCCTCCAGCATGACCTTCGACCTGCTGAGAACACAAGGGGCGACACAGAGCTCGACTTTGAAGATTTAATTTATTAACTATGGTACATTTCAGCTTCATCTTCAGACACGGAAACTTCGGCTTCTCTCGGCACAACTTCATGGTTACAGCTAATTTAAAACAGGGGGCTTCGTCCGGCGCCCCCTGGTGTCTTCTTTTAAAATCATGCACGGCCTTCAAATCAGTCACAGAAATGGTAGAAATGGATTCAAGATCGAAACACACACTAGAGTCTCTAACACGCACTAATGGGCGGAGCCTCCCAGAATATACAAGTCAGTACCGGGCGGTTTTCAAAATGGCGCTCGAGGTCCGTGTGGCGTTCAGTAGTCGTCGGAGGAATGTGGCGTCGAGCCGACCGGAGTGCTGCATTCAAGGACCCGTTCAAAGGTCGAGATATATCGTTTCGTTTTCTGTAGGCATCAGCGCTCTGGTTGATAAATGTCCAGAATCGTCCCCGACGAGGTCAGTGAACGCACCACGAGGGATATGAAGGTTTCAAACGGTCTTTGAATGCAGCACCACCAGGACGTCTAGATGTGATTGACAGCTCGAGAAATTCCATAATTCTAGACACACACGTCATCAAGTGATGACATCATCGCGATGAATCTCCCAAACATCACGTCGACCAGAGGGGGGCAGTGTTGTCAGGCCACGCCCCCCGAACACGGCCGCTAACAAGCTAAGCTAGCATGAGGAGCTAAAAAAACAGCAGAAACACAAGTTTGTACAAAAGTCTTTACACGCCTGCAGATGACGCACACAACGCTACGCTAACAAAACAAAGTGCTTGAGATACAAAACCATGTAAACAAAGTTTGACTGACAGTGCGTATGGCTGTTGATGTGATGGTTCTAAACCCGTCAGTGGGAAAACAACAGTTAAAGTGCGACCCGGGATGACCCCCCACGTAGATGAACCTATGCTACCAAGTGTTGCTCGAAGGACCTACAGATAAATCCAGTACTTTCAAGAGACGCTTCTCAGCAGGACAGCGCCCCCTACGCTCCGGTCGCACGGACCACACCGAGGCGTGTGAAGGTCCAGAACCTCACGGCACTTCACGGCGGCTCACAGTGTCTCCTGCTCGGCGGGGGGGTGGTGGGGGTGAGGGTGCTGGTGCAGGGGGGGCAGCATGGACTGCAGGGGGGACTGCGGGGTGGTGGGGGGCGACTGCTGCAGGGGGCTGAAGTGAGGCGTGTTGTTCGGGGGCGACGAGCGGTAGCAGGAGTAGGCGGAGCCCAGCGTGGTGGTGGGCGAGGCGGGGAGTCCGGCCAGACCGGTGGGCGAGTCCAGGAGCGGCTGGTTGTAGAAGAAGAAAGCACACTGGTGGATGAAGGTCTCGATGATTGTCTGGTAGGTGCGCGTGGCCGTCAGGGCGTCCATGGTGGAGAAGTCGGGCCTCATGAGCGTCGGCCAGAAGCAGATGGACAGGTTCTCGCTGGTCATCAGGTTCAGCCGATTCAGCTGGGAGACCCTGAGGAGGAACATGTGGCGTCAGGATCCAGGTACGAGTCGCTCAGACTCTTGACCAGGTTTAACTACAACCGGTCGTCGGTTCCTGAGGTTCAAACCATCTCTCGTGGAGGACAAATACTAGAGTTTACTACGAAGCCTTTAATGCGCCTGATGGTCCAGAACATACGGACCAGGTCCACCTGAGGGCCTGAAGAAACATGCGAGACTTACTTGTTCAAGTGACTCGTGACGTATCTGAAGGAGTCGTAGTTTTCCCTCGGGAACCTCCTCAGCACGTCCTTCATGGTGTATAACCTCTGCTCCCTGTCGTTGATCTCTGCACACACACATGCACACACACACACACACACACACACACACACAGGCGTCAGTCGACCCAACCCTCCAGACTCCAGCAGAGAAGACCCTCCCAGACCAGCAGGGTTTGCTTACTGAAGGCGTCCAGCAGGTCCACCTGCAGGACACAAGGCACCAGAGGCTCAGGCAGCTCGGAGAAGAAGCTCTTCAAGGCTCCAGCCACAGTGTTGATGGAGAAGTCTTTCTCCACCAGGTCCAAGCCGTGATCTGCAGAAGACACCCGTCAGAGAAGACGTCCTGGAGGTGTGGTGGACCCAGGAGACTCACCCTGCTCGAACTGTCTCTGCATGCTCTCCATCTCGGACTTGTTGCCGCTCACGCGGTACAAACCCTCCGTGTTCAGGCCTGGAGCAGATGTTCGGGGCGAGGTGGAGGTGAAAACAAACACACGGTCAGAACCTGCTGCGACACAATCATCTGAGGACGACCCACCTGTGGTCTCGATGAACCGAACGCACTTCTCGATGAACAGAGGGATGGGTCTGTCGGGGGACACCACGCTGGCCAGAGGAACCCCGAAGTAGACGGTCTCCAGGGGCTTAGGAACCGCTGAGCGAGCCTTTGGTCGGGTTTTCTGTGGCAGGACGAGTTCATTTTAGTTCAGTATTTAGTTCACTTTAGTTCAGTATTTAGTTTATCTTTGGTTCAAACTACAGCAGAGAAGAAAGTATCCTTCAAAATATGGATCCAGATGGTTATCACCCGTTCCTAGTGCGCCCTCAAAGTTTAACCTTCAGCTTTTCAAATCAATAATCAGGTAATAACCATGTTAGTAACAAATGTTTTCATCCTGAGGCATGTGAACCTCTGTACCCTACATGTTCTAGAATGATGGACCTAATGAAGACCTTAATCTGAGACACTTAAGTTAAGTCCATCAAGTTGAGTATAACAAACACTAGAGAACATGTTGAGGTGAATCAAGATCTTGATCACAAGTATTGATCCAAGAAAACGTGATGATGATGATGATGAAGAATCTATACGAACCTTCGCTGTCCGACGAAGGCTCTTCAGGATGTTTCTCTTCTTTGGATCTTCGTTCTCCTCGTTCACCAGACTTTCTCCTTTCAGGGTTCCATAGTCCTCCTCCTTGCACTTGGGAAGAACTCCCATCTCGTCGTCGCTGCCGATGAAGCTGCTGCGGAAGCTGCTGAACTTCCCCAGACGCTTGGATCGGTCTCTGTAGAGACGAGGCTTCACACCGGCCGCCGAGAACTTCCTCCTGCGCTCCAGAGAACTGCTGTCGGCTTCGCTGTCCGACCCGTTTCCATTGGAGTGCATCCTGTTGGAGTTGCGGATGGTGATGATCTTTCCCTGCGTGCTGTCGTGCGGCACCGAGTAGATGATCTCTTCGTTGCTTGGACGGGGCTTTGAAACGGCGTCGATGGGTTCTGCGTAGTCGGAGGGATCGTAGCCCACGTCCCCGCCCGGAACCCAGGTGACGGCGGAGGGCAGGGAGCGGCGGTGACCGAGCGTGTCGATGTACGGGTTCCTGCTCATCTTGCGGTAGTCGAAGGTGACCCCGGGCTTCACTCGCACGTGAGGCGGCACTTTGTTGTTGAGTTTACTCTCAAAGTCTCTGATGTCGGAGATGACGTCACTGGAGTCCAGGTCCTGGATGTTGTAGCCTCCGCCGCCGTGAGAGGAGAGCGTTCCATCGTAGTACGGCGGCGACGGGTCCACGTCATCCTCCGAGTCCAGGTACATGGTGACGGGACTGGGGGAGCTGCAGCGCGGCGAGTACACGTTCTCGTTGGTGCACGCTTCAGCGACGTTGTCGTACATGTGAGTCGCCTCCACGATGTTGCGCTTCTCCACGACCTCCATCAGAAACGGGTGGAACATCTCGATCCTGTGCAGCCCTCCGACCACACCCCCGGACCCACAGACCACGCTGTTGAAGCGACCCTCGATCTCGTGGGCGAGCTCCTCGCCCTGGATCAGCTGCTCGCGAGCGTAGTCGCTGTCGGTGAGCTCGGCCTGGCTGTCGCCCACCGCCAGCAGCTGGACTGGGATGATGTCCTGGACCTCGCACAAGAACGCACACAAGGTCTCCAGCGAAGCCTTTCGAGTGACGGAGTAAACGGCGAAGTATCCGTGCACTAACCTGCTCTTCCTCAGAGTGAAGGAGGCGTGATATGACAGCAGCGAGAGCTCGATGGCCACCTTGTGTCCAGCGATCGTCTGCTCGACCAGAACAGAGGTACCGTTGTTAGACATGGGCCTGCAGTGTTGGTGCATGAGGAACGGGGATAGAAATTGTTCTACATCGTAACCGTCTCCGCACATTAAACAAATGACGACTCGAAGATCTGCTTCTGGAGGGGGCTGGTGAGGGGAGTCTCTGAGGGGGTGCTCCTGGTACAGCGGGGGGGAGCTGTTACTGAAGGACGTGCTCCTCCTGATGTCCAGAAGACTCCTGAGCACCTGGTTGATCTGAGACTCGTTGACATTATGACCATAGCCGACCCCGGGTGACGCAGGGTCCAGGAAGCTACACTGCAGTCTCCTCGCGACCTGCTGTCCCTGCGTGATGAGGTTTAAGGCAGTTTCTCCACCGATGTCCACATAAGAGCCGACGCCTCTTTTGGTGACGAGCAGCAGCGACGTCTGCAGCTGAGCCAGCTGGCTGTCTCGACGCCCGAGGGTCGATTCTCTGACTCTCTCCAGGCTTTCGACCACGTAGGACAGAGACTCTTTCGAGTTGTACAAACACAGGCAGCCATGAGGCGTGAACGTCGGGGTGTGGAAGGAATTGACGGGGAGTCGAACGTTTCCCTCAATGGGCCTCAGCGTCAGCTCGTACATCTTGCCGTCCAAGACGTACCAGTCGTCGTTGGTGCAGAGGGCTCGAATCTCATTGGCAAATTCTCTAGCGAGTCCGTCTTTCCCAAGAATGACCAGATTGATCCGGTCGGCCTTCGTGTCTCCGAAGTGAGCCTTCACGTCGAGGAAGGGGTAACAAGACGGGAAACGTGACGCCAGCATCTGCTCGATCTTGGAGTCGACACAGTGGGGGCTGTTGGGACAAGTCTCCTTCGTTGGGTGATAGACAAAGTGGATATGTTTCAGGACTAGAGCGTCTCTTTCAGCCGGTAGTTTCTGGAGGGCCTTGAATCTCTGCTCCTCTCCCAGAACCTCCTGGATGGCTCCCATCTTCTCCTTGCTTGGTTTGGCGTCGACCTCCAGCTCATAGAAAAGCTCAGAGTACTCCAGCAACAGCTCTTGGAAATCTTCTTTAGCGCGGTCAATGATCTCTTTCTGGTGCCGGTTGTAAAGGTCCAGGTACTCTGACTCCTCCAGCCACTGGTAGAACTCCTCGTTCATGATGAAGCTGCGAGCCTCCTCCCACGGCTTGCCGGGCGTGACGAAAGGGGACGACATCAGCTTCTGTTTGAACTCCACCCGAAGCTCTGCTCGCCTGCACTCGTTGCGCAGATGTTCCAGGTGGGTGTTGAAGATATCCTCGGCTTCTGTGGTCTCCAGGAGGTCTGACGGGATCCTCTCGTCCTCCATGTTGTCGATGTGAGACGTGTCTTCCCAGGGTGAGTCTTCCAACACCACGAACCAGTGGGTGAAGTGCTGCTTCGACTCCAGAACCTTCTGGACCCCAGACCAACTCAACTGATCTATTTCATCCAGATCGGGTACCAGTGAACTAAGTGCTAGAGGCAGAGTGCTGACGTAACTTCTGCGACGTCGTTCTATGTGCTCTTGCTTCAGACGGTAGACGTGCTGCTGGAAGAGCTTCTTGCATTTGGCCGTCCCCTCCAAGAAGACGTACTCCTTGTACTCTGGCGAGGTGTTCATGCGCCGGCTGGTGTTCAGCCAGGTTTCATTGTGATTCTTCACGATACGGTTTATTAACCACTCGTAGCGATCCTTGGCGGAGGCGATCTGCTGACTCTGGAGCTTCAGCGCCTCGAAGTAGGGGATGATCCTGGGCTTCCCTCGACCTTTGTCCATGAGCTGGACCAGCGTGAAGAAGGCAAGGTCCACGTTGATATTGGAGCGTGCAGACGTCTCCACGACAGGCAGACTCTTCTTCGTGATGGCAAACGTGTGAGCATCTTTGATGTAGCGTTCGACTCCTTCGTCGCACTTGGTGAGGACCAGCACGATGGGCTTCTTGGTCTTGCTGATCTGGCCGTACAGATTAGTGACGAACTTCAGCTGGTCATCGAAGTTGCGGTTCATGCCTCTGCTCACATCCACGCACAGCAGGAAGCCGTCGACCTGCAGTTTTCCTTCAGGCATTTGCTTCTGCTCGAAGTCCTGCTCCAGGCCCAGCTGGTCTGTGCAGAAGTACATGAGCTTCTCGGCCGACGCCAGCTTGGTCGCGGCGGCTCGTTTGATGTAAGGCTGCATGGCCGTGCTACGGTGCGGCTGAAAGGTTTGGTCGTCGATGAACTCCGTCTGCTCCACAACATGCATTCTGCACTCCGGGCCTTCCTCCAGAACCCGGGATACCTCCCCCCAGAACAGGAAGTGGTCATTGTTAACCACTCGACCCCCAAAGTCACTGGTGCTCAACACAGACGTGTGGTCCAGGTAGAAGTCGTCGGCACTGGACCGCACAAACCGGTTGCACAAGCAGGACTTTCCAACCCCGCACTGACCCTTTTCCTTCTCTGTTCCTGACAGACCCAGAACGATCAGGTTGTAAATGGGTGATCGGGCGTCTTGCTTCTTGGCCATCATACTTCACTCTGGCTCATCCTGCCGCTATCAGGCACTTGGAAATGGTGGTTTGTCCATAAAGTAGTTAATCCTCAGACAGAATCAAATGTGTTCTTCTGGACGTGGTCGAACAAGACGATCTGAAGACGCCTCTTTATTCTGCTTCTGTCAGGACCTGTTGAACAAAGAAAAACTATATCAGACTTGAAGTTTTCCAAAATGATCCAAAATGGGCTTTATGGTCGTTAGTAGTTAGTTGGTTTAAATACACTCAGAGGTACATGTAGCTTAGATACATGACAGATACTTACACCCAGTGTCGTTACAGTAACTCATTCTTCTCACGTAACGACACAACAACAAACGAAGATTGTGAAAAGGTTCCAGGTTAATGAAGACCATGTCTCAAACCCACCAGACAACGAAGCCTAAAGTGCCCATAAAAGAATTAAGTGTCTTTGATGACCAGGTTCAACACTAGTTACTGTAGTTACTGTAACTTTCACTCCTCCCTCAACTTCACACAGGTACTGACCACTGCCGCTCAGACCATACAGAACGATGACATAGATCTGGATCCGTCTGTAGAGAACAACGTTCAAGTGATGCTTCTGGAAACTGAATCAATTTTCAAGTCAAATTGTGCATCAAGATGAGAAACATGTTCAGTCCGGATCGAACCAGAACATCTGATGTAAAACTAAATATACGCCTCAGTTATTGACGTGACGAAGCTCCGACAGTCATTCTGGGACAGGAACTAATCCATTCAACTTACAAACATCATGGAGGGAGAGAGAAGATCATCAGCTGATCACAGAGAAAAGAAGAACCTCACAGATGTGAAGGTTTAACTTGAGCACGAAGAAGATCGTGAGGTTCATCCACTCGCTGAGACACTGACATCATCACTGACGGCTCAGGAAGTCCATAGGATTCCAACTGCGAGGAGATCTTGCCATCAGCTTCGATCCTCAAACACATGGACTACTGTTGTCTGACGGCGGGCGTGGCTTGGATCTGTGCGGCACGTTTGTTCAACACGACTCAATGAACGCTTCCACGAGGCGTCAGAGAAGTGTCTCGAGAAAACACAGCGGATCATCTGATTGGTCCAAGAACATGAACATAGTCAATAGATTCTGCTCGAGCCTCTCTTACGGATCAATAGTTTCCATCACAGAATATAAACAAATGTACAGAATATAAATGAAGCGATAACAACGGTTTCTGCACTTTATATATAATTAATAATATATATACATTTATAATATCGTATTTTTTTCAATATGTTTAAATATATTGTTAGGAAACAATGAAACAGCTGAAATATTGGAACAATTTTACAAAATAATCCATTAAATGATTTATGCTTCGCCTTAAAACAACATTTTTAATGTTAGTTGGAGATTATTGTGACACAAACAAAGAGTTTGATGGTCGTGAAGAATAATAGAATTCTTGTTTTAGGACAGAGTTAAAGCTAAAACTGAGAAAAGTTTTAATGCATAGATAGGTTTCCGGCAGAAGGTTCAAACCTGCTGGTTATGAACGAGTCGATAGAAATGATGTTTGTCTATAAGCTGCTTTACTAACTAATGCTAATGTGCTGCTAGCATGTTTGACAAGAGCCATATGGGACGATCATCTGCCGTCAAACTGTTCATAAACCCGTGAGCTCAGTGGGAAAAGTGCCAGATATTAGTGAGGTTTGAATCCAGACTTCAGTTTAGGTTTCTATGGTTAGAATCTGGATTTATTCACCAGAGAAGATGAATTAGAAGAAGAATAGATCGAGAAAAGATGAAGAATAACTGACAATATATTCATTTATC
>JACEEU010000007.1:0-12722 GCA_016630915.1 Callionymus lyra
AGGTCACCTTGACACACAAACGCATTCATTTTAATGCCTCTGGGTCACCTTCACCCTGATATAACACAAGGGTGAATTCAATGAAAAAGGAAACAAATGACAAAATCTTAAATTTAGAAATTGCATTTTTGAATTATTTGAATTATTATCAAATTTAATTTTCTGAACTTAATGAAAAAGAATTGAACTTGAATTATTTCTGTTATTATCAACAACTGTTACTGTCAACACACCAAACAACATGTGAAGGTGAGGCGTGTGTTAGTCTTACAGATGATCCCAGACGGTCCACACACATGCCTGTCCATGCACTGGTCACACGAGGTCCCCGTGACCCCGTCCCTGCACTGGCATTGACCCGTGACGGGGTCACACGGCGCCGGCCACGCCCCCCACACTGAACACTTACACTCCTCGCAGTGGCCGCCGGGCATCTGAGGGTTACCACGGTAACCGGTGGAGCACCTTCAATCCCAGAAACGACAAAGAAAAATTAAAAACTCCTCAATTCTATGGTGTCTGGAGGTCACGGTGAGGGTCTGACCTCTCGCAGTGTTTGCCCTCGTATCCCTCCGGACAGGCCGTGCACCTGTAGTCGCTGAAGCCCTCGGCCACGCAGGTGGGACTGAAACTGTGGAGAGACTTTGTTACTCGGACGGCAGGTGTGTGTGCTGCAGGTGGACGGAGCCGGTACTTGTTCTCCGGGCTGGTGAGGGGACAGGCACAGGGCTGGCAGTCGTCGTGGAAACCTTGGACCACACCGTAGAACCCGGGAGCACAACGCTCACATTGATCCCCCTCAGTGTTGTCTTGACAGTTCTGAACACACACAAAGATTAAATATACTTTGTTTTCTGTTTCTGTATTTTCTACTACTTATTCTGCTTCCATTATTACTAATTCTTCTACTAATACTACTTCTTCTTTTACTGCTTTTACTTGTTAGGGGTTTTTGTGTTTGGGTTCTAATAAGTCTATTTTGAAGTAGAGATTTTGATAAAATATATATTGATATGGAGCCAGTATCCACTGCTTTGAAAAACCTCTTTAACGAGGTAAAAAGAAAGCAGCAGCCCCGTTTTCGGCGACTTGGATGTGGGCTCGTGTTTGTGTTGTTGACGTACTCCCCCGTCAACAGAGCATCATTGAGCTCGTCCTGCAACATAGGAAAGAAATTAACAGCATCGCATTCTTGAGACAAATGAGAAACAATACATCTTTAAATCATGGTTTTTATTTAGAATTTACTCATACTACTTCATGCAGACAAAATTAACCCATTCCTATTTACTACCTAAGTCAGAGAGATAGTCAAACACAGTCGTACCTTATTCTCGAGCTGTTTTCTACACCAAAAATGTAAACTAATTGAATGCAATCTGGACAGAGCTCCCTTCAGCAGTGTTGATCGACAGAACCGTGCAACAAGAATCACCATCACGTAACAAACCTATTATCCAGCTAAGTATCTATCTAAGTCCTCCCCCTGAGGGACAAATAAACAACCTTATTTATTTGTATTTAAAAAATGTTTTCTTGAATAACTTTATATCCAAATCTATTGTCAAATCATTTAATTAATCATAATACTCTTTGTATTAACTCTCTTAAATTAGATTAATTAATTATTAATTTAATTAAATTAAAATATATGACATTATTAGCTAAAAAAAATATTCTAAGCTTTGTTTAATCGTTATTATTCCTCTTAGATTTGGTTTGAAAGTCTATTGCTAAAGTAAATGGATAATATCAAATATAAAAAAGTGACTGTCAAAAGTGACCATTTCTGCATCCGTTTATTTATTCAATTTTGTTTTTTCTATATTAGCATTTCTATTGTTGGATTTCCGGACCTAAGTTTAACCAATTAATAAATGACTTACTAAGACTTAATTTATGAATAATTAAAAAATTAAAAAATTAAAAAATTAAAAATTAAAAATTAAAAAAAGTAAAAATCTACTCTATAAAATATTTTTTCCGATTATAATTATAATGATTCATTCTTTTCTTTTCTTTTCTTCTCCTTTGTTAGATATAGAACTCCACTAAAATGTGTAACCTTATTTTCCATTATTAACCAATTCAATTTAATTTAATTTTAAGTGTCTTATCGTTACAACCAATTTATTATCTTTATTTTAAAGTTCCCCAAAGAACTGTTAAACTCTAGTATTTCAAATTGGTATTTATTTTAGGTTTATTCAGGTTCATCTTGTCATGTGGATGAAAACTAGTAATTTCCAATGCTTATATAATTTAATTCCTTCAATAAATTACACTTGCTAGTCCATATTTTAATTTAGAACTCAACTTGTTTATTTTACATCAATCTCTTGCTCTAGTTCTTAGTTTTTGATCAACTTAGATTAAAGGTAGATTTACCCTTAACAAAGTTAATTTAAAGATTGATATGATTCTGTAGTTTCTAAATAGATTATTTACTATTTTCTTTCCTGAAGGCATCATTTATTAATTTATTCTTTCATTTTCCAGAGTCAATTTCTTTTCCCTGCTTTATATTTTTTGTTAATGTTTATAGTTGCCTTAGAATGTTAGAAGCAGCTTTAGAAACACATTTCCATTTCTTATTGAACTTTTTCAATTAATCAATTTCAGTTTTTAATTCCAAGTTTCACTTTTCATATTGTCTATTGTATTATTGGCTGCTATTGATGTAGATAAAAGTATTCTATTTTAATTTATTTAAAAAATGATATATATAAATTCTGAAAATATGTTTTAATCATAACAATATGTTTTCTGTTTTTTGAAATTTCCTCCAATGTTTGGACAATTTCCTTTCTGATTGTCCTTTTAAATATATAACACCAATATGTTCCTTCTTTTAGCATTAAGTAAAGTCTTATTAGTTTTAGGGAAGTTGTATTTATCTCAAATCATGATTTCTTGTGTTTGATTATTTACACATCTTAACTATTTCACCACATGTCCAAAGAGTAGTTTCCTAAAACTACATTTGTTCATATATATATTTAAAAGTATGCTAGTCAGGTTTTTAGCTTTACTCATGTTGGTTCATGTTTCTGTCTCTTCTGAGAAGGAGATCTTCTGATATATTTAAAAGTCTGCAGTGGACAGTGGCTTCTTATGTCTCCCTCACTGGAGCTTCTCAACACCACCTCTGACCTCTGACCTCTGACTGGATAAGATCAGAAGTTATGAGAAGGTCAGTTATGCATCTATTCAGGTGGTGATGAGGATATTGTGTGTGTGTCATGAGTTGTGTATTCATAACTTTGATCTGTGGATGTCTGTTAAAGTTTGTCATGTGTTTTATTTGATGTAACCTTGAAGTTAGCAGAGAGTTCAAATTATCAGTATGTTTTGACTTCATGGTGACAGAGAAACAGAGGCGGGTGTTCGAGAGAATTCTTTCACTCTCACACACACACAGGGAGCAGGTTGTAGCAGAGACACTTTTTTATCTATTCAATTTAAATTGAAAACATCATGTGTTTGTTTGTTTATCTCTGAGATCAGTGTGTTATTTGTAATATCTATGTGAATGTCTGAGATTGTTGTGTGAGTTCAAATGTGTTTTCTGAATGTAATGGTTAATTAGATCAGGTGTGAGTCAGACCTCTTTGATTATTTACCCACAACAGAAATACAGTATCTATTCTAGATTACTATTTTGCTTATCTTGACTAGTTTCTTTAATTAATATTCACTTCAATGAGATTTCCTCTTGGTCTATAGTTATTTGGTTTATTCTTCTAGAGAGAAGAATGTCATATTTATATTTCTCAGTGTTTCTTTTAATTTATCTCTTAATCTATTTTTTTTCTTTGACCTTTCCTCCTACAGTATTTTAGTCTCTATTTTTTCCATTTTCACTATTTTAAGTCTAATTACCAAAGAACAATAACATAAATTTCACTCGCATCAATATGGAGTGGCTTAGTATAGTATAGTCTAATCTCTATAGTATATTCTTTATTATCTAGTCTCTATAGTCTAGTCTCTGGAGGTGACAAGTCAGCAGCTCTAGACAGAGCCACTTTTACTTAGTTTAAATAAAATTCTGCATCAGTCGACCTCACAAGTTTTCGTTTTGTTTTCTTATGGCTGCTTTCATCGTAGCTCTGAGTGGAGCAATCAGAGGATGTTATTCTGGGATTAATTTTTTACTGTTACATCTTAAGATATCATGTCTCTAACAGGCTAGATTTGTATGCTTTTTTCGTCAAATCGCAAACAACTTTGCATTTCTTAATCATGTGTCTCAGGGCCCTGTTATAATATCTATATAATATATCTATATATAATATATAGAACCTAGCTTCTCCACCAGCAACCACAGCAGGAGCAACACGAGGGACAGAAGTGTCAGAGAGCATAGAGAACCTTGTTCAGTAGTTAGTTCAGCAGCCACACCATCAGGACCACAAAAATGTCACGCAGACAAGAGTCAAGTTCATGTTTGCGACCAGATCGTGCCATTTGTCTTCATCATCACGTTCATCATCATCCCAGACATAGTTCTTAGTGCTGTGTGGGGGGTCCAAAGGTGGATCATAGGAATGAAGTCTCAAAGTCTTTTCAAGATCAGGGAAATCAGATGTTAAATCACGTTGAACCAGTACAGCTCCTCCCTCTCTGGAGCAGAAGTTCATTCTTGGTGGAGAGTTGTTGAGGTTGAGTTCTTGTTTGTTCAGCTCAGAAAAATTGCTTCAATTGTAGGTGTCACCAATAGGGAACTGGACCAAAGTTCCTGGAGTAAAAGCCAAAAATGTGCCATTGTTGACCAAAATTCTTTGTTTGTTTCCATCCCCTCGTCCTCTTCTCCTGCCACACCCATGCACTCCAGCCAGTGGCCAATAGGGAGCTATGATAGGAGCCTAGAACTATCATCAACTATCATCTTCTCTATTTTTTAGAGAAGCTCTTTCAAGTCTTTAATTTGAATCTTAATTAGCTGTATCAAGCTAGCTCAAGAGCTCAATAAGAGCACTTTGTTTAACTATTTTATTTATTATGAATTCTCAGAAATCATTGATGTGAGTAACCCACTCATAAGATTTACCATTAAATTAAAAAACAGAGTTTAAAGTTTCTTATTTTCTTCCCTGTCAGGAGCTTTAACTTGTCACCTGTAGTAAAAGTTACTTTTGTCTTAAAAAAGAGGAGGTCAATAAATGAATAGAACAAATTAATAATTATATTAATAATATTAATAATAATGCTAGAAATAATAATAAGTAAAGAAGCGATTATCAAAAAAAAATTAAATGAAAATATAAAAGATGAAGAATTTAAAAATCTAAATTAAGAACCAAAACTTCAATTAACTAATTAAAATCCATTATAAAATCCGAGATAATAATAAAAATAAAACAAATAGTAAACCACGATATTAATAATAAAAAATAAAAAAAATAAAAATAAAATGGAATCATTTGAAAATAATAAATTCAATTAGATCTAATCAAATGTACTGTATACTAATCAATTACAATTATTCAAGTCAAAACAATTGTCAATTAACAACTTAGTATTAATTTATTTTTATTTATTTAACTTCCTAATTAGTTGCATATATATATATATATATACATAGCACAATTGACAAAGAGGAATAAGAGTGACTGTCTAAAGACCAAATACAACACATAAGTTAATATTCCTCCAATAATTAAAAAGATAAAAATCCAATCCCTAATTTACTAAAAATAATAAAACAGTAGTACATTTAACTTATTGTTAAAATAATAAAATGTATTTAGAGTAATAATTGAAAAATTAAAAAAACAAAATAAACTGCAATTGATTCAATTAATTAATAATTAAATAATTAAACCAATTGAGTCAGAACAAAAGTCAATTAAGGATCAAGCAAAGAGAAAACCAGCAGGGGGCAGCATAGCAAATACAACACCAAAGATCAGAAATTGAGAGTAGAAGAAGAGAAAACAGGAACTAGATATCAACAAACGTACACACGTGCAAGCAGTCAGTGACACACTTGTTTTAGATAAGCAGTATTAGCAACACAAAACAACCAAGTTACACTCAATGTGACCAATTGTGAGTTGATCAATTGACAATGTGAAATAGGAAGAGAGGATGATCAAGATCATTAATACATACAGCAGTGAGCCAACAATCAATGTTAATTGTGTTATTGTTATTGAACACTGCAGAAGAAGGAGGAAATTGAAATGTGAGTTGTTTTTGTTTTTCTTCTTAAACCAATTATACCACTAATTAACTGTATATATTCATATATACCTCAATTAAGAAACAGGAATAATAGTATAATAACTATTGTCAACAAAGAATGTTACTTAATAAAGAGAAAAGAAAATGATATCAAACCCAATCCATATACTTAAAAGAAAAACAATAAAGGAAAAAAATAAACAAAAAATAATAGAAATCAATAAAAAATAGAAAAATAGAAATGACAACAATGGATAAAGGTAAGAGAAAACGTAATAAGTCAACAATTCAAACAAACAGTCGGGATCAACATAGAATTCAAGATGACGTAAGAATGTGGGTGCGTCTAGAGAAGACATGAATACAACGGGAGGGTCGGTGAGGAAAAGAAGGAAGTCTTAAAAGTTCAACCTCCAAGCGAAACCACTCCCACCAACAAGGAAAAACTCTTTCGGAGCTCATTCGTACTTGCAGCAGCTAAAGAGACAAGTCTGCCAAGCAGCAGTTCTTATCAGCAAGAGATAGTGTCCAAAGACACACACACACGCGGACTCAGCTGAGTCACAAAAAGTCAGAGATCTCACACAAATGAATGCAAATTTTTACAAGTACCGCAGCGAGAAAATTATTCAAAAGATACAAACATACAGACACAGACAATTTTAACAGAACAATATGTCATGACAATACGACGACAACAGTATTTTACCAAAACAGGCCAGAGAGACACACTATGCTACGTGGAACGAGACTCTTGACCAGCCTGTCGTGTCTAAAGTGTCGAAATCAGATTGGAGAGCCTCTCGATCCGTAATCAGTTTCAAAACACCCTGGATAGGAGACCGCTCAACTCATCCATTCTATTTCAACCCCCGTCGAACTAACTCTAAACTAATCATCAATGAGACTTTATCCATCACCGTGATTGTTCGGGAAAATTAACTAGCCCTAACTATACTGCCAAATACCTGTGGAGCCCCTCGACACAGAAACACAATGAGATCTAACTGGCCTACACACCGGCTGGCAGAGTCTTCAGACCAGGATATTGGGAGAGACCCCTCAAATCCCACACATCCCCAAATTAATGATAGCTACTTGGCTTACTGAAAAAGTACGTCTACTATAATCACCCATTGGCCAAGCATCCTAACTAGTTTAGGAATCTGGAAAAACGTCAGATGCCCCGTAGAGGGAACCGGTTATATTCCACCCCTACTCAGAATTCCCAAGGGTTACCAGGTCGTGTAACCGTCTCCTCTGCCTATCAATTCAACTTAAATTCTAATCAACGTTTTTTTCCTTTTTTCAACGATGCTTCTTCTTCTTCCCGGGACACGATAATGTCGTCTACACTTAATACAACAACAAACAGCAACAGACAATGCAATACCTCAAAAACGAGCATCAGCTTTAAGAAAGCACTATTAAAAAATATAATCTAAATTTGTGACAGAACCAGAGACTTACGTTTATTCTTCCAGGCAACCAAAACTAATATAAAATATATATGTAATCTTTTCCTAACCAAATATAAACTTAATTTTAGATTATAGATTATAAAATCTATGTAGAAAATAAGATAAAATCTTTCTCACCTGATTCTTGAAGTAAGGTATAGTGCCAGCGCCTGGTTGCCTGGAGAACAATCAGCTCAGAGTTCGTCTCGGAATCGAAAAGGCCTTCAAACCATCAGTCCACGCCAAGGGTCACGTGCACCAAGTTGTTAGGGGTTTTTGTGTTTCCATGAACCGACCCCTCCCCAGCCTCGTACGTGGTGATGGAATGAAGGACAGACACATGGATGAGTTTAAGAAAAATGCTCGTTTAGTGAATTATGCAAAAGTCAGAGACAAACTTACGTGAACACGGGCGCTAGCAAGCAGAGAGATCTATCGCAGACGTCTTCGAATGCCAGAACGCAAAGATCACACAAAATGGTGGATCTTTATAGTAGAATATTCAGGTTAACGCCTCTAGTCAAATGTGAATGTAGGATTGGTCAGTAACTGTAAACATTTGATTCTAAGATGGCCGGTCGCACGTGATCGTAGTGGAAACTTACTGAAGGTTGTTGTTTTCTAGAATCTGTTCCCAGCGACTTGTGTCCTTCAGAGTGAATTCTCAAACAGGTGTCCAGACTTCCTGGAATCTGGGATTGTTGAATCTTTCTGTGTGTGTGATGGTTTGTGACCTCGGCCTTTGAGTTGTGAACCTGAGTTTAGTTTAAGTGAATGCAATGCAAGAATAGGATTATTTAATATGAATTAAATATGTAAGATTATCAGTTAATCAAGTGACTATTTGAAATGTGTGTTAAATCTAGGTGATTGATTACAGTAAAGTTGTCATTTCCTTACATACTAATTATACTTATACTACCACCGTAAATTCCGGACTACAAGCCGCTACTTTTTTCCTATACTTTAAACACTGCGGTTTATACTACGGTGCGGCTTATTCATTTTTCGTGGCGGGAAAAACATTTTGCTCAGCAACAGTAGACCAATAGAATGAATGAGTAACTTTGTGTCAGCAGCTCCCTCCCGACTATGAGGAGAAACTTACTTCATTCCGCACATTCACTCAAACAAAGATAGCGGAGAATTCCATCGGGCCAGATGAAATCATAAATATGGATGTACCTCTGACGTTTTGTAACGGACCTTCTCACATAACTCCTCGAGAGATCGTCGCACACACATTCTTCATGGGGCGGAGCTCTGGTGCGGACTTGGTGACGCTCCAGAGTGACAGCATTCATTATAACAACACTGACAATACATGAAGCCGTTATAGAAGTTAATCAAAATATATTTACTTAACATTTAACAAAAAGCGCTCCTTAAAGGAGGATCAATCAAACATGAACAAAACAACGAACACCCACGACAGCCCAAAGTCAAATCCCCGCGATCAGTGTCCAATGTTCAAGTCCATTATTGTCCAGAAAAAAGGCTGCGTTAAGTGAATCCTAGGTGAGGCGCAGAGACGCAGGACGGCCCGCCGTGAAGTCGCGTTTATCCGCGCAATCACTGCGTTACGATCAGGTGGAAAAAAGCAAACTACTCATCCGTGTTGCCGGCGTGATGAAGAAATAATTCCCCGGTTGAAGGACACGGACAGTTTGTCCACCTGCATCGTGCTTTTGTCGCTGGTTCCTCGGACTGTAAATATCTGAACAATGCTTAAGAAGAATAACACAGTGCTTTATTTATTTAAGTGTAAGAAATGGACGTGAATTACCGGTAGTACTTTTTTTTGGCTGTTTAAACCTGCCGCTTAAAATCCGGTGCGGCTTGTATAATTACAAAATTGATTTTCTTTCTAAAATTTGATCATGCGGCTTTTAATCGGGTGCGCTCTGTAGTCCGGAATGTACGGTAATTATAATACTACTTTTACTAAAAATTCTACAACTGCTCTTACTAATTATACTACTAATTATATTACTGATTTTACCGATTGTACCTATACTACTAATTCCACTTCTACTTACTTACTTCTACTTATATTTTTACTACTAATTCGACTACTTCCTCTACTTCTTCTACTTATACTACTAAATTCTAGTACTTCTCCTACTCCCATTATTACTAATTATTCTACTTCCACTACTTCTTGTACTTATATTATTAATTCTAATACTTACCCAATTCTTCTACTTATACTACTAATTCTACTACTTCTTCTACTTCTTGTACTTATATTACTAATTCTACTACTTCTTGTACTTATATTACTTATTCTAATACTTCCTCTACTTCTTCTACTTATACTACTAATTCTACTACTTCCTCTACTTCTTCCACTTATACTACTAATTCTAGTACTTCTTCTACTCCCATTATTACTAATGCTTCTACTTCTACTACTTCTTCTACTAATACTCGTAATTCTATTACTGCTTATACTACTAGCTATACTACTTCTTCTACTTCTACTACAAATTCTACTAATTTTTTTCTTCTATTTCTCTTTCTTCTCCTTCTTTATATTCTTCTTCCTTTCCTTTCTTTCTTCTTCTCAAACTTTTCAGTTTATTTGATTATTTTCACATGAGTGTTTCTTCTTCATGCATCATTTCAACAGTTTCCACACATTTTTACTTTGAATACTAATTCAATACTTTCAACAATTCCAGTTTACAGATTCAGCAGATTCAGCACTCACACTGCATTTTCTTGTGCAAATGCAATTCTTCTAGTTATTGTTATGTTAAGTTAAAACTAATACTTTGCTAATTTATTTTAACGCGGGGGATGTTGAGAACTCAATCTATAGGTGATGGTAATTACATCGTGGTCGGACAGTCTTTGGAGTCTGGGATGTTCCTTTGATCCTTCTCCCTCATGATGAAGCTTTTATTTAGTTTTACCTCCAGTGGTGGAAAAAAAGCTGCGATAATGAACTGGACTTTCTCTCCTGGTCCTGGTCCTGGTCCTTCTCCTCACGTGATGAGCCCAGCGGGGGGGCTGACGGTCGATAGGTTCAATCTCACATCGGAAAGAGCTTAATAAGCTTCCTCTTCCTCCGGAGTTGAGGAACAACTATTTGCTTTGGTTCACACGTTGATGTGACGAGAGCCAGGAGGGAAATCTGTCGCATTAGTGACTCTTCCCTTCTTTTTAGCACCAATATGTGTCTGTGTCGTCTTAGTAAGTTTGCTACTCACTTCACTCATGGAGAGTGTGTGGTTCCAAATTTACAGAGATCAGCTTTAATCAAAACCGCTGAGTCGGTTATTAACCCTTTGTTGCCAGAACACCAAACACTGACCAGATTTATCACGTTTCCCTCGGTATACGTGTGATTAGAAACAAGATTGAAAGGGTGTAGGATCTTAACAAGGATGAATGACATGTTCTGAAAAAGTGGGTAGAAAGCGGCTCTGATGAGTTCACTGGGAGGGAGCCAGACAAAAAGAAGTAAGTAAGTAAGTAAGTCATTTTTATTTGTATAGCGCTTTTCAAAAAGGCCTGGGATGTTTAAAGAGCAAGATTTTTCAGTCAAACTATCATCAGTGAGCAGAGAAGCATATGGAGCATGGGTACTCACCTCCCATGATGCAACACTAATAGACTCAGGGACTCATTAATTCCTCGTGCCATTAGATTGTTTAATTCTGAGTTTGGGGGCAGGAGTGAAGTGAAAAGATAATTCTATTCTGTGTCAATCTTTGTCTTTTCTTTCTCATTTTTCTTTGATCCATTTTATTTTTATTTGCACTTTGTCATCCTTGCACTTTGTTCTTTTTATTGCTATTTGTTCTTGTTTTTATGAAACCATCGTCTGCTGTGAGCTGGAAAAACAATTTCTCGAAGGAGACCTCCAGAGGGATTAATGAAGTTCATCTATCGATCTGTCTAAAGTACATATTTGTTTGGTTATTCATGTCATTATCGTTACTTTGTTATAAGTTGAAATATCCAGTTTTAGATTTTTTAGAGTTAAACAACTGCTAGATATTAAAAATATAGCTTGAAAAACAAAAATCTCTCACTCATAGCGTATTTATTTAATACTACATCAGACACAAACGCACACTTGTGTAGAAGTGTCGTCGTACAGTGTTTAACCCACATGTTTATTTTCCACACTCGAGGCAAGAGTTTCAATATTTACTTTGTCCTTGTTTTCTACATCTACCTTCGCTCTAATTTCCTCCCTCCCTCCCTCCCTCCTGCTCGATTTCGCCTCCCAGTAATTTTGTTTCTTGGCGGCCATTTCCAACCTCTCGCTGCATAACGGTGTCATTAGCATTTAGCGGCGCCGCGACCTAAATTGAAAATGCTAAACGAGTTTGTTTCCGTGGTAATTAGCGGTAACGAGAAACACAGCGAGTTAATGGAAATGACTCGACTCGTTATAAGAGGCGACTTTGTGATTGAACTACTCATTTCCACAAACACAGCGAGCCCCCCCATCCACAAAACCACCCCCGAGGGAATACTGCGAGGAGGGGCCCGTTGTTTGTGTTGACACGTGGTGATGCTTGTACTTGTGAGCAAACATTGTGTAGGTGTGTTATAATGTCACGCATATGATGTACACTGCTCAGCCGTAACATTACGACCACCTGCGTGAGACTGGAAATATCTTCCTTTTGGCTTTTCAGCGCCCCCTGTCTGCCGCTATACGTTTCTTTTTTTTATATAAAAGACTTTTGTTAGTTTTGCATAAAATGGTTGGGAAAGAAAAAAAATATAAAAACAGCTGATGATTTAACTAAAACGTTATGTTTCCAATGAAAATAATCATGAATAAAATAGGTTCTATTTCGTCCCTACTGACCGCCAGAGGCGGTGCTTCAAGCACTGAATGTATCCATCTCACGCATGCGCAGTTCGAGTTTAATACCAACAAAGTCACCTGTGACCCCTGATGACCCGGAAGGGTATATCTTCCGGTGACATCAGAGGATCTGTTCCTTTTCATCTTCTCGCTGCGCAAGTAGCATGTCACCGAGCTAGCTCAAGGACTAGCTCTTTCGTTGCCGGTAGTCACGCGACTTCTGTCGGAGCTGCGAAACT
>JACEEU010000755.1:0-7500 GCA_016630915.1 Callionymus lyra
TGGATTAATCATTGTTGGATGAATCATTGTTGGATGAATCATTGTTGGATGAATCATTGTAGGATGAATCATTGTTGGATGAATCATTGTTGGATGAATCATTGTTGGATGAATCATTGTTGGATGAATCATTGTTGGATGCATCATTGTTGGATGAATCATTGTTGGATGCATCATTGTTGGATGCATCATTACAGGAGTCTGATCCGTGACTTTGGACTGGAGTGAGAGGAACCTCTTGAACACCTCAAAGACCAAGGAGCTGGTCTTGGACTTCAGGAGGTTCAGGACAAACAGTGTCCATCAGAGGCGACAAGGTGGAGATAGTTCTCAACTATAAGTACCTCATGTGTGGATGGACAGTAAACAGACCTGCAACACAGACCATGTGTCTAAGAAGGTTCAGAGTAGAAGTACTTTCTGAGGAGGCTTCCATCATTAACATCTGCAGGAAGATCCTCTGCATGTTCTACCAGTCTGTGGTGGCCAGTGTGCTATGCTGTGGTGTGTTGGGGTGGAAATGTGTCCAGGAGGAGGTCAACAGGTCAACAGGTCAACAGGTCAACAGGTTGATCAGGAGGGCTGGCTCTGTGGTTGGAATGAAGCTGGACTCACTGGTGACAGTTGCTGAGAGGAGATCATTGAACAAACTACTGTCCATCATGATGACATCATCCTCTGAACACTGTCATCAGTGAACAGAGAAGCAGATGAAGCACCAATGCTCCTCCCATGATGCAACACTAATAGACTCAGGGACTCATTCATCCCTCGGGCTATTAAATTGTACAATTCTGAGTTTGGGGGCAGAAGTGAAAGTATCTGGATGTTCTGTTCTATGTTAGTCTTTGTATCTTTGTCTTTGTTGTTTTTCTTTGACCTATGTTCTTTATCTTTAGACTTAGATTGTATCATCTTGTTCTTTGTCTTTATCTTTAGACTTAGATTGTATCATCTTGTTCTTTATCTTTAGACTTAGATTGTATCATCTTGTTCTTTGTCTTTATCTTTAGACTTAGATTGTATCATCTTGTTCTTTATCTTTAGACTTAGATTGTATCATCTTGTTCTTTGTCTTTAGACTTAGATTGTATCATCTTGTTCTTTGTCTTTATCTTTAGACTTAGATTGTATCATCTTGTTCTTTGTCTTTATCTTTAAACTTAGATTGTATCATCTTGTTCTTTATCTTTAGACTTAGATTGTATCATCTTGTTCTTTGTCTTTATCTTTAGACTTAGATTGTATCATCTTGTTCTTTGTCTTTATCTTTAGACTTAGATTGTATCATATTGTTCTTTATCTTTAGACTTAGATTGTATCATCTTGTTCTTTGTCTTTATCTTTAGACTTAGATTGTATCATCTTGTTCTTTGTCTTTATCTTTAGACTTAGATTGTATCATCTTGTTCTTTGTCTTTATCTTTAGACTTAGATTGTGTGATTGTGTTCTTTCTCTTTATTTCTCTTGTTCTTATTTTATTTTGATTTTTTGATGGACATATTGAACGCATGGGTTCGAATGAACATTTTTAGTAGGAAATCAAAGCAACTCTTCGTACAAACATGAGATTCAACTGAAGGTCACGTGACTTGATGTTACTCTCAGAGGAAAAGTATCTTCTGAGGAAATTTTACTGACTCCAGGTATTTATGTCAGTATTTTATGAAGATGATTAAATCCTTCATCATGACCTTCATTCTATCATCAGTCAAGTATGTTCTTCTGTTGAAGATCTTTTGAACCTGATTATCAAAGTAGCTCATAAACCTGATCGACGTCATATGATCGCGGATCAATGTTTCCTGATCCTGAGCTTCATGAGATGGAATTAAATTAAATGTTTTAATTTCACTCAAATCAAAACAAAATAAGCGACATTTTCTATATAAATATTCAATAATTAAATTAAATGCAGCAGAAAGTCTTGGTCGAGGATCTTAAACTTATTTGTCTTTAAAACGGTGACTTTAGGTTTCATTTCTAAACAAGTTAAGATCAAAGTTTGACAAGAAGACAAAAGTTACTTCGTATCGAAGACGTCGATTCTTCAGAACATCTTCAGAACATCTTCAGAACAAACATCTTCAGAACATCTTCAGAACAAACATCTTCAGAACATCTTCAAACATCTTCAGAACATCTTCAGAACAAACATCTTCAGAACATCTTCAGAACAAACATCTTCAGAACATCTTCAGAACAAACATCTTCAGAACATCTTCAAACATCTTCAGAACATCTTCAGAACATCTTCAGAACAAACATCTTCAGAACAAACATCTTCAGAACATCTTCAAACATCTTCAGAACAAACATCTTCAGAACATCTTCAGAACATCTTCAGAACATCTTCAAACATCTTCAGAACATCTTCAGAACATCCTGCTCTTGACTATGACTTACTCAATAACTTTATTTGACACAAACATTAAAAAGACAAACAGATAAAAGAGAACAAAGTGACGCTTCATCGCTAAAGTAAAGAATAAATACAAACGACCAGAAGATGTTTAATAATAAATACTGTGACATAGAAATAATGACGAGATAAACAGTAAAATAACATGAAATGCTTCAACTTAAAGATCAACTTCTACTACTTTCGTCACTTTTTGGAACTCCGTCGACAGACTATTGGTTACACCAGGGATCAGCTGTTGCGCAACACCGCTCTCTCTCTCAGCGAATGGACGATTCCCGTGGAAATCAAGAGAAAAAGATGCAGAGCAGGTCGGATGAAACAAGAGAAGAAACGTAGGTTCCTTTATTCCATCGATCATCATGGGAAATGTACGTTCGATCGTGAATAAAACGGACGAGTCGCTGCTGACCGGCATCAGAGAGACTTCCGGGAGAGCAGCCTTCTATGTTTCACGGAGACCTGGCTGACGGAGAAGATCCCAGACTATGTTGTTTCCCTGGAGGGGTTCAAGATGGTTCGTGCGGACCGGGACATGGATGGAAAGAGGAGAGGAGGAGGAGTGGCGGTGTTTATTAATGACAGATGGAGCGATCCCGCGCATTAAAGAACAAGTGTGCACTAAGGACATAGAGTTGGTTGCGGTGGGCATCCGCCCGTATTACATCCCGAGGGAGTTCTCACATGTGATTGTGTTCACTGTTTACATTCCTCTGAGCGCCTCAGTGTCGGACCTGCAGCTCAAACACCCGAACTCTCTCCTGCTCATTAACGGGGATTTTAACCATCAGCCTCACTCTCCTCCATTCTTCCCACCTTCACACAATACGTGAAGTGCCACACCCGGGAGGACAAGACTCTGGACCTTTTGTATGCAAATGCAAAAGGTGCCTATACCTCCACCGCCCTGCCCCCCCTCGGCCGCTCTGATCACAACCTGATACGTCTGCGACCTGAATACACTCCCATGGTGAGGAGACATCCTGCACAGAAAAGAACTGTTAAGATGTGGAATGATGAAGCCAAGGAGAGGCTGAGAGACTGCTTTGAGTCTACAGACTGGAGCGTGTTCTCTCATGGTGATGACATCGACACCTTCAATGACCATTCCACGGATTACATAAAGTTCTGTGAGGGCAACGTCACGCCGACCCGCAAGGTGCGGCGCTTTGCCAACACCAAGCCATGGGTGACCCCTCAACTTCAAGTTCTGCTGAACAAGAAGAAGAGGGTGTTTGCTTCAGGGAGCAGAGAGGAGCTTAAAGAGGTCCAGCGAGAGCTCAAGAAGGCGATCAGGATGGCCAAGGAGGAATACAAGAGGAAACTGGAGGAGCAACTGGCGCAGGGCAACACAAGGGATGTGTGGAAAGGCCTGAAGAACATCTCAGGTCATGGCCAGAGTGGAGCCAGAGCCACAGCAGGGGAGACCAAAGATGGGCCACTGAACTTAACCAGTATTTCAACCGGTTTGATCAGGGCCCCCCTCCCCCCTCCATCTCTGCCCCCCACTCTTCACAAAGCTGTTTTTCCCCTGCTTCAGCCCCCCCCCCCCCAACTGTTCTCACCTCCAAGCCACCTTTCTCCCCCCAACACGCCCTACTGCCTCAGCTGCCCAACCCCCACAGCCACCTCTCTCTGTTACATCTGAACAGGTGAGGGAGAGAATTAAGGCGACTGAAGATCAGGAAAGCTGCTGGACCAGATGGACTCAGCCCCAGACTGCTCAGGGACTGTGCTGATCAACTTTGTGAGTTGGTCACACACATCTTCAACCTGAGCCTCAAACTGGAGAAGGTCCCGGTCCAGTGGAAGACCTCCTGTGTGGTTCCGGTTCCCAAGGCGGTGCACGCGAAGGAGCCGAGCCACTTCAGACCAGTCGCCCTGACCTCCCATCTGATGAAGACCTTGGAGAGGCTGGTACTCCGGGAGCTACGCACGACGGTGAGCTCTGCGTTGGATCCGCTGCAGTTCGCCTACAGGCCAAAGATGGGGGTGGATGACGCCGTCATCTACCTGCAGCACCGGGCACTGACTCACCTGGAAGCCGCCGGTAGCACTGTGAGAGTCATGTTCTTTGACTTCTCAAGTGCTTTCAACACCATCCAGCCGGCGCTGCTAAGGAAGAAGATGGAGGACGCAGGAGTTGGGACACAGCTGGCAGCATGGACGATGGACTACCTCACCAACAGGCCGCAGTATGTGAGGCTGCAGGACTGCAGGTCTGAGGTGACCATCTGCAGCACCGGGGTGCCTCAAGGGACAGTGCTGTCACCTTTCCTTTTTTCCCTCTACACGGCGGACTTTACCTATGACTCCAGCAGCTGTCACCTCCAGAAGTTTTCTGACGACTCGGCCATTGTGGGCTGCGTGTCTGGGGGGGCGAGCTGGAGTACAGGTCAGTCATCAAGGACTTTGTTGACTGGTGTGAGAGCACCTTTGCTTAAACACCGGTAAGACAAGGGAGATGGTGATTGACTTCAGGAAAAGGTCTCCACCACATCAACCGGTGAGCATCCAGGGCTCGGACATTGAGCTGGTGGACAGCTTCAAATACCTGGGTGTTCACCTCAACAATAAACTGAACTGGTCCACACACATCAACGCCGTGTATAAGAAGGGCCGAAGTCGCCTCCACCTCCTGGGGAGACTGAGGTCCTTCGGAGTGTGCAGACCACTTTTAAGGACCTTTTATGACTCCGTGGTAGCCTCTGCTATCCACTACGCTGTGGTCTGCTGGGGAGCAGCAGCACGGACCGGGACAGGAAGAGACTCAACAGGCTGGTCACGAGGGCCGGCTCTGTCCTGGGCCGCTCGCTGGACTCGGTGGAGGAGGTGGGAGAGAGGAGGACACTCTCCAGACTCTCCTCCATCAGGGACAACGCTCTCCACCCACTGCACCTGACCGTGGAGGAGCAGCTCCTTCAGTGGCTCAGGCCCCCCCAGTGTAGGACGGAGCGTATAGAAGGTCCTTCATCCCAACTGGTGTCATTTAACTCTCTACTTTAAATATCCTGATGCTAATCCGTAGTGTTTTTCTTCTCTTGTGTTTTTTATTTTATTTAATATGTTAAAAACACACATTTTAATGTTATTTAATACGTTAAAAACTCAACAATCACAAAAGTGTTTGAGTATTTAAAGTCGTGACATTCTTCTACTTTTTCGAGGCGTCAAATAAATGGTTGAAGACTCAGTGACTGAAGATCTTCTCACAATAGACTCCACAGCAGCACGACATCCATCCCATGATCCTTTGCAACATGAACCTGTGCAGCTCAAGCTTCTGAGAAACTGACGTAAAAACACGTATTAAACTGAAAATACTTCATTTTAGGATCAAAAACAGACCAGATCACCAAGTTATTTTAAAAACTCTTACATTCAAAACTTCCACGACGAACACAAACATCTTTTCTCTCATAGTTTGAAATAAGAATCCAAACGACCTTGAAACATTTTAAAAACAGTTAAATAAATACAAAGTTTTTCTTATATTAAAGTTCATTATTTGACATGTTTCTTCAGATCTTCAGTGAACATGTCTTCAGGACTACAGTGACCCCCATGACCCCCATCTGTGGGCAGCAGGAAAGTCGTTGACCTCCCCGACCTCTGCGTGCTGCTGACCTCCGCGAGTGAAGGTCAACTTGAACCTCATCCTCACGGCGTCCTGAGGAAACATCACAACATGTTGAAGAAGAAAAGTAATGAAAATAAACAGTAAAATAGTGTAAAAACATCAGTGAAGCTTCTATTGACGTTTAAAGATTAAAGATAATTTAAAGAATTAAAGGTTTTTTAAGTTAAAACAATGAAAAAGAACAAAAACAATGAATGAACTTCTAGGATTCATCAGATGTTCTTTCATTTTGTCGAGTTAAACACTTGTTATTGAGTCACAGAGGGTTGACCTTGAGCTCACCTTGAGAGGGTTAACCTTGAGCTCACCTAGAGAGGGTTAACCTTGAGCTCACCTTGAGAGGGTTGACCTTGAGCTCACCTAGAGAGGGTTAACCTTGAGCTCACCTTGAGAGGGTTGACCTTGAGCTCACCTTGAGAGGGTTAACCTTGAGCTCACCTAGAGAGGGTTAACCTTGAGCTCACCTAGAGAGGGTTAACCTTGAGCTCACCTAGAGAGGGTTAACCTTGAGCTCACCTTGAGAGGGTTGACCTTGAGCTCACCTTGAGCTCACCTAGAGAGGGTTAACCTTGAGCTCACCTAGAGAGGGTTAGCACCGAGAGGTTGCTTAGCTCACCTTGAGAGGGTTAACCTTGAGCTCACCTAGAGAGGGTTAACCTTGAGCTCACCTTGAGAGGGTTAACCTTGAGCTCACCTTGAGAGGGTTAACCTTGAGCTCACCTTGAGAGGATTAACCTTGAGCTCACCTTGAGAGGGTTGGCCAGCAGCAGCACCTGCGTGATGGTGGCCGGAGGCAGGACGGGGTTGAAGGCCGCGAGCTGTGATCCCGACGGCGGCTGCAGCTTCACCTTCATGGTCTGAAGATACAAGTGAACCAGACTGACTACAGGAACACTCCGGGGAGTCGAGGGGTTGGAGCCGAGTGGTTACTTTAGGAACCGCAGCCTGCAGGACGAGGTCGCTGAGCGCCAGAGGCGACGTGTTGAGCACAGACGCCAGCATCACCAGGACGTCTGGTCTGTGAGGAGGACACGAAGATGCGAAGTGCAGCAGGACTCGGAGTCCACTCTTGTCGTAGACCGTCAGCGGACACACCTCGCCTGGAACCAAGAAGACGCTCGTCACAGGACGTGATGTTCGGGTCGAGACAGAGATCAGGACACACTTCAGGACGTCCTGAGATACGTGTCTTCACTCACTTGGACGTATAGACTCCAGTGGAACGAAAACATCAGCCAGAGAAACGTCCTCCTTCCTGTCCGAACTCGTGAGGTGAAGCTGGAGGAAGTCGGGCAGAGAGTTCTTCAGCTGGTGCTCAGAACTGGACCCTCCTGCAGAGTCCACGACCCAAGGTGGGCCGTCGCCCGAGGTGGAGGAAGCTGGAACGTCTGGCTTCTGGGGCTCAAGTAACAAATCAGCGAAGCTTCCGGAGGACGA
>JACEEU010000755.1:15000-22500 GCA_016630915.1 Callionymus lyra
ACTTAACTAACCGTTAGTGCTTGTAAAGTAAACAACTTAACTAACCGTTAGTGCTTGTAAAGTTAACAACTTAACTAACCGTTAGTGCTTGTAAAGTAAACAACTTAACTAACCGTTATGCGTGCTTGTAAAGTAAACAACTTAACTAACCGTTAGTGCTTGTAAAGTTAACAACTTAACTAACCGTTAGTGCTTGTAAAGTAAACAACTTAACTAACCGTTAGTGCTTGTAAAGTAAACAACTTAACTAACCGTTAGTGCTTGTAAAGTAAACAACTTAACTAACCGTTAGTGCTTGTAAAGTTAACAACTTAACTAACCGTTAGTGCTTGTAAAGTTAACAACTTAACTAACCGTTAGTGCTTGTAAAGTTAACAACTTAACTAACCGTTAGTGCTTGTAAAGTTAACAACTTAACTAACCGTTAGTGCTTGTAAAGTTAACAACTTAACTAACCGTTAGTGCTTGTAAAGTTAACAACTTAACTAACCGTTAGTGCTTGTAAAGTTAACAACTTAACTAACCGTTAGTGCTTGTAAAGTTAACAACTTAACTAACCGTTAGTGCTTGTAAAGTTAACAACTTAACTAACCGTTAGTGCTTGTAAAGTTAACAACTTAACTAACCGTTAGTGCTTGTAAAGTTAACAACTTAACAACCGTTAGTGCTTGTAAAGTTAACAACTTAACTAACCGTTAGTGCTTGTAAAGTTAACAACTTAACTAACCGTTAGTGCTTGTAAAGTAAACAACTTAACTAACCGTTAGTGCTTGTAAAGTTAACAACTTAACTAACCGTTAGTGCTTGTAAAGTTAACAACTTAACTAACCGTTAGTGCTTGTAAAGTTAACAACTTAACTAACCGTTAGTGCTTGTAAAGTTAACAACTTAACTAACCGTTAGTGCTTGTAAAGTTAACAACTTAACTAACCGTTAGTGCTTGTAAAGTTAACAACTTAACTAACCGTTAGTGCTTGTAAAGTTAACAACTTAACTAACCGTTAGTGCTTGTAAAGTTAACAACTTAACTAACCGTTAGTGCTTGTAAAGTTAACAACTTAACTAACCGTTAGTGCTTGTAAAGTTAACAACTTAACTAACCGTTAGTGCTTGTAAAGTTAACAACTTAACTAACCGTTAGTGCTTGTAAAGTTAACAACTTAACTAACCGTTAGTGCTTGTAAAGTAAACAACTTAACTAACCGTTAGTGCTTGTAAAGCCTCCCATTCCTGCGGAGACTGAACCTTGTGAGCCAAGAGTCTCGCACTGATCTGAGGTCTGGTGACAAAATAAGAGTCCGTTACAAAATAAGAGTCTGTTACAAAATAAGAGTCCGTTACAAAATAAGAGTCCGTTCAAAAATAAGAGTCTGTTACAAAATAAGAGTCTGTTACAAAATAAGAGTCCGTTACAAAATAAGAGTCTGTTCAAAAATAAGAGTCTGTTACAAAATAAGAGTCCGTTACAAAATAAGAGTCCGTTACAAAATAAGAGTCTGTATCAAAATAAGAGTCAGTTTCAAAATATGAGTTTGTTTCAAAATAAGAGTCAGTTTCAAAATTAGAGTCTGTTTCAAAATAAGAGTCTGTTTCAAAATAAGAGTCTGTTTCAAAATAAGAGTCAGTTTCAAAATAAGAGCATCACCCCTCGAGCTCCTTGTTGACTCGGTCACAGAAGCTCATGATGTTGTTCCAGTCCTCGCGACTGTTGCAGGGGTCAGTGGCTCTGTCTGCGAAGAAAATAAACTATCAATAAACTATCAATAAACCATCAATAAAGTCCAAACATCAACGGTTAACAAGTGCAAACAGAACACAAACAAACATGAAACTTATGTGACGTCATTAACAAGCTCCTCACGTCACAGCTGCGTCACGACGAACATCGTCACAGAGACGCGTCGCAACATTTGAGACAAAACAGTTTTAAGGAGTTTTAAGGAGTTTTTAAAGACAGAAACTCACTGAGCAGAGACTCCAACGATCCTCTTCCGTCCGCCATCTTTGTTTAAGTAACACTCGTGACTCTGCTGCGTTCACGTGCCGTCGGACAAACACGCGTCACTCACCAGACTTCCAGGGTTTCAAAAGTGTCCCTCGTCCTCTTCCGTAGAAATCACTCGTTAACGATCCTTCCCAGCTACTCAGGGTGGGAGGCACAGAAAACACTTGACACACACAAATAGTCTTCATTTAAAGTTTGTTTACATTAAAGTTTAAATGATTATAATTGTTTCTGATAAAGTGTCTTTTATTTTGGTGATTGACAGTTTGTTTGGTCACGTGATTGTGTAACATCTGGTGTTTTATGTTTCAATTATTTTCACTGGAATAATATCATTTTTGACGCTCGTATCGTATTATGACACTGTTGCTTTAAGACGTTTTTACCTGAGTTCACTGAGGAGACGCAGGTGTTCAGGTGTAGATGTTCAGGTGTTGATGTTCAGGTGTAGATGTTCAGGTGTAGATGTTCAGGTGTTGATGTTCAGGTGTAGATGTTCAGGTGTTGATGTTCAGGTGTTAGATGTTCAGGTGTATATGTTCAGGTGTAGATGTTCAGGTGTTGATGTTCAGGTGTAGATGTTCAGGTGTTGATGTTCAGGTGTAGATGTTCAGGTGTTGATGTTCAGGTGTAGATGTTCAGGTGTAGATGTTCAGGTGTATATGTTCAGGTGTATATGTTCAGGTGTATATGTTCAGGTGTAGATGTTCAGGTGTAGATGTTCAGGTGTATATGTTCAGGTGTATATGTTCAGGTGTAGATGTTCAGATGTTGATGTTCAGGTGTATATGTTCAGGTGTAGATGTTCAGGTGTAGATGTTCAGGTGTTGATGTTCAGGTGTAGATGTTCAGGTGTTGATGTTCAGGTGTTGATGTTCAGGTGTTGATGTTCAGGTGTTGATGTTCAGGTGTAGATGTTCCGGTGTAGATGTTCAGGTGTTGATGTTCAGGTGTTGATGTTCAGGTGTAGATGTTCCGGTGTAGATGTTCAGGTGTTGATGTTCAGGTGTTGATGTTCAGGTGTTGATGTTCAGGTGTAGATGTTCAGGTGTAGATGTTCAGGTGTTGATGTTCAGGTGTTGATGTTCAGGTGTAGATGTTCAGGTGTAGATGTTCAGCTGTTGATGTTCAGGTGTTGATGTTCAGGTGTTGATGTTCAGGTGTAGATGTTCAGGTGTAGATGTTCAGGTGTTGATGTTCAGGTGTTGATGTTCAGGTGTAGATGTTCAGGTGTTGATGTTCAGGTGTAGATGTTCAGGTGTAGATGTTCAGGTGTTGATGTTCAGGTGTAGATGTTCAGGTGTAGATGTTCAGGTGTTGATGTTCAGGTGTAGATGTTCATGTGTAGATGTTCAGGTGTTGATGGTCAGGTGTAGATGTTCAGGTGTAGGTGTTCAGGTGTAGGTGTTCAGGTGTAGATGTTCAGGTGTAGATGTTCAGGTGTAGATGTTCAGGTGTTGATGTTCAGGTGTAGATGTTCAGGTGTAGATGTTCAGGTGTAGATGTTCAGGTGTTGATGTTCAGGTGTAGATGTTCAGGTGTGTGATGTTCAGGTGTAGATGTTCAGGTGTAGATGTTCAGGTGTAGATGTTCAGGTGTAGATGTTCAGGTGTAGATGTTCAGGTGTTGATGTTCAGGTGTAGATGTTCAGGTGTTAGATGTTCAGGTGTAGATGTTCAGGTGTAGATGTTCAGGTGTTGATGTTCAGGTGTAGATGTTCAGGTGTAGATGTTCAGGTGTTGATGTTCAGGTGTAGATGTTCAGGTGTAGATGTTCAGGTGCTGATGTTCAGGTGTTAGATGTTCAGGTGTTGATGTTCAGGTGTAGATGTTCAGGTGTAGATGTTCAGTGTGGTAGATGTTCAGGTGTTGATGTTCAGGTGTAGATGTTCAGGTGTTGATGTTCAGGTGTTGATGTTCAGGTGTAGATGTTCAGGTGTTGATGTTCAGGTGTAGATGTTCAGGTGTAGATGTTCAGGTTTTTTGTAGATGTTCAGGTGTAGATGTTCAGGTGTAGATGTTCAGGTGTAGATGTTCAGGTGTAGATGTTCAGGTGTAGATGTTCAGGTGTAGATGTTCAGGTGTAGATGTTCAGGTGTTGATGTTCAGGTGTAGATGTTCAGGTGTTGATGTTCAGGTGTTGATGTTCAGGTGTAGATGTTCAGGTGTAGATGTTCAGGTGTAGATGTTCAGGTGTAGATGTTCAGGTGTTGATGTTCAGGTGTTGATGTTCAGGTGTAGATGTTCAGGTGTTGATGTTCAGGTGTAGATGTTCAGGTGTAGATGTTCAGGTGTAGATGTTCAGGTGTTGATGTTCAGGTGTAGATGTTCAGGTGTTGATGTTCAGGTGTAGATGTTCAGGTGTAGATGTTCAGGTGTAGATGTTCAGGTGTAGATGTTCAGGTGTAGATGTTCAGGTGTTGATGTTCAGGTGTTGATGGTCAGGTGTAGATGTTCAGGTGTAGATGTTCAGATGTTGATGTTCAGATGTTGATGTTCAGGTTTAGATGTTCAGGTGTAGATGTTCAGGTGTTGATGTTCAGGTGTAGATGTTCAGGTGTAGATGTTCAGGTGTAGATGTTCAGGTGTTGATGTTCAGGTGTTGATGTTCAGGTGTAGATGTTCAGATGTTGATGTTCAAGTGTAGATGTTCAGGTGTAGATGTTCAGGTGTAGATGTTCAGGTGTAGATGTTCAGGTGTAGATGTTCAGGTGTAGATGTTCAGGTGTAGATGTTCAGGTGTTGATGTTCAGGTGTAGATGTTCAGGTGTTGATGTTCAGGTGTAGATGTTCAGGTGTAGATGTTCAGGTGTTGATGGTCAGGTGTAGATGTTCAGATGTTGATGGTCAGGTGTAGATGTTCAGGTGTAGGTGTTCAGTTGTTGATGTTCAGGTGTAGATGTTCAGGTGTAGATGTTCAGGTGTAGATGTTCAGGTGTAGATGTTCAGGTGTAGATGTTCAGGTGTAGATGTTCAGGTGTAGATGTTCAGGTGTAGATGTTCAGGTGTAGATGTTCAGGCGTTGATGTTCAGGTGTAGATGTTCAGGTGTAGATGTTCAGGTGTAGATGTTCAGGTGTAGATGTTCAGGTATTGATGTTCAGGTGTTGATGTTCAGGTGTTGATGTTCAGGTGTTGATGTTCAGGTGTTGATGTTCAGGTGTTGATGTTCAGGTGTTGATGTTCAGGTGTAGATGTTCAGGTGTAGATGTTCAGGTGTAGATGTTCAGGTGTTGATGTTCAGGTGTTGATGTTCAGGTGTAGATGTTCAGGTGTAGATGTTCAGGTGTTGATGTTCAGGTGTAGATGTTCAGGTGTTGATGTTCAGGTGTAGATGTTCAGGTGTAGATGTTCAGGTGTAGATGTTCAGGTGTTGATGTTCAGGTGTAGATGTTCAGGTGTAGATGTTCAGGTGTAGATGTTCAGGTGTAGATGTTCAGGTGTTGATGTTCAGGTGTAGATGTTCAGGTGTTGATGTTCAGGTGTTGATGTTCAGGTGTTGATGTTCAGGTGTTGATGTTCAGGTGTTGATGTTCAGGTGTAGATGTTCAGGTGTAGATGTTCAGGTGTAGATGTTCAGGTGTTGATGTTCAGGTGTTGATGTTCAGGTGTTGATGTTCAGGTGTTGATGTTCAGGTGTAGATGTTCAGGTGTAGATTCTGTAGATGTTCAGGTGTTGATGTTCAGGTGTTGATGTTCAGGTGTAGATGTTCAGGTGTTGATGTTCAGGTGTTGATGTTCAGGTGTTGATGTTCAGGTGTTGATGTTCAGGTGTAGATGTTCAGGTGTAGATGTTCAGGTGTTGATGTTCAGGTGTTGATGTTCAGGTGTAGATGTTCAGGTGTAGATGTTCAGGTGTAGATGTTCAGGTGTAGATGTTCAGGTGTAGATGTTCAGGTGTTGATGTTCAGGTGTTGATGTTCAGGTGTAGATGTTCAGGTGTTGATGTACAGGTGTTGATGTTCAGGTGTAGATGTTCAGGTGTAGATGTTCAGGTGTAGATGTTCAGGTGTAGATGTTCAGGTGTAGATGTTCAGGTGTAGATGTTCAGGTGTAGATGTTCAGGTGTAGATGTTCAGGTGTAGATGTTCAGGTGTAGATGTTCAGGTGTAGATGTGCAGGTGTAGATGTTCAGGTGTAGATGTTCAGGTGTAGATGTTCAGATGTTGATGTTCAGGTGTAGATGTTCAGATGTTGATGTTCAGGTGTAGATGTTCAGGTGTAGATGTTCAGGTGTAGATGTTCAGGTGTAGATGTTCAGGTGTAGATGTTCATGTGCTTCAGAGACAGGTGTGTGTCGTCGCTCCTCAATGAAAACTTGTCACTTCCAGGTGAGCCTAAAGTTTATATTATTGTCATTTTGTTGGTGATATTTGTGTGTATAAATGAACGTTGTATCCAGTGATGGGTCCATGAGGCTTCATGAAACGTTTCAACACACAAACACTGTATTGATACTGTGTCACTGAATACTGACACCTGCTGGTTATGAATCATTACAAGCAACCTAGTTGAGAGGCTCAACTGACACTGATTTGCTGACACATATACAATAATATAATTTAAGTCATTGTATTTCACATCATTTTGATACAGTAAATAAAAATATAAATATGTACATAATGTAAACATGCAAGTAAATGTGTTATGATGAGGATTCTTGTTTGTGTTTTACACATTTGTATTCAAAAAAAGAGGATTCTTCTCGTCCTGCACCTGAGGGTTAAAATGAGACAAAGTAATTTAATTAATTATGAATGAAGTCATCTTGAATGTTCTGTTCAGTTATACCTGAGTTCCTCCTGGGCGTTTGTGGGACTTTATTTTCGTGTCTGATCGAACCTCACATTGAGGGTTTATTCAAATACGTAAATACGAACAGATTCATAACCTGCAGAACAAAATATGAAGTTAATACTCACTTCTACAATTAATTGAATTAAAACAGACCAAAGGGAAAACTTTGAAAAGTTAAAACAAACCTTATTTTCTGAGACCAGATCAAAGTGTCACACGGTGGAAACTTTCTTTTATTGTTGTGTTTCTACGACAACGATCGGTTCAGAAGCGTCAGAACGACACACTTGGAGTCTCGGTCACATGACTTCCTTCCAGCTGCTCTCTGAGCTCCAGGCGTCGACGGACCTTCACTCCTTGAATCGTTTACTTCTGTGTGAAACTTGAAGCATTGTTGTGTAACTTCATGTCATTTTTCAACAGTGTTTTATATTTTGACTGTTTCTTTGTTTTGAAAGTGACTTTATATCATCAGAGTTGCTGATGCTTCAGTCGCTGCTCAATGGAAACCAAGAACCTGTTGCTGGTCCTGATGACACGAGTCAACATCTCACTCTATTCTCTGCTGCACCACAAATACACATTCGTTTATTTTGAAGACATCTTCGAGCCAAGGAGGCTATTTTTGTTTTTGTTTGTTTATTGAACATTTTGTGGAAGTAAATGTAGTTTATATTGTTATAATTGTTTAGGAGACAAT
>JACEEU010000755.1:27500-67500 GCA_016630915.1 Callionymus lyra
ACACGTCAGTCACACGTCAGTCACACGTCAGGACCATGTCAGTAACATGTCAGTAACATGTCAAACACATGTCAAACACATGTCAGTAACATGTCAAACACCCATGTCAAACACATGTCAGTAACATGTCAAACACATGTTAGTAACATGTCAGTCACATGTTAGTCACATATCAGTCAGATGTCAGCACCAAGTCAGTCACATGTCAGTCACATGTTAGTCACATGTCAGTCACATGTTAGTAACATGTCAGTCACATGTCAGTACCATGTCAGTCACATGTTAGTAACATGTCAGTCACATGTCAGTCACATGTCAGTCACATGTCAGTCACATGTTAGTAACATGTCAGTCACATATCAGTCACATGTCAGCACCATGTCAGTCACATGTCAGTCACATGTTAGTCACATGTCAGTCACATGTTAGTAACATGTCAGTCACATGTCAGTACCATGTCAGTCACATGTTAGTAACATGTCAGTCACATGTCAGTCACATGTCAGTCACATGTTAGTAACATGTCAGTCACATGTCAGTCACATGTCAGTCACATGTTAGTAACATGTCAGTAACATGTCAGTAACATGTCGGTAACATGTCAGTACCATGTCAGTACCATGTCAGTAACATGTCAGTAACATGTCAGTACCACGTCAGTACCATGTCAGTACCACGTCAGTACCATGTCAGTCACACGTCAGTCACACGTCAGTAACATGTCAAACACATGTCAGTAACACGTCCGTCATATGTCAGTAACACGTCAGTAACACGTCAGTCACACGTCAGTCACACGTCAGGACCATGTCAGTAACATGTCAGTAACATGTCAAACACATGTCAAACACATGTCAGTAACATGTCAAACACATGTCAAACACATGTCAGTAACATGTCAAACACATGTCAGTACCACGTCAGTCAAAAGTCCTCCATGATGGTTGTCATGACGACAACAGACCATCATACCTGTGTAGTGTCCTCCACTCATGCCTCCATGATGGTTGCAGACGGCGTACAGGTCGTACAGGTAGTCGTGTGGAAGGTTGAGGTCAGACGGTTGCTGGTGCGAGTTCTTGCTGCTGTGACTCCTCTTCACCACATGAGGCGCCATGTCCAGGGTAGTGAGAGGAAACTGAACCAACGTCGAGAGTTTGTTTCTTTTCTCGCCGACCTGTCGTCAAAATAGAGATCAATTATGATCATTTATGGTGTGAAAATAACAAATAAATATCAAATCAATCACAGTCTTGGAGTAACAGTCTTGGAGTAACAGTCTTGAAGTAACACCGTCTTGGAGTAACAGTCTTGAAGTAACAGTCTTGAAGTAACACAGTCTTGGAGTAACAGTCTTGGAGTAACAGTCTTGAAGTAACACCGTCTTGGAGTAACAGTCTTGAAGTAACAGTCTTGAAGTAACACAGTCTTGGAGTAACAGTCTTGGAGTAACACAGTCTTGAAGTAACACAGTCTTGGAGTAACAGTCTTGAGTAACAGTCTTGAAGTAACACAGTCTTGAAGTAACACAGTCTTGGAGTAACAGCCTTGAAGTAACACAGTCTTGGAGTAACAGTCTTGAAGTAACAGTCTTGAAGTAACACAGTCTTGGAGTAACAGTCTTGAAGTAACACAGCCTTGGAGTAACAGTATTGGAGTAACACAGCCTTGGAGTAACAGTCTTGAAGTAACAGTCTTGGAGTAACACGGAGTACACAGTCTTGGCGTAACACAGTCTTGAAGTAACACAGTCTTGGAGTAACACAGTCTTGAAGTAACACAGTCTTGGAGTAACAGTCTTGGAGTAACAGTCTTGGAGTAACAGTCTTGGAGTAACAGTCTTGGAGTAAAACAGTCTTGGAGTAACACAGTCTTGAAGTAACACAGTCTTGAAGTAACACAGTCTTGGAGTAACACAGTCTTGGAGTAACAGTCTTGGAGTAACACAGTCTTGGAACAGTAACACAGTCTTGGAGTAAAACAGTCTTGGAGTAACAGTCTTGGAGTAAAACAGTCTTGGAGTAACACAGTCTTGGAGTAACAGTCTTGAAGTAACACAGTCTTGAAGTAACACAGTCTTGAAGTAACACAGTCTTGGAGTAACAGTCTTGGAGTAACACAGTCTTGGAGTAACAGTCTTGAAGTAACACAGTCTTGAAGTAACACAGTCTTGGAGTAACACAGTCTTGGAGTAACACAGTCTTGGAGTAACACAGTCTTGAAGTAACACAGTCTTGAAGTAACACAGTCTTGGAGTAACACAGTCTTGAAGTAACAGTCTTGAAGTAACACAGTCTTGAAGTAACACAGTTAGTAACACAGTCTTGGAGTAACACAGTCTTGAAGTAACACAGTCTTGGAGTAACACAGTCTTGGAGTAACACAGTCTTGAAGTAACACAGTCTTGGAGTAACACAGTCTTGGAGTAACAGTCTTGGAGTAACACAGTCTTGAAGTAACACAGTCTTGGAGTAACAGTCTTGGAGTAACACAGTCTTGGAGTAACACAGTCTTGGAGTAACAGTCTTGGAGTAACAGTCTTGGAGTAACACAGTCTTGGAGTAACACAGTCTTGGAGTAACACAGTCTTGGAGTAACACAGTCTTGGAGTAACACAGTCTTGAAGTAACACAGTCTTGAAGTAACACAGTCTTGAGTAACACTGTCTTGGAGTAACACAGTCTTGAAGTAACACAGTCTTGGAGTAACACAGTCTTGGAGTAACACAGTCTTGGAGTAACACAGTAGTAACACAGTCTTGAAGTAACACAGTCTTGAAGTAACACAGTCTTGAAGTAACACAGTCTTGAAGTAACACAGTCTTGGAGTAACACAGTCTTGAAGTAACACAGTCTTGAAGTAACAGTCTTGGAGTAACACAGTCTTGAAGTAACACAGTCTTGGAGTAACACAGTCTTGGAGTAACACAGTCTTGAAGTAACACAGTCTTGAAGTAACACAGTCTTGAAGTAACACAGTCTTGAAGTAACACAGTCTTGGAGTAACACAGTCTTGGAAGTAACAGTCTTGGAGTAACACAGTCTTGAAGTAACACAGTCTTGAAGTAACACAGTCTTGAAGTAACACAGTCTTGGAGTAACACAGTCTTGGAGTAACACAGTCTTGAAGTAACACAGTCTTGGAGTAACACAGTCTTGGAGTAACAGTCTTGGAGTAACACAGTCTTGAAGTAACACAGTCTTGAAGTAACACAGTTGGGAGTAACACAGTCTTGAAGTAACACAGTCTTGAAGTAACACAGTCTTGAAGTAACACAGTCTTGGAGTAACACAGTCTTGGAGTAACACAGTCTTGGAGTAACACAGTCTTGGAGTAACACAGTCTTGAGTAACACAGTCTTGAAGTAAACAGTCTAGTAACACAGTCTTGGAGTAACACAGTCTTGGAGTAACAGTCTTGGAGTAACACAGTCTTGAAGTAACACAGTCTTGAAGTAACACAGTCTTGAAGTAACACAGTCTTGGAGTAACACAGTCTTGAAGTAACACAGTCTTGAAGTAACACAGTCTTGGAGTAACACAGTCTTGAAGTAACACAGTCTTGAAGTAACACAGTCTTGAAGTAACACAGTCTTGGAGTAACACAGTCTTGGAGTAACACAGTCTTGAAGTAACACAGTCTTGGAGTAACACAGTCTTGGAGTAACACAGTCTTGGAGTAACACAGTCTTGAAGTAACACAGTCTTGAAGTAACACAGTCTTGGAGTAACACAGTCTTGAAGTAACACAGTCTTGAAGTAACACAGTCTTGGAGTAACACAGTCTTGGAGTAACACAGTCTTGGAGTAACAGTCTTGGAGTAACACAGTCTTGGAGTAACACAGTCTTGAAGTAACACAGTCTTGGAGTAACACAGTCTTGAAGTAACACAGTCTTGAAGTAACAGTCTTGAAGTAACACAGTCTTGAAGTAACACAGTCTTGAAGTAACACAGTCTTGGAGTAACACAGTCTTGGAGTAACACAGTCTTGGAGTAACAGTCTTGGAGTAACACAGTCTTGGAGTAACACAGTCTTGAAGTAACAGTCTTGGAGTAACACAGTCTTGAAGAAACTGGAGTAACAGTCTTGAAGTAACACAGTCTTGGAGTAACACAGTCTTTAGTGAGTAACACAGTCTTGAAGTAACACAGTCTTGAAGTAACACAGTCTTGAAGTAACACAGTCTTGGAGTAACACAGTCTTGGAGTAACACAGTCTTGAAGTAACACAGTCTTGAAGTAACACAGTCTTGAAGTAACACAGTCTTGAAGTAACAGTCTTGGAGTAACACAGTCTTGAAGTAACACAGTCTTGAAGTAACACAGTCTTGAAGTAACAGTCTTGGAGTAACACAGTCTTGAAGTAACACAGTCTTGAAGTAACACTAGTTAGAGGACAAACCTGTCTGAAGCGCTTCAGGTGCAGGATGAGTATGTCCGGAAGAGTCCACAGGCTCATCTTCACCATCCCCTGCTGCAGCTTCTTACAGTGAGGACACTTCCAGGCATCATCCGGAGCCAGCTGAGAGGGTCACAAGCACCATGAAGAAGAAGGTTTGAGGATTGATCTGCTCATAACAATCCTCATCAGAGAGTGATGTCTCACCTGCTCTTCTTTGGTGTACAGGTGGATACACTGGTCTAAGGTGCAGGTGTGCTGCTGCAGGTGCTGCTGCTGCTGGTTCCTCACGCTCTCGGCGTCCTTCACCACCTCCTCCTGGATGCTGCCGAACACACTGAAGCAACACATGAGGCTCCATCACTTCAACACCACATGTTGCATCATCACCTTTCCTTGGTGTTCGGCTGCCACTCCATGACCATCTTGACGTGAGGAGGTCCACCAGGTCCACACAGCTGCAGCGCTCTGGAGGGAAGAGACGTCACTCAGAGACGCCGTTCATGTACCGTTTATGTTGTTCATGTACCGTTTATGTTGTTCATGTACCGTTTATGTTGTTCATGTACCGTTCATGTTGTTCATGTACCGTTTATGTTGTTCATGTACCGTTTATGTTGTTCATGTACCGTTTATGTTGTTCATGTACCGTTTATGTTGTTCATGTACCGTTCATGTTGTTCATGTACCGTTTATGTTGTTCATGTACCGTTTATGTTGTTCATGTACCGTTTATGTTGTTCATGTACCGTTTATGTTGTTCATGTACCGTTTATGTTGTTCATGTACCGTTTATGTTGTTCATGTACCGTTTATGTTGTTCATGTACCGTTTATGTTGTTCATGTACCGTTCATGTTGTTCATGTACCGTTTATGTTGTTCATGTACCGTTTATGTTGTTCATGTACCGTTTATGTTGTTCATGTACCGTTTATGTTGTTCATGTACCGTTCATGTTGTTCATGTACCGTTTATGTTGTTCATGTACCGTTTATGTTGTTCATGTACCGTTTATGTTGTTCATGTACCGTTCATGTTGTTCATGTACCGTTCATGTTGTTCATGTACCGTTTATGTTGTTCATGTACCGTTTATGTTGTTCATGTACCGTTTATGTTGTTCATGTACCGTTCATGTTGTTCATGTACCGTTCATGTTGTTCATGTACCGTTTATGTTGTTCATGTACCGTTTATGTTGTTCATGTACCGTTCATGTTGTTCATGTACCGTTTATGTTGTTCATGTACCGTTTATGTTGTTCATGTACCGTTCATGTTGTTCATGTACCGTTTATGTTGTTCATGTACCGTTCATGTTGTTCATGTACCGTTTATGTTGTTCATGTACCGTTCATGTTGTTCATGTACCGTTCATGTTGTTCATGTACCGTTCATGTTGTTCATGTACCGTTCATGTTGTTCAGTGTAACCGTTCATGTTGTTCATGTACCGTTTTTTCATGTTGTTCATGTACCGTTCATGTTGTTCATGTACCGTTCATGTTGTTCATGTACCGTTCATGTTGTTCATGTACCGTTTATGTTGTTCATGTACCGTTCATGTTGTTCATGTACCGTTCATGTTGTTCATGTACCGTTTATGTTGTTCATGTACCGTTCATGTTGTTCATGTACCGTTTATGTTGTTCATGTACCGTTTATGTTGTTCATGTACCGTTTATGTTGTTCATGTACCGTTTATGTTGTTCATGTACCGTTCATGTTGTTCATGTACCGTTTCATGTTGTTCATGTACCGTTCATGTTGTTCATGTACCGTTTATGTTGTTCATGTACCGTTCATGTTGTTCATGTACCGTTTATGTTGTTCATGTACCGTTTATGTTGTTCATGTACCGTTTATGTTGTTCATGTACCGTTCATGTTGTTCATGTACCGTTCATGTTGTTCATGTACCGTTTATGTTGTTCATGTACCGTTTATGTTGTTCATGTACCGTTTATGTTGTTCATGTACCGTTTATGTTGTTCATGTACCGTTTATGTTGTTCATGTACCGTTTATGTTGTTCATGTACCGTTCATGTTGTTCATGTACCGTTCATGTTGTTCATGTACCGTTTATGTTGTTCATGTACCGTTTATGTTGTTCATGTACCGTTTATGTTGTTCATGTACCGTTTATGTTGTTCATGTACCGTTTATGTTGTTCATGTACCGTTTATGTTGTTCATGTACCGTTTATGTTGTTCATGTACCGTTTATGTTGTTCATGTGTCGTTCATGTGTCGTTCATGTGTCGTTCATGTGTCGTTCTTGTGTCGTTCATGTACCGTTCATGTACCGTTCATGTACCGTTTATGTTGTTCATGTACCGTTTATGTTGTTCATGTACCGTTTATGTTGTTCATGTACCGTTTATGTTGTTCATGTACCGTTCATGTGTCGTTCATGTGTCGTTCATGTGTCGTTCATGTGTCGTTCATGTACCGTTCATGTGTCGTTCATGTGTCGTTCATGTGTCGTTCATGTACCGTTCATGTACCGTTCATGTACCGTTCATGTGTCGTTCATGTGTCGTTCATGTGTCGTTCATGTGTCGTTCATGTGTCGTTCATGTGTCGTTCATGTGTCGTTCATGTGTCGTTCATGTGTCGTTCATGTGTCGTTCATGTGTCGTTCATGTGTCGTTCATGTGTCGTTCATGTACCGTTCATGTGTCGTTCATGTGTCGTTCATGTGTCGTTCATGTGTCGTTCATGTGTCGTTCATGTGTCGTTCATGTGTCATTCATGTGTCGTTCATGTGCCTGTCGTTCATGTGTCGTTCATGTGTCGTTCATGTGTCGTTCATGTGTCGTTCATGTGTCGTTCATGTGTCGTTCATGTGTCGTTCATGTGTCGTTCATGTGTCGTTCATGTGTCGTTCATGTGTCGTTCATGTGTCGTTCATGTGTCGTTCATGTGTCGTTCATGTGTCGTTCATGTGTCGTTCATGTGTCGTTCATGTGTCGTTCATGTGTCGTTCATGTGTCGTTAATATTGGAAAATATCACAAATGTTGGCTTCGACTGACTGACTCTGGCTCCCCCAGTGTCAGAACAGAGTAACTGCGATGTGGTGGTGGTTCAGTACAAATATATTAACATTAGTAACTAAATATATAATAATAAATAATAAAACTCACGACAGCAAATATGAAGAAACAAATGTCGTGTAAATAGAAACTTGACGATAAAACATTCAAGTTGTTTGGATCATAAAAGCGTCAACATATAGTGTTAGTAATGTCTGGAGACACTTTAATAACTTTTATATTGACTTTAAATATAAAAATCAACTGCGGATCTACTGACGGTTCTTCTCGGGGTCAAGAGGTCGTACCTGTCGAAGGCAGGATGGACGAGCGGTCGGTCGTCCTGCGGCGATAAGTAGCTGAAGGCGGTGGATCCTCCCAACACTCGCAGCCGGAACGACTGGACCTCGGCCTGCAGCACAGTTGTGAGTCAGTGAGTCAAACACATCTACATCTACAGGGTCACAGGAGGTCACAGGAGGTCACGGGAGGTCACGGGAGGTCACAAGAGTTCACAGGGGGTCACAGGAGGTCACAGGACGTTACAAGAGGTCACGGGAGGTCACGGGAGGTCACAGGAGTTCACAGGGGGTCACAGGAGGTCACAGGAGGTTACAAGAGGTCACAGGAGGTCACAGGAGGTCACGGGAGGTCACGGGAGGTCACAGGAGTTCACAGGGGGTCACAGGAGGTCACAGGAGGTTACAAGAGGTCACGGGAGGTCACGGGAGGTCACAGGAGTTCACAGGGGGTCACAGGAGGTCACAGGAGGTCACGGGAGGTCACGGGAGGTCACAGGAGTTCACAGGGGGTCACAGGAGGTCACAGGAGGTTACAGGAGTTCACAGGGGGTCACAGGAGGTCACAGGAGGTCACAGGAGGTCACAGGAGGTCACAGGAGGTCACAGGAGTTCACAGGAGGTCACAGGAGGTCACAGGAGGTCACAGGGGGTCACAGGAGGTCACAGGAGGTCACAGGAGGTACAGGAGGTCACAGGAGGTCACAGGAGGTCACAGGAGGTCACAGGAGGTCACCTTCACTCACGAGGACGACCAGACTCACAAGAACAACTGCTTTCTTATGAAGCTCTATCTTACTTTCAATCAACAGTAGAAATCAATCAAATATTTGATAGATTCTTAGTTTAATCTCATTTTAATCACGTGATGAAGAAACTGTTGCACCATCTACTGGACGGAGAGGAAATGACATCCTTGTTGGAAATATGTTTAGTTTTTGAAACGTATTTAATGCTGGTGAAGAAAACAGTGTCAACGTAAAGTCATGTTCACTCTGACATTGAGGAGTTTTTAAAGGAAAGATCTTTGATGGAATCACAGGGTTTGTCGTTTATTTAAAAACAAGATTCTGTTTCTCTTTGAATCCGATCTTCAGTCGAACTTCAATGATCGAAGCCGAAGATTTAAATCTTGAGGTAAACTGTCAATATTTTATGAAGTCGCAAAAGGTTTCGGGGAAAATGTGCTTTTAAATGAGTTTTTAAACTTTTAAATGAGTTTTTAAACTTTTAAAAATGAGTTTTTAAACTTTTAAATGAGTTTTTAAACTTTTAAATGAGTTTTTAAACTTTTTAAATGAGTTTTTAAACTTTTAAATGAGTTTTTAAACTTTTAAATGAGTTTTTAAACTTTTTAAATGAGTTTTTAAACTTTTAAATGAGTTTTTAAACTTTTAAATGAGTTTTTAAACTTTTAAAAATGAGTTTTTAAACTTTTAAATGAGTTTTTAAACTTTTTAAATGAGTTTTTAAACTTTTTAAATGAGTTTTTAAACTTTTAAATGAGTTTTTAAACTTTTAAATGAGTTTTTAAACTTTTTAAATGAGTTTTTAAACTTTTAAATGAGTTTTTAAACTTTTAAATGAGTTTTTAAACTTTTTAAATGAGTTTTTAAACTTTTTAAATGAGTTTTTAAACTTTTTAACAAGTTTTTAAACCTTAAATGATTGACAGCAGAAGGACTTGATGTTTGCAGAGACGTGTTGAATATTCACCGACATTATTATTAACCTTTATTTCATTAACAGTTTCTCTTGTTTAGGGTTCAGGTCGTGACCTTGAGATCAACACGAATCAAACTGTTTTTTTCAAACATCGAGACAAAAGTTTCTTCAGAAAATATAAACATCGTCTAGAAAGTAAGAATCAAAAGAACACAAACGTAAAGAGTTGAATCTGATGGAGTGTCTTCAAAGGTCACAGGTCAAGGTCATGCAGGTCAGTTACCTGAGCCTGGGACGTGTCCAGCATCAAGTAGTAGATCTTGTTGAGGAGGTTCTGCTGCAGCTGCTGCCACGACACAGTCCTGTCCTCCCACAGCAGGAACGGGGGTCCGAACCTGAGACCAGAACCTTGACTTCAACATGTTCTGAACTTTGAACTCAAAACACTTCAATAAAGTTTCAACATGTCAAAGGTTAAATGTCATGATTTAATGACAATAATGTTAAACTCCGGACCTGACGGCCTGAGGTCCAGACCCGGCTGTGTTGCAGACCAGCAGCAGGACTTTGGATCCGTGACCCCGGTGCTCGAGGGTCGAGGTCGCCGACCTCTGCGGGGGTCTGTGGACGGGCGAGGACGGGAGGCTGCGGTGAGACCCTGGAGACAAATCACAGACTCACTTCCTGTTTGTGCTGCAGCTCGTCAAAGAAACAGGAAGTAGAATTACTTCACATTCAATCATTTGTTTCTGTTCGATCGATAATAATCTAGGATTTAAGGATTTAAACGTCTCGTGATTTGATTGACATCAAAGACCAGGAGATGTTTCTGGATGTTTTGAAGGAACATCTGCTCATAAACACTCGATCCTCATGATGTTCTGATGAAGCACGAACACGGGGTCGTCACGAGGTCACTCAAGGTCACTGAAGGTCAACTCGACAACGCACCCGAGAGCGAGGACGACCCCCGGCCGAGAGGGGGCGGAGCCTGGAAGGCGTAGACGACGTCAGAGTCCGACACCGACGTCAGGTCGTCGGCGTCCCAGAAGGAACGATGGAAACCCGTGGAGTTGAGCTCGGAGAGAATGACCTGCAGAGACGAGCCTCAGGTCAGAGTTCACCGTCAGACGCAGATAGAAAATAATAATGAAGACACGATCGTCAGCTACACCTGGAGAACAACGACTCACCTGTGCAGGTGAAATACCTCCTTCTTCTGCCACCAGCACTCGCAGGGTCGACATGGACCCGAACAGAGGAACCGCAAGACCGACCCGAAGGTACCTTTGACCTTTGGTACTGAACACTAGGGTCACACACACCGGCCTGTGAAGCAACAATAGAGTCAGACAGAAGCAACAATAGAGTCAGAGAGAAGCAACAATAGAGTCAGACAGAAGCAACAATAGAGTCAGACAGAAGCAACAATAGAGTCAGACAGAAGCAACAATAGAGTCAGACAGAAGCAACAATAGAGTCAGACAGAAGCAACAATAGAGTCAGAGAGAAGCAACAATAGAGTCAGACAGAAGCAACAATAGAGTCAGACAGTAACAATAGAGTCAGACAGAAGCAACAATAGAGTCAGACAGAAGCAACAATAGAGTCAGACAGAAGCAACAATAGAGTCAGACAGAAGCAACAATAGAGTCAGACAGAAGCGACAATAGAGTCAGACAGAAGCAACAATAGAGTCAGACAGAAGCAACAATAGAGTCAGACAGAAGCAACAATAGAGTCAGACAGAAGCAACAATAGAGTCAGACAGAAGCAACAATAGAGTCAGACAGAAGCAACAATAGAGTCAGACAGAAGCAACAATAGAGTCAGACAGAAGCAACAATAGAGTCAGACAGAAGCAACAATAGAGTCAGACAGAAGCAACAATAGAGTCAGACAGAAGCGACAATAGAGTCAGACAGAAGCAACAATAGAGTCAGACAGAAGCAACAATAGAGTCAGACAGAAGCGACAATAGAGTCAGACAGAAGCAACAATAGAGTCAGACAGAAGCGACAATAGAGTCAGACAGAAGCGACAATAGAGTCAGACAGAAGCAACAATAGAGTCAGACAGAAGCAACAATAGAGTCAGACAGAAGCGACAATAGAGTCAGAGAGAAGCAACAATAGAGTCAGACAGAAGCGACAATAGAGTCAGACAGAAGCAACAATAGAGTCAGACAGAAGCAACAATAGAGTCAGACAGAAGCGACAATAGAGTCAGACAGAAGCGACAATAGAGTCAGAGAGAAGCAACAATAGAGTCAGAGAGAAGCAACAATAGATTCAGACAGAAGCGACAATAGAGTCAGACAGAAGCAACAATAGAGTCAGACAGAAGCAACAATAGAGTCAGAGAGAAGCAACAATAGAGTCAGACAGAAGCGACAATAGAGTCAGACAGAAGCGACAATAGAGTCAGACAGAAGCAACAATAGAGTCAGACAGTAACAATAGAGTCAGACAGAAGCAACAATAGAGTCAGAGAGAAGCAACAATAGAGTCAGAGAGAAGCAACAATAGAGTCAGACAGAAGCGACAATGGAGTCCGACAGAAGCAACAATAGAGTCAGACAGAAGCAACAATAGAGTCAGACAGAAGCAACAATAGAGTCAGACAGAAGCGACAATAGAGTCAGACAGAAGCGTCAGACAGCAACAATAGAGTCAGACAGTAACAATAGAGTCAGACAGAAGCAACAATAGAGTCAGACAGCAACAATAGAGTCAGACAAGCAACAATAGAGTCAGACAGAAGCGACAATAGAGTCAGACAGAAGCGTCAGACAGCAACAATAGAGTCAGACAGAAGCAACAATAGAGTCAGACAGCAACAATAGAGTAGTCAGAGAGTCAGACAGCAACAATAGAGTCAGACAGCAACAATAGAGTCAGACAGCAACAATAGAGTCAGACAGCAACAATATAGTCAGACAGCAACAATAGAGTCAGACAGCAACAATAGAGTCAGACAGCAACAATAGAGTCAGACAGCAACAATAGAGTCAGACAGCAACACTAGAGTCAGACAGCAACAATAGAGTCAGACAGCAACAATAGAGTCAGACAGCAACAATAGAGTCAGACAGCAACAATAGAGTCAGACAGCAACAATAGAGTCAGACAGCAACAATAGAGTCAGACAGCAACAATAGAGTCAGACAGCAACAATAGAGTCAGACAGCAACAATAGAGTCAGACAGCAACAATAGAGTCAGACAGTAACAATAGAGTCAGACAGCAACAATAGAGTCAGACAGAAGCAACAATAGAGTCAGACAGCAACAATAGAGTCAGACAGAAGCAACAATAGAGTCAGACAGCAACAATAGAGTCAGACAGAAGCAACAATAGAGTCAGACAGCAACAATAGAGTCAGACAGAAGCAACATAGCACGAGCGACTCTGATGTTGTTCAAAACAACATTATATCAACATGTTTCAAGATTTGAAAAGATAAGAATCTTGTCTCACCTCGTCTGGCGCAGAGCGACAGGCAGTGAGATGCACAAGAACGGGTCGAACGTGTTGCTCTGTCTCAGGCAGTGAGGACACGTGAGCGACGACCTGAGGACGACACGCGTGTTAACATGTTCGTTGAATCTTAGATAAGATTCTTCACCAACTTGACTTAAACAAACATTCAAACAAAGAGTTTTTGAAAGAAGCTCATGTTTGAAGGTCACTGTGACCTTGAAGAGAAACAAAGATGTGTTTAGATGAAAGTTAAAGTGTTTTAATATTATTCTTAACAACACAACTGTTGTTGTAACTGTAACACACACATGAGTAAAGTGTTCACCACATTCTCAGGAAACTTATAGTTGTTATGTTAGTCTTCAACACGTATGATCCACTGACACATGTTAGTCTTCAACACGTATGATCCACTGACACATGTTAGTCTTCAACACATATGATCCACTGACACATGTTAATCTTCAACACGTATGATCCACTGACAAATGTTAGTCTTCAACACGTATGATCCACTGACACATGTTAGTCTTCAACACGTATGATCCACTGACACATGTTAGTCTTCAACACGTATGATCCACTGACACATGTTAGTCTTCAACACATATGATCCACTGACACATGTTAGTCTTCAACACATATGATCCACTGACACATGTTAGTCTTCAACACGTATGATCCACTGACACATGTTAGTCTTCAACACGTATGATCCACTGACACATGTTAGTCTTCAACACGTATGATCCACTGACACATGTTAGTCTTCAACACGTATGATCCACTGACACATGTTAGTCTTCAACACGTATGATCCACTGACACATGTTAGTCTTCAACACGTATGATCCACTGACACATGTTAGTCTTCAACACGTATGATCCACTGACACATGTTAGTCTTCAACACGTATGATCCACTGACACATGTTAGTCTTCAACACGTATGATCCACTGACACATGTTAGTCTTCAACACGTATGATCCACTGACACATGTTAGTCTTCAACACATATGATCCACTGACACATGTTAGTCTTCAACACATATGATCCACTGACACATGTTAGTCTTCAACACATATGATCCACTGACACATGTTAGTCTTCAACACATATGATCCACTGACACATGTTAGTCTTCAACACATATGATCCACTGACACATGTTAGTCTTCAACACATATGATCCACTGACACATGTTAGTCTTCAACACATATGATCCACTGACACATGTTAGTCTTCAACACATATGATCCACTGACACATGTTAGTCTTCAACACATATGATCCACTGACACATGTTAGTCTTCAACACATATGATCCACTGACACATGTTAGTCTTCCAACATATATGATCCACTGACAAATTTTTTAAGTCTTCAACACATATGATCCACTGACACATGTTAGTCTCCACTTGACCAACACAGTCAGTATGATCCACTGACACATGTTAGTCTTCAACACATATGATCCACTGACACATGTTAGTCTTCAACACATATGATCCACTGACACATGTTAGTCTTCCACATATATGATCCACTGACACATGTTAGTCTTCAACACATATGATCCACTGACACATGTTAGTCTTCAACACATATGATCCACTGACACATGTTAGTCTTCAACAGGTATGATCCACTGACACATGTTAGTCTTCAACCAAAGGTATGATCCACTGACACATGTTAGTCTTCAACACATATGATCCACTGACACATGTTAGTCTTCAACACATATGATCCACTGACACATGTTAGTCTTCAACACATATGATCCACTGACACATGTTAGTCTTCAACACATATGATCCACTGACACATGTTAGTCTTCAACAGGTATGATCCACTGACACATGTTAGTCTTCAACACATATGATCCACTGACACATGTTAGTCTTCAACACATATGATCCACTGACACATGTTAGTCTTCAACACATATGATCCACTGACACATGTTAGTCTTCAACACATATGATCCACTGACACATGTTAGTCTTCAACACATATGATCCACTGACCACTGTATGACATACACATGTTAGTCTTCAACACATATGATCCACTGACACATGTTAGTCTTCAACACATATGATCCACTGACACATGTTAGTCTTCAACACATATGATCCACTGACACATGTTAGTCTTCAACACATATGATCCACTGACACATGTTAGTCTTCAACACATATGATCCACTGACACATGTTAGTCTTCAACACATATGATCCACTGACACATGTTAGTCTTCAACACGTATGATCCACTGACACATGTTAGTCTTCAACACGTATGATCCACTGACACATGTTAGTCTTCAACACATATGATCCACTGACACATGTTAGTCTTCAACACATATGATCCACTGACACATGTTAGTCTTCAACACATATGATCCACTGACACATGTTAGTCTTCAACACATATGATCCACTGACACATGTTAGTCTTCAACACGTATGATCCACTGACACATGTTAGTCTTCAACACATATGATCCACTGACACATGTTAGTCTTCAACACATATGATCCACTGACACATGTTAGTCTTCAACACATATGATCCACTGACACATGTTAGTCTTCAACACATATGATCCACTGACACATGTTAGTCTTCAACACATATGATCCACTGACACATGTTAGTCTTCAACACATATGATCCACTGACACATGTTAGTCTTCAACACATATGATCCACTGACACATGTTAGTCTTCAACACATATGATCCACTGACACATGTTAGTCTTCAACACATATGATCCACTGACACATGTTAGTCTTCAACACATATGATCCACTGACACATGTTAGTCTTCAACACATATGATCCACTGACACATGTTAGTCTTCAACACATATGATCCACTGACACATGTTAGTCTTCAACACATATGATCCACTGACACATGTTAGTCTTCAACACATATGATCCACTGACACATGTTAGTCTTCAACACATATGATCCACTGACACATGTTAGTCTTCAACACATATGATCCACTGACACATGTTAGTCTTCAACACATATGATCCACTGACACATGTTAGTCTTCAACACATATGATCCACTGACACATGTTAGTCTTCAACACGTATGATCCACTGACACATGTTAGTCTTCAACACGTATGATCCACTGACACATGTTAGTCTTCAACACATATGATCCACTGACACATGTTAGTCTTCAACACGTATGATCCACTGACACATGTTAGTCTTCAACACATATGATCCACTGACACATGTTAGTCTTCAACACATATGATCCACTGACACATGTTAGTCTTCAACACATATGATCCACTGACACATGTTAGTCTTCAACACATATGATCCACTGACACATGTTAGTCTTCAACACGTATGATCCACTGACACATGTTAGTCTTCAACACGTATGATCCACTGACACATGTTAGTCTTCAACACGTATGATCCACTGACACATGTTAGTCTTCAACACGTATGATCCACTGACACATGTTAGTCTTCAACACGTATGATCCACTGACACATGTTAGTCTCACCTGTACTGAGCCTGAAAGTGTTCTTGGACAAAACTGTTCCGACTCTTGGGCTGATGAGTGGATCTGGTCCTGGAGTCCAGAGACCTCGTGTCCTGCAGGTACAAAGATGATCTGAAGTCAAGATGTTCCTTAAATCAATGTCACAGTGACATCTTGTGGTGTGAAGGAGGATCACAGTTTTCATTTATTTGTGTTTATTACTTATAATGTGTGAGTCTTAAGAAACCTGCTCACTGAAAATTGATCTAGAAGATGATATTTTATATATACTGTATATATATACTATATATATTATATATAGTATATATATTCAATTGTGTCCATTTTAATATTTTAGTCCATTTTAATATGTACATTTTTAAATGTTTAAAAAACATTTGACAGATTATTTTCTATTCTCCGCTCAAATAAAAGGAAAACATTAAAAATAATCAACATTTGAAGTGAATCTTCTGAGAATATTGAAGAAACACAAGAACCTTCGACTGAAAGAATGACGTGAAGAAGAGAATAAAGTAGAGAAACGAGTCTCCTGTGACCTGAAGGTTCTATTGAGGAGCTTAGACTGGAGAGAGACACACACACACACACACACAAACTCACACACACACGCACACACACACACACACATACTAATTTCTTGAAGTTAAACCAAATGTTCTTCTCACGAGTGGATCATGTGTTCAATGATTTCTACACAACATCTGGATGTTGGAGGATTTTTGAAGGATTCTTGACGTCATATGACGCTCGTGAGTGAAGACTCGGGTCACTGTCGTGATGAACATCTACGACTTCTGTCATCGAGACGTGTTCCTTGTACCACCTGAAGAACCACCTGAAGAACCACCTGCAGAACCACCTGAAGAACCACCTAAAGAACCACCTGCAGAACCACCTGAAGAACCACCTAAAGAACCACCTGCAAACCACCTAAGAACCACCTACCCCTACCCCTCCCCACCACCTACCACCTAAACCACCTAAGAACCCCTAAGAACCACCTAAGAACCACCTAGAACCACCTAAACCACCTCAGACCCCTACCACCTGAAACCCCTCCCACCAAACCACCTAAAACCCCTAACCACCTAACCCCTCCCCTCCACCCCTAAAACCACCTAAAACCACCTGCAGAACCACCTAAAACCACCTAAGAACCACCTAGAACCACCTGAAGAACCACCTAAGAACCACCTGCAGAACCACCCTGAAGAACCACCTGAAGAACCACCTGAAGAACCACCTGAAGAACCACCTGAAACCACCTGAAGACCCACCTGAAGAACCACCTGAAGAACCACCTCAGAACCCCTGCAGAACCACCTAAACCCCTAACCCCCTGAGACCCCTGAAGAACCACCTAACCACCTAAACCACCTCCAAAACCACCTGAAGAACCACCTGAAGAACCACCTGAAGAACCACCTGAAGAACCACCTGAAGAACCACCTGCAGAACCACCTGAAGAACCACCTGAAGAACCACCTGAAGAACCACCTGCAGAACCACCTGAAGAACCACCTGAAGAACCACCTGAAGAACCACCTGAAGAACCACCTGAAGAACCACCTGAAGAACCACCTGAAGAACCACCTGAAGAACCACCTGCTGAACCACCTGCAGAACCCACCTGAAGAACCACATGAAGAACCACCTGCAGAACCACCTGAAGAACCACCTGCAGAACCACCTGAAGAACCACCTAAAGAACCACCTGAAGAACCACCTGAAGAACCACCTGAAGAACCACCTGCAGAACCACCTGAAAGAACCCACCTGCAGAACCACATGAAGAACCACCTGCAGAACCACCTGAAGAACCACCTCAGAACCACCTGAAGAACCACCTAAAGAACCACCTGAAGAACCACCTGAAGAACCACCTGAAGAACCACCTGAAGAACCACCCTGAAGAACCACCTGCTGAACCACCTGAACGAACCCACCTGCAGAACCACCTGAAGAACCACCTAAAGAACCACCTGAAGAACCACCTGAAGAACCACCTGAAGAACCACCTGCAGAACCACCTGAAGAACCACCTAAAGAACCACCTGAAGAACCACCTGAAGAACCACCTGAAGAACCACCTGAAGAACCACCTGAAGAACCACCTGCTGAACCACCTGCAGAACTGGCTCTGCTGCTGAAACATTCCTTGACCTGCTCGACCGGCTCCTGCAGGTGTCAATCATCCATGATGTCATCAGGGTCACGTGACTGACGAGTCACCTGCGACACCTGCTGATGTTGCTCGACTTTGAAACATCTTCACGACGATTGTGTTCAAATCTTATTTCTTCACTGACTTCCATGTATTTGAGTGAAACCATGTTGACTCGGGTTCAGGGGGCGGAGCTTGAGTCATGCTTTAAGCTGCACAAGAATGTGGTTCGTGTTGAACCACGAGGACCAGCAGGTTCGTCCAGTTTCTGAGGTTCAGGATCTGAAGCTGCTTTTCAATGAATCTTTGTCTCGACCTTTGAACTCACGTCATGTTTCGTGAAGAACATTTTTATAATGTTCACGGAGACGATCAAAGGAAACAACGTTGATGAAGAACAACTTTCTCACCAGAGAACAACACAACAGTTGTGTTACACTGATCTCACGATGACTGAAAACATGTGTAACAAACATGTGTAACAAACACGTGTAACAAACATGTGTAACAAACATGTGTAACAAACATGTGTAACAAACATGTGTAACAAACATGTGTCACAAACATGTGTAACAAACATGTGTAACAAACATGTGTCACAAACATGTGTCACAAACATGTGTCACATACATGTGTAACAAACATGTGTAACAAACATGTGTCACAAACATGTGTCACATACATGTGTAACAAACATGTGTCACATACATGTGTAACAAACATGTGTAACAAACATGTGTCACAAACATGTGTCACATACATGTGTAACAAACATGTGTAACAAACATGTGTCACAAACATGTGTAACAAACATGTGTAACAAACTTGTGTCACAAACATGTGTCACAAACATGTGTCACATACATGTGTAACAAACATGTGTAACAAACATGTGTCAAAAACATGTGTAACAAACGTGTGTAACAAACATGTGTCAAAAACATGTATAACAAACATGTGTAACAAACATGTGTCACAAACATGTGTCACATACATGTGTAACAAACATGTGTAACAAACATGTGTCAAAAACATGTGTAACAAACATGTGTAACAAACATGCGTCACAAACATGTGTAACAAACATGTATAACAAACATGTGTAACAAACATGTGTCACAAACATGTGTCACATACATGTGTAACAAACATGTGTAACAAACATGTGTCACAAACATGTGTAACAAACATGTGTCACAAACATGTGTAACAAACATGTGTAACAAACATGTGTCACAAACATGTGTAACAAACATGTGTAACAAACATGCGTCAAAAACATGTATAACAAACATGTGTAACAAACATGTGTCACAAACATGTGTCACAAACATGTGTCACAAACATGTGTCACAAACATGTGTAACAAACATGTGTCAAAAACATGTGTAAACAAACATGTGTCAAAAACATGTGTAAACAAACATGTGTAACAAACATGCGTCAAAAACATGTATAACAAACATGTGTAACAAACATGTGTCAAAAACATGTGTAACAAACATGTGTCACAAACATGTGTAACAAACATGTGTAACAAACATGTGTAACAAACATTTGTAACAAACATGTGTAACAAACATGTGTCACAAACATGTGTAACAAACATGTGTAACAAACATGTGTAACAAACATTTGTAACAAACATGTGTCACAAACATGTGTAACAAACATGTGTCAAAAACATGTGTCACAAACATGTGTCACAAACATGTGTCACAAACATGTGTCACAAACATGTGTAACAAACATGTGTCACAAACATGTGTAACAAACATGTGTAACAAACATGTGTCACAAACATGTGTAACAAACATGTGCAACAAACATTTGTAACAAACATGTGTCACAAACATGTGTAACAAACATGTGTCACAAACATGTGTCACAAACATGTGTCACAAACATGTGTCACAAACATGTGTCACATACATGTGTAACAAACATGTGTCACATACATGTGTAACAAACATGTGTCACAAACATGTGTAACAAACATGTGTCAAAAACATGTGTAACAAACATGTGTAACAAAATTGTCACCATACATGTGTAACAAACATGTGTAACAAACATCTGTAACAAACATGTGTAACATACATGTGTTACAAACATGTGTCACATACATGTGTAACAAACATGTGTCACAAACATGTGTCACAAACATGTGTCACAAACATGTGTAACAAACATGTGTCAAAAACATGTGTAACAAACATGTGTAACAAACATGTGTCACATATATGTGTAACAAACATGTGTAACAAACATGTGTAACAAACATGTGTAACATACATGTGTTACAAACATGTGTTACAAACATGTGTAACAAACATGTGTAACAAACATGTGTAACAAACATGTGTAACAAACATGTGTAACAAACATGTGTCACATATATGTGTTACAAACATGTGTAACAAACATGTGTAACAAACATGTGTAACAAACATGTGTAACAAACATGTGTCACATACATGAGTAACAAACATGTGTAACAAACATGTGTAACAAACATGTGTAACAAACATGTGTAACAAACATGTGTCACAAACATGTGTCACAAACATGTGTCACAAACATGTGTCACAAACATGTGTAACAAACATGTGTCACAAACATGTGTCAAATACATGTGTAACAAACATGTGTCACAAACATCTGTAACAAACATGTGTAACAAACATCTGTAACAAACATGTGTAACATACATGTGTTACAAACATGTGTCACATACATGTGTAACAAACATGTGTCACAAACATGTGTCACAAACTTGTGTCACATACATGTGTAACAAACATGTGTCAAAAACATGTGTAACAAACATGTGTCACAAACATGTGTAACAAACATGTGTCACAAACATGTGTAACAAACATGTGTAACAAACATGTGTCACATACATGTGTTACAAACATGTGTAACAAACATGTGTCACAAACATGTGTAACAAACATGTGTAACAAACATGTGTAACAAACATGTGTAACAAACATGTGTCACAAACATGTGTCACAAACATGTGTAACATACATGTGTCACAAACATGTGTCACATACATGTGTAACAAACATGTGTCACATACATGTGTAACAAACATGTGTCACATATATGTGTAACAAACATGTGTCAAAAACATGTGTAACAAACATGTGTCACAAACATGTGTCACATACATGTGTAACAAACATGTGTCACAAACATGTGTCACATATATGTGTAACACACATGTGTCACAAACATGTGTAACAAACATGTGTCCACAAACATGTGTCACATACATGTGTAACAAACATGTGTCACATACATGTGTCACAAACATGTGTCAAAAACATGTGTAACAAACATGTGTAACAAACATGTGTCACATATATGTGTAACAAACATGTGTAACAAACATGTGTAACAAACATGTGTAACAAACATGTGTCACATATGTGTTACAAACATGTGTAACAAACATGTGTAACAAACATGTGTAACAAACATGTGTAACAAACATGTGTCACATATATGTGTAACAAACATGTACGTATATGTGTACAAACATGTGTAACAAACATGTGTAACAAACATGTGTAACAAACATGTGTCACATACATGAGTAACAAACATGTGTAACAAACATGTGTAACAAACATGTGTAACAAACATGTGTCACATACATGAGTAACAAACATGTGTAACAAACATGTGTAACAAACATGAAAACTTTTAATCTGAGCAACATTAGAGTGTGTTATTGTTGTGTAATTATTTTATTATTATTATTATTATTGTTAAAAATCGAAACAAACAAGTTATTAAATATGTTCAAGAACATTGAACAGAAACATCAACATCTCAGAGACACTCGTCCAGTTACAGACACGAGTCAAGATTCAAAGACAAAGATCATCTCGAAACAAATGTTCCCTCCAGAACCAGAAGCTTCACTGAGATGTTTCACAGACGTGTTTACGTTCCGTGTCCAGATGTTGACGACGTATCTTCACCAACAACACGCGTCATGTTCTCACCTCCATTCTGGCGTCGCTGCCGTCGCTGGCGTCTTCGTGAACCGTGTCCAACAACCACAGCAGGAACTCCAGAGCGTCGTGTTGCGAGTTCCCTCGAAACTGAGAGGCGTGTTTGGCGACTGTGCTCTAGAGGAGACGCGATGATGTCAGCGTTTCATAGAAGCATCACATGACAGGAAGTGAGAATGAATCAATGGTCAAGTATAAATAGAACATTAGATTCACATAAACGAGAAAGACTTGAAGAGATCAACTAAAAAGACTTGACGAGATAAAAGAGAAAGACTTGACGACAATAAGGAGAAAGACTTGACGACATAAACGAGAAAGACTTGACGACATTAACGAGAAAGACTTGACGACAATAAGGAGAAAGACTTGACGACATAAACGAGAAAGACTTGACGACATAAACGTGAAAGACTTGACGACATTAACGAGAAAGACTTGACGACATAAACGTGAAAGACTTGACGACATTAACGAGAAAGACTTGACGACAATAAGGAGAAAGACTTGACGACATAAACGAGAAAGACTTGACGACATTAACGAGAAAGACTTGACGACAATAAGGAGAAAGACTTGACGACATAAACGAGAAAGACTTGACGACATTAACGAAAAAGACTTGACGACATAAACGTGAAAGACTTGACGACATAAACGAGAAAGACTTGACGACATAAACGAGAAAGACTTGACGACATAAAGAAAGACTTGACGACATTAACGAGAAAGACTTGACGACATTAACGAGAAAGACTTGACGACAATAAGGAGAAAGACTTGACGACATAAACGAGAAAGACTTGACGACATAAACGTGAAAGACTTGACGACATAAACGAGAAAGACTTGACGACATTAACGAGAAAGACTTGACGACAATAAGGAGAAAGACTTGACGACATAAACGTGAAAGACTTGACGACATAAACGAGAAAGACTTGACGACATTAACGAGAAAGACTTGACGACAATAAGGAGAAAGACTTGACGACATAAACGAGAAAGACTTGACGACATTAACGAGAAAGACTTGACGACAATAAGGAGAAAGACTTGACGACATAAACGAGAAAGACTTGACGACATTAACGAAAAAGACTTGACGACATAAACGTGAAAGACTTGACGACATAAACGAGAAAGACTTGACGACATAAACGAGAAAGACTTGACGACATTAACGAGAAAGACTTGACGACATTAACGAGAAAGACTTGACGACAATAAGGAGAAAGACTTGACGACATAAACGAGAAAGACTTGACGACATAAACGTGAAAGACTTGACGACATAAACGAGAAAGACTTGACGACATTAACGAGAAAGACTTGACGACAATAAGGAGAAAGACTTGACGACATAAACGTGAAAGACTTGACGACATAAACGAGAAAGACTTGACGACATTAACGAGAAAGACTTGACGACAATAAGGAGAAAGACTTGACGACATAAACGAGAAAGACTTGACGACATTAACGAAAAAGACTTGACGACATAAACGTGAAAGACTTGACGACATAAACGAGAAAGACTTGACGACATAAACGAGAAAGACTTGACGACATAAACGTGAAAGACTTGACGACATAAACGAGAAAGACTTGACGACATTAACGAGAAGGACTTGACGACATAAACGAGAAAGACTTGACGACAATAACGAGAAAGACTTGACGACATAAACGAGAAAGACTTGACGACATTAACGAGAAAGACTTGACGACAATAACGAGAAAGACTTGACGACATAAACGTGAAAGACTTGACGAAATAAACGAGAAAGACTTGACGACAATAACGAGAAAGACTTGACGAAATAAACGAGAAAGACTTGACGACATTAAAGAGAAAGACTTGACGACATTAACGAGAAAGACTTGACGACATAAACGTGAAAGACTTTACGACAGTAACGAGAAAGACTTGACGAAAGATTAATAACGAGAAAGACTTGACGACATTAACGAGAAAGACTTGACGACAATAACGAGAAAGACTTGACGACATTAACGAGAAAGACTTGACGACATTAACGAGAAAGACTTGACGACATAAACGTGAAAGACTTGACGACAGTAACGAGAAAGACTTGACGACATAAACGCGAAAGACTTGACGACATGAACGAGAAAGACTTGACGACATTAACGAGAAAGACTTGACGACAATAAAGAGAAAGACTTGACGACATAAACGTGAAAGAAAGACTTGACTTGACGACATTAACGAGAAAGACTATGACGACATTAACGAGAAAGACTTGACGACATAAACGAGAAAGACTCGACATAACAGAAAGACTTGACGACATAAACGTGAAAGACTTGACGACATAAACGAGAAAGACTTGACGACATAAACGAGAAAGACTTGACGACATTAACGAGAAAGACTTGACGACATTAACGAGAAAGACTTGACGACATAAACGAGAAAGACTTGACGACATTAACGAGAAAGACTTGACGACATAAACAAGAAAGACTTGACGACAATAACGAGAAAGACTTGACGACATAAACGGGAAAGACTTGACGACATAAACGAAAGACTTGACCCGACATTAACGAAAGACTTGACGACATAAACGAGAAAGACTTGACGACATAAACGAGAAAGACTTGACGACATAAACGAGAAAGACTTGACGACATAAACGAGAAAGACTTGACGACATTAACGAGAAAGACTTGACGACATAAACGAGAAAGACTTGACGACATAAACGAGAAAGACTTGACGACATAAACGACAAAGACTTGACGACATAAACGAGAAAGACTTGACGACATAAACGTGAAAGACTTGACGACATAAACGAGAAAGACTTGACGACATTAACGAGAAAGACTTGACGACATAAACGAGAAAGACTTGACGACAATAAGGAGAAAGACTTGACGACATAAACGAGAAAGACTTGACGACATAAACGTGAAAGACTTGTCGACATAAACGAGAAAGACTTGACGACATTAACGAGAAAGACTTGACGACAATAACGAGAAAGACTTGACGACATAAACGTGAAAGACTTGACGACATAAACGAGAAAGACTTGACGACATTAACGAGAAAGACTTGACGACAATAAGGAGAAAGACTTGACGACATAAACGAGAAAGACTTGACGACATTAACGAAAAAGACTTGATGACATAAACGTGAAAGACTTGACGACATAAACGAGAAAGACTTGACGACATAAACGTGAAAGACTTGACGACATAAACGAGAAAGACTTGACGACATAAACGTGAAAGACTTGACGACATAAACGAGAAAGACTTGACGACATTAACGAGAAGGACTTGACGACATAAACGAGAAAGACTTGACGACAATAACGAGAAGGACTTGACGACATTAACGAGAAGGACTTGACGACATTAACGAGAAAGACTTGACGACAATAACGAGAAAGACTTGACGACATAAACGTGAAAGACTTGACGAAATAAACGAGAAAGACTTGACGACAATAACGAGAAAGACTTGACGAAATAAACGAGAAAGACTTGACGACATTAAAGAGAAAGACTTGACGACATTAACGAGAAAGACTTGACGAGAAAGACTTGACGACATAAACGTGAAAGACTTTACGACAGTAACGAGAAAGACTTGACGACATTAACGAGAAAGACTTGACGACATTAACGAGAAAGACTTGACGACAATAACGAGAAAGACTTGACGACATTAACGAGAAAGACTTGACGACATTAACGAGAAAGACTTGACGACATAAACGTGAAAGACTTGACGACAGTAACGAGAAAGACTTGACGACATAAACGCGAAAGACTTGACGACATGAACGAGAAAGACTTGACGACATTAAACGAGAAAGACTTGGACGACAATAAACGAGAAAGTCTTGACCTTGACTATAAACGTGAAAGACTTGACGACAATAACGAGAAAGACTTGACGACATTAACGAGAAAGACTTGACGACATAAACGAGAAAGACTTGACGACATAAACGGGAAAGACTTGACGACATAAACGAGAAAGACTTGACGACAATAACGAGAAAGACTTGACGACATTAACGAGAAAGACTTGACGACATAAACGAGAAAGACTTGACGACATAAACAAGAAAGACTTGACGACATAAACGGGAAAGACTTGACGACATAAACGAGAAAGACTTGACGACATTAACGAGAAAGACTTGACGACATTAACGAGAAAGACTTGACGACAATAACGAGAAAGACTTGACGACATTAACGACAAAGACTTGACGACATAAACGAGAAAGACTTGACGACATTAACAAGAAGGACTTGACGACATAAACAGAAAACAAAGAAAGACTTGACGACATAAACGAGAAAGACTTGACGACATTAACGAGAAAGACTTGACGACATTAACGAGAAAGACTTGACGACATAAACGAGAAAGACTTGACGACATAAACGAGAAAGACTTGACGACATAAACGAGAAAGACTTGACGACATAAACGAGAAAGACTTGACGACATTAACGAGAAAGACTTGACGACATAAACGGGAAAGACTTGACGACATAAACGAGAAAGACTTGACGACAATAACGAGAAAGACTTGACGACATTAACGACAAAGACTTGACGACATAAACGAGAAAGACTTGACGACATAAACAAGAAAGACTTGACGAAATAAACGAGAAAGACTTGACGACATAAACGAGAAAGACTTGACGACATTAACGAGAAAGACTTGACGACATTAACGAGAAAGACTTGACGACATAAACGAGAAAGACTTGACGACATAAACGAGAAAGACTTGATGACATAAACGACAAAGACTTGACGACATAAACGAGAAAGACTTGACGACATAAACGAGAAAGACTTGATGACATAAACGACAAAGACTTGACGACATAAACGAGAAAGACTTGATGACATTAACGAGAAAGACTTGACGACATAAACGAGAAAGACTTGACGACATAAACGACAAAGACTTGACGACATAAACGAGAAAGACTTGACGACATAAACGTGAAAGACTTGATGAGACAAAAGAGAAAGACTTGACGACATAAACGAGAAAGACTTGACGACATTAACGAGAAAGACTTGACGACATAAACGAGAAAGACTTGACGACATAAACGAGAAAGACTTGATGAGACAAAAGAGAAAGACTTGACGACATAAACGAGAAGGACTGGACGACAAAAAAAAAAGACTTGACGACATATTATATATGTATATATATATATATATATATATACACACACATGATATATATAATATATATTTATACATAATTTATATTATATATATAATTTATACTATATATATATAAATTATATAATATAATTATATATATTTATATATATATATATTTTCACAATAAAAGAACTTTGATCAAAATAAACTAAAAATCGATTTGTGGGCCACAGGTGAGCCACAGGTGAGCCACAGGTGAGCCACAGGTGAGCCACAGGTGAGCCACAGGTGGGCCACAGGTGAGCCACAGGTGAGCCACAGGTGAGCCACAGGTGAGCCACAGGTGAGCCACAGGTGAGCCACAGGTGAGCCACAGGTGAGCCACAGGTGGGCCACAGGTGAGCGTGGACTCACCTTGAACTGCACGGACAGCTGCGGGGTGTAGTCCAGGGTCCACAGGGCTCGGACCAGCCCGGCCAGCTGCTCCGTCACCTCGCCCCGGGCGGACTCGAGGCGGTACCGCTCCAGACCCAGATGTTCCGCCAGCAGGTCCGTGTTGCTGAGACACTGCAGCACCGCGTTCATGAAGCAGGTGTTCCCGTGGTTCTTCAGGCCCAGCGCGCCCGGGGTCTGGTCCCCGTGAGCCCCGGGTCCAGGTCCAGGTCCAGGTCCAGGTCCAGGTCCGGGCTCCTGGCTCTGCTTCTGGGTCCCGTCGAACCTCGACCCGCCGGTGTCACGTGGACCGAACCCTCCGTCGTCCACATCCGGTCTCGCGCCGTCACGAAAGTTGGTCAGCGCCGTCAGAGTCCTGAGGATCCTGCCCAGGAAGCTCCTGAAGGATCTTCTTCCTCCGAACCTCCGTGACTTCTGGTCCCGGCGCTTCTTCGCGGGACGTTTCCGTGACTCCATGTCGTGCACCTGTCACCTGCGCGCGCGCTCGCCCGTCAGCAGGAAACACACCTGAGCGACGAATGTCCGACATCCCCGCGTGCGTGTGTCCGCGTCACGTGTGTGTGTGTGTGTGTGTGTGTGTGTGTGTGTGTGTGTGTGTGTGTGTGTGTGTGTGTGTGTGTGTGTGTGTGTGTGTGTGTGTGTGTGTGACGTTTGATCGACGCGAGAGTCACTTCCTGCTGTTCCTGCTGTTCCTCCCCCTGTTACTGTTGAACTATTATTACTATTATATTGTTTTAACTATTAATATTATTATTACTATTATTGATGTTTTTAACTATTATTACTATTATTGTTTGAACTATTATTACTATTATTGTTTGAACTATTATTACTATTATTGTTTTTAACTATTATTACTATTATTGTTTTTAACTATTATTACTATTATTGTTTTTAACTATTATTACTATTATTGTTTGAACTATTATTACTATTATTGTTTGAACTATTATTACTATTATTGTTTGAACTATTATTACTATTATTGTTTGAACTATTATTACTATTATTGTTTGAACTATTATAACTATTATTGTTTTTAACTATTATTACTATTATTGTTTGAACTATTATAACTATTATTGTTTTAACTATTATAACTATTATTGTTTTTAACTATTATTACTATTATTGTTTGAACTATTATTACTATTATTGTTTTTAACTATTATAACTATTATTGTTTTTAACTATTATTACTATTATTGTTTGAACTATTATTACTATTATTGTTTGAACTATTATTACTATTATTGTTTGAACTATTATAACTATTATTGTTTGAACATTATACTATATTATTATTACTATAGTGTTTTAACTATTATAACTATTATTGTTTGAACTATTATAACTATTATTGTTTTTAACTATTATTACTATTATTGTTTGAACTATTATTACTATTATTGTTTTTAACTATTATAACTATTATTGTTTGAACTATTATAACTATTATTGTTTGAACTATTATTACTATTATTGTTTGAACTATTATAACTATTATTGTTTGAACTATTATAACTATTATTGTTTGAACTATTATTACTATTATTGTTTGAATTATTATTACTATTATTGTTTTTAACTATTATAACTATTATTGTTTTTAACTATTATTACTATTATTGTTTGAACTATTATTACTATTATTGTTTTTAACTATTATAACTATTATTGTTTGAACTATTATTACTATTATTGTTTGAATTATTATTACTATTATTGTTTTTAACTATTATAACTATTATTGTTTTTAACTATTATTACTATTATTGTTTGAACTATTATTACTATTATTGTTTGAATTATTATTACTATTATTGTTTTTAACTATTATAACTATTATTGTTTTTAACTATTATTACTATTATTGTTTGAACTATTATTACTATTATTGTTTGAACTATTATTACTATTATTGTTTGAACTATTATTACTATTATTGTTTGAACTATTATAACTATTATTGTTTTTAACTATTATTACTATTATTGTTTGAACTATTATAACTATTATTGTTTGAACTATTATAACTATTATTGTTTTTAACTATTATTACTATTATTGTTTGAACTATTATTACTATTATTGTTTTTAACTATTATAACTATTATTGTTTTTAACTATTATTACTATTATTGTTTGAACTATTATTACTATTATTGTTTGAACTATTATAACTATTATTGTTTGAACTATTATAACTATTATTGTTTGAACTATTATTACGTATTATTGTTTGAACTATTATTACTATTATTGTTTCTTAATTATTATTACTATTATTGTTTGAACTATTATTACTATTATTGTTTGAACTATTATTACTATTATTGTTTGAACTATTATTACTATTATTGTTTGAACTATTATAACTATTATTGTTTTTAACTATTATTACTATTATTGTTTGAACTATTATAACTATTATTGTTTGAACTATTATAACTATTATTGTTTTTAACTATTATAACTATTATTGTTTTTAACTATTATTACTATTATTGTTTGAACTATTATTACCATTATTGTTTGAACTATTATAACTATTATTGTTTGAACTATTATAACTATTATTGTTTGAACTATTATTACTATTATTGTTTGAATTATTATTACTATTATGTTTTTAACTATTATAACTATTATTGTTTTTAACTATTATTACTATTATTGTTTGAACTATTATTACTATTATTGTTTTTTTTAACTATTATAACTATTATTGTTTGAACTATTATTACTATTATTGTTTGAATTATTATTACTATTATTGTTTTTAACTATTATAACTATTATTGTTTTTAACTATTATTACTATTATTGTTTGAACTATTATTACTATTATTGTTTGAATTATTATTACTATTATTGTTTTTAACTATTATAACTATTATTGTTTTTAACTATTATTACTATTATTGTTTGAACTATTATTACTATTATTGTTTGAACTATTATTACTATTATTGTTTGAACTATTATTACTATTATTGTTTGAACTATTATAACTATTATTGTTTTTAACTATTATTACTATTATTGTTTGAACTATTATAACTATTATTGTTTGAACTATTATAACTATTATTGTTTTTAACTATTATTACTATTATTGTTTGAACTATTATTACTATTATTGTTTTTAACTATTATAACTATTATTGTTTTTAACTATTATTACTATTATTGTTTGAACTATTATTACCATTATTGTTTGAACTATTATTACTATTATTGTTTGAATTATTATTACTATTATTGTTTTTAACTATTATAACTATTATTGTTTGAACTATTATTACTATTATTGTTTGAACTATTATTACTATTATTGTTTGAACTATTATTACTATTATTGTTTGAACTATTATTACTATTATTGTTTTTAACTATCATTACTATTATTGTTTGAACTATTATTACTATTATTGTTTGAACTATTATTACTATTATTGTTTGAACTATTATTACTATTATTGTTTGAACTATTATTACTATTATTGTTTTTAACTATCATTACTATTATTGTTTGAACTATTATAACTATTATTGTTTTTAACTATTATTACTATTATTGTTTGAACTATTATTACTATTATTGTTTGAACTATTATTACTATTATTGTTTTTAACTATCATTACTATTATTGTTTGAACTATCATTACTATTATTGTTTGAACTATTATTACTATTATTGTTGTATTGTATAAGATCATGTTCTTCAACACCATCAAGTCCACTCCTGCTGCAGGACAAACTGATGCATGTGGACCCTGGTCTGGTCTCCTGGATCTTAGACTATCTCACTATTGTTACTCCCGTTCTATTGTTACTCAAGTTCTATTGTTACTCAAGTTCTATTGTTACTCAAGTTCTATCGTTACTCAAGTTCTATTGTTACTCAAGTTCTATTGTTACTCAAGTTCTATTGTTACTCAAGTTCTATTGTTACTCAAGTTCTATCGTTACTTACGTTCTATTGTTACTTACGTTCTATTGTTACTCACGTTCTATTGTTACTCAAGTTCTATCGTTACTTACGTTCTATTGTTACTCAAGTTCTATCGTTACTCAAGTTCTATTGTTACTCAAGTTCTATCGTTACTTACGTTCTATTGTTACTCAAGTTCTATCGTTACTCAAGTTCTATTGTTACTCAAGTTCTATCGTTACTTACGTTCTAGTTCTATTGTTACTCAAGTTCTATTGTTACTCAAGTTCTATTGTTACTCAAGTTCTATCGTTACTCAAGTTCTATCGTTACTACCTACAAGTTCTATCGTTACTCAAGTTCTATTGTTACTCAAGTTCTATTGTTACTCAAGTTCTATTGTTACTTACGTTCTATTGTTACTCAAGTTCTATCGTTACTCAAGTTCTATTGTTACTCAAGTTCTATCGTTACTCAAGTTCTATTGTTACTCAAGTTCTATCGTTGCTTGGGTTTGTTACTCAAGGTTCTATTGTTACTCAAGTTCTATTGTTACTCAAGTTCTATCGTTACTTACGTTCTATTGTTACTCAAGTTCTATCGTTACTCAAGTTCTATTGTTACTCAAGTTCTATTGTTACTTACGTTCTATTGTTACTCAAGTTCTATTGTTACTCAAGTTCTATTGTTACTCAAGTTCTATTGTTACTTACGTTCTATTGTTACTCAAGTTCTATCGTTACTCAAGTTCTATTGTTACTCAAGTTCTATCGTTACTTACGTTCTATTGTTACTCAAGTTCTATCGTTACTTACGTTCTATTGTTACTCAAGTTCTATTGTTACTCACGTTCTATTGTTACTCACGTTCTATTGTTACTCAACGTTCTATTGTTACTCAACGTTCTATTGTTACTCACGTTCTATTGTTACTCACGTTTTAATTGTTACTCACGTTCTATTGTTACTCAAGTTCTATTGTTACTCAAGTTCTATCGTTACTCACGTTCTATCGTTACCCAAGTTCTAGTGTTACTCACGTTCTATTGTTACTCAAGTTCTATCGTTACTTACGTTCTATTGTTACTCAAGTTCTATTGTAATTCACGTTCTATTGTTACTCAAGTTCTATCGTTACTCACGTTCTATCGTTACCCAAGTTCTAGTGTTACTCACGTTCTATTGTTACTCATGTTTCTATTGTTACTCACATTCTACGTTCTATTGTTACTCACGTTCTATTGTTATTCACATTCTATTGTTACTCAAGTTCTATTGTTACTCACGTTCTATTGTTACTCATGTTCTATTGTTACTCACGTTCTATTGTTACACAAGTTCTATTGTTACTCACGCTACCCACGTCTATTGTTACTCACTTTATTGTTATTCTATTGTTACTCACGTTCTATTGTTTTACTTCACGTTCTATTGTTACTCACGTTCTTATTGTTATTATCGTTCTATTGTTACTCATGTTCTATTGTTTACTGTTACTCCACGTTCTATCGTTACTCTACGTTCTATCGTTACGGTCTCGTATTGTGGTTACTCATGTTCTATTGTTACTCACGTTCTATTGTTACTCACGTTCTATCGTTCTATCGTTATGTTCTATTGTTACTCACGTTCTATTGTTACTCACGCTCTATCAGTTACTACCATTGCTCCTATTGTTACTTACGTTCTATTGTTACTCACGTTCTATTGTTACTCACGTTCTATTGTTACTCACGTTCTATTGTTACTCAAGTTCTATTGTTACTCACGTTCTATTGTTACTCATGTTCTATTGTTACTCACGTTCTATCGTTACTCACATTCTATCGTTACTTACGTTCTATTGTTACTCACGTTCTATTGTTATTCACATTATATTGTTACTCATGTTCTATTGTTACTCACGTTCTATTGTTATTCACATTATATTGTTACTCATGTTCTATTGTTACTCACGTTCTATCGTTACTCACATTCTATCGTTACTTACGTTCTATTGTTACTCACGTTCTATCGTTACTCACATTCTATCGTTACTTTCACGTTCTATTGTTACTCACGTTCTATTGTTATTCACATTCTGTTGTTACTCAAGTTCTGTTGTTACTCCTTGTTACTCATCAATGAAGACACTTTATTCTGGAGCTTCAAACACCTTCATGTGGAGGATCATCTTATCTTCAGAGATATTTTCATGTCATCTCTTGTAACGACATGACATGAAAACACATTGATCTCATATTGACTATTGTTATTACAACATGTTTATTTACAATTCTAGTGTATTTTCTGTTTATATTTTAACTCAGCATCATGACCTTTGACTCAGCATCATGACCTTGACTCAGCATCATGACCTTGACTCAGCGTCATGACCTTGACTCAGCGTCATGACCTTTGACTCAGCGTCATGACCTTTGACCTCATGACCTTGACTCAGCGTCATGACCTTGACTCAGCATCATGACCTTGACTCAGCGTCATGACCTTGACTCAGCATCATGACCTTGACTCAGCATCATGACCTTGACTCAGCATCATGACCTTTGACTCAGCGTCATGACCTTGACTCAGCATCATGACCTTGACTCAGCATCATGACCTTTGACTCAGCGTCATGACCTTGACTCAGCATCATGACCTTGACTCAGCATCATGACCTTTGACTCAGCGTCATGACCTTGACTCTGTATCTTCTAGGTCGAAGGAAACCTCCAGCAGTGAACGGCTCCGTCTGCACTGCTGCTGATGAGGATCTGGTTCTTGATGTGGACTCTGGTGATGTTGCCTCCATGAGTCCCAGCATGAGTCAGAGAACCCGTCATGTAGTCCCAGACCTTCAGCACCTTGTCTTCTCCACCTGAGGAGTGAAGGTTCACATCTTCTCAGTCAACCATCTATCATTTCAATGATGAATCTTTGACTCGTGTCGTGAAAGACTCGTCGTGGAAACAAACCTGTGGCGAAGAATCTTCCGTCTTCGCTGATGTGAAGGTCGTTGATCGCTGCTCCCTGAGACGCCGCCATCTCCCTGATGGCCGAGCCCGAGTGCACGTCCCAGAAGGTCACCTGAAGGTCACAGAAGGTCAAAGAAGGTCACCTGAAGGTCACAGTGTAATGACCACCAGGATTATTATATTATTATCATTAACAAAGATTGTTTTCAAGGTCACTCCTGTGAAATCATCTCAACGAACAAGATTTGAACATTTTGATATTTGATCACGTTCATGATTTATTGACACATGAAGGTCCAGAAGAGATTTGATTGGATCAGCCGCGTGTCAATCAAAGCAGCAGGTGTTGAAGATTAAAGAAGTGAAGTGAGACACAGAGGAATCCATGAGAAACACATGAAAACACACGAGAAACACACGAAAGACACATGAAAAACACATGAAAAACACATGAAAAACACATGAAAAACACATGAAAAACACATGAAAAATACATTAAAAACAGACAAAAGACACATGAAAAACACATGAAAAACAGACAAAAGACACATGAAAAACACACGAAAGACACATGAAAAACACATGAAAAACACATGAAAAACACATGAAAAATACATGAAAAACAGACAAAAGACACATGAAAAACACATGAAAAACACATGAAAAACACATGAAAAACACATGAAAAACAGACAAAAGACACATGAAAACACATGAAAAATACATGAAAAACACATGAAAAACACATGAAAAACACATGAAAAATACATGAAAAACACATGAAAAACACATGAAAAACACATGAAAACACACCCCCGAGAAGACACATGAAAAACACATGAAAAACACATGAAAAACACATGAAAAACACATGAAAAATACATGAAAAACAGACAAAAGACACATGAAAAACACATGAAAAACACATGAAAAATACATGAAAAACAGACAAAAGACACATGAAAAACAGACGAAAGACACATGAAAAACACATGAAAAACAGATGAAAGACACATGAAAAACACATGAAAAACAGACGAAAGACACATGAAAAACACATGAAAAATACATGAAAAACACATGAAAAACACATGAAAAACAGACGAAAGACACATGAAAAACAGACGAAAGACACATGAAAAACAGACGAAAGACACATGAAAAACAGACGAAAGACACATGAAAAACAGACGAAAGACACATGAAAAACAGACGAAAGACACATGAAAAACACACGAAAAACAGACGAAAGACACATGAAAAACACATGAAAAATACATGAAAAACACATGAAAAATACATGAAAAACACATGAAAAACAGACGAAAGACACATGAAAAACACATGAAAAACAGACGAAAGACACATGAAAAACAGACGAAAGACACATGAAAAACAGACGAAAGACACATGAAAAACACATGAAAAACAGACGAAAGACACATGAAAAACAGACGAAAGACACATGAAAAACACATGAAAAACAGACGAAAGACACATGAAAAACACATGAAAAATACATGAAAAACACATGAAAAATACATGAAAAACACATGAAAAACAGACGAAAGACACATGAAAAACACATGAAAAACAGACGAAAGACACATGAAAAACAGACGAAAGACACATGAAAAACAGACGAAAGACACATGAAAAACACATGAAAAACAGACGAAAGACACATGAAAAACAGACGAAAGACACATGAAAAACAGACGAAAGACACATGAAAAACAGACGAAAGACACATGAAAAACAGACGAAAGACACATGAAAAACAGACGAAAGACACATGAAAAACAGACGAAAGACACATGAAAAACAGACGAAAGACACATGAAAAACAGACGAAAGACACATGCTGCAACAAGTCAAGGTCAAAGAAGCGACTCACCTTCCCGTCGGTGCCACTGGTCAGGATCTGAAACTCCTCAGGATGGTAACAAACCGTCAGGAACACTGAGTTTGCAGTGACCAGCTGGAGGCTCACGAAGCGTCTGGAGAAACATGGATGACTCAATATTTTGACTCTTACATGAGTCATGACTCGACACATTGATGATTCATGATCATGAAAGAAGTTCATCAAGTGAACACTCGTGTCAGATCTTTCTTCCTCATGTTCCTCATGTTCCTCATGTTCCTCATGTTCCTCATGTTTCTCATGTTCCTCATGTTCCTCATGTTCCTCATGTTCCTCATGTTCCTCATGTTTCTCATGTTCCTCATGTTTCTCATGTTCCTCATGTTCCTAATGTTTCTCATGTTCCTCATGTTCCTCATGTTCCTCATGTTTCTCATGTTCCTCATGTTCCTCATGTTTCTCATGTTCCTCATGTTCCTCATGTTCCTCATGTTCCTCATGTTTCTCATGTTCCTCATGTTCCTCATGTTCCTAATGTTTCTCATGTTCCTTATGTTGCTCATGTTCCTCATGTTCCTCATGTTCCTCATGTTCCTCAGCACACGTTGAACTCACACCAGGTCCCAGATGATGCAGGTCCGGTCCGAGCTGACGGACACACACTCTCTGTCGTCGCTCTTGACCTTGATGCCGTTGACAGAACCTCGATGTTCCTTCATGAGGTGCAGGAGTCGAGGTCTGGGCCGCGTCAGCTCCCACACACACACCTGCGAGAGGAGGTGGTTGAGAAGATCTGAGCTGGAGGAGCTTCACTGACCTTCTCCTCCTCCACTGACCTGACCCTCTCCTCCTCCGCTGACCAGCCTCCTGCTGTCTCTGCTGCCGGACACACATGTCACTCCCTCAGTGTGAGCGTCGTGGACCACGAACAACAGACGTCCAGTCTCTGGACCGAAGCCACGGATCTTACCATCGTTCCAGGCTGAAGAGAGAGAGCAGGTGATTTATAGAGAGCTCTTCCAGACCAGGGTCACAAAGAACTTAAACAATCAAAACAATACTCAATAAAATATATATTTTAAAGATCAAGATAAAACTGAGAACAACACAGGAGTTCCAGAAAATCAAGGAAAAGTCTGAACAAATAAAAGTGTCTTAAGATGTTTCTTGAAGGAGTCAGTAGATCATCAAACACACATGTTTCTTGAAGGAGTCAGTAGATCATCAAACACAGATGTTTCTTGAAGGAGTCAGTAGATCATCAAACACAGATGTTTCTTGAAGGAGTCAGTAGATCATCAAACACAGATGTTTCTTGAAGGAGTCAGTAGATCATCAAACACAGATGTTTCTTGAAGGAGTCAGTAGATCATCAAACACAGATGTTTCTTGAAGGAGTCAGTAGATCATCAAACACAGATGTTTCTTGAAGGAGTCAGTAGATCATCAAACACAGATGTTTCTTGAAGGAGTCAGTAGATCATCAAACACAGATGTTTCTTGAAGGAGTCAGTAGATCATCAAACACAGATGTTTCTTGAAGGAGTCAGTAGATCATCAAACACACAGATGTTTCTTGAAGGAGTCAGTAGATCATCAAACACAGATGTTTCTTGAAGGAGTCAGTAGATCATCAAAACACAGATGTTTCTTGAAGGAGTCAGTAGATCATCAAACACAGATGTTTCTTGAAGGAGTCAGTAGATCATCAAACACAGATGTTTCTTGAAGGAGTCAGTAGATCATCAAACACAGATGTTTCTTAAAGGAGTCAGTAGATCATCAAACACACATGTTTCTTGAAGGAGTCAGTAGATCATCAAACACAGATGTTTCTTAAAGGAGTCAGTAGATCATCAAACACAGAGATGTTTCTTAAAGGAGTCAGTAGATCATCAAACACAGATGTTTCTTAAAGGAGTCAGTAGATCATCAAACACAGATGTTTCTTGAAGGAGTCAGTAGATCATCAAACACAGATGTTTCTTGAAGGAGTCAGTAGATCATCAAACACACATGTTTCTTGAAGGAGTCAGTAGATCATCAAACACAGATGTTTCTTGAAGGAGTCAGTAGATCATTAAACACAGATGTTTCTTGAAGGAGTCAGTAGATCATCAAACACAGATGTTTCTTGAAGGAGTCAGTAGATCATTAAACACAGATGTTTCTTGAAGGAGTCAGTAGATCATCAAACACAGATGTTTCTTGAAGGAGTCAGTAGATCATCAAACACAGATGTTTCTTGAAGGAGTCAGTAGATCATCAAACACAGAGATGTTTCTTAAAGGAGTCAGTAGATCATCAAACACAGATGTTTCTTGAAGGAGTCAGTAGATCATCAAACACAGATGTTTCTTGAAGGAGTCAGTAGATCATCAAACACAGATGTTTCTTGAAGGAGTCAGTAGATCATCAAACACAGATGTTTCTTGAAGGAGTCAGTAGATCATTAAACACAGATGTTTCTTGAAGGAGTCAGTAGATCATTAAACACAGATGTTTCTTGAAGGAGTCAGTAGATCATCAAACACAGATGTTTCTTGAAGGAGTCAGTAGATCATCAAACACAGATGTTTCTTGAAGGAGTCAGTAGATCATCAAACACACATGTTTCTTGAAGGAGTCAGTAGATCATTAAACACAGATGTTTCTTGAAGGAGTCAGTAGATCATCAAACACACATGTTTCTTGAAGGAGTCAGTAGATCATCAAACACAGATGTTTCTTGAAGGAGTCAGTAGATCATCAAACACAGAGATGTTTCTTAAAGGAGTCAGTAGATCATCAAACACAGATGTTTCTTGAAGGAGTCAGTAGATCATCAAACACACATGTTTCTTGAAGGAGTCAGTAGATCATCAAACACAGAGATGTTTCTTAAAGGAGTCAGTAGATCATCAAACACAGAGATGTTTCTTAAAGGAGTCAGTAGATCATCAAGCGCAAAGAGAGA
>JACEEU010000755.1:72500-75000 GCA_016630915.1 Callionymus lyra
CAAGGAGGACGTCTCACCTCCACACACGTCAGTGTTGAGAAGATGAAACATCTCAAGGAGGACGTCTCACCTCCACACACGTTAGTGTTGAGAAGATGAAACATCTCAAGGAGGACGTCTCACCTCCACACACGTGAGTGTTGAGAAGATGAAACATCTCAAGGAGGACGTCTCACCTCCACACACGTCAGTGTTGAGAAGATGAAACATCTCAAGGAGGACGTCTCACCTCCACACACGTCAGTGTTGAGAAGATGAAACATCTCAAGGAGGACGTCTCACCTCCACACACGTCAGTGTTGAGAAGATGAAACATCTCAAGGAGGACGTCTCACCTCCATGCACGTCATGACTCTCCTCAGCTTGTCGCTCCTGCAGTCGGTCGGGAGGATCTTCTTGCTGAGGAGGTCCAGCTCCCAGACCCTCAGCGTCTCACTGACACACACACACATGTTATGGATGCTATCTTATCTTCTGCAGCTCAACCGTCGCCACCTTCCAGCAGAGACGAAGATGTTGTCGTTGGTGTTGGAGAAGCGAACGGTCAAACATTGACCCACATGCTGAGCTGAAGCTTGACTGGCACAGATGGCATGTTTGTTCTCCACGCTCCACACCACGACGCTGCAAACATCAACCATCACATGTTGACCTTCTCATGATCTTCTCCGATGGAAGACGGTGTTCACGGCTCACCTGCCGTCGTCCAGACCTCCGAGGGAAACCAGGAACTTGTCGTTGGGAGAGAAGGCCACAGCTTCCACCTTGGTCTTGTGATGTTCCCACTGAGCGTGGACGGATCTGCTGGCGTAATCCCAGATGATGAGAGGAGCCTGTGGAGACGGGTTACCATGGAGACCACAGGTGTGATAGAAAACACCTGGACCATCACACCTGGATTACATGAGACACATCGAGTCGCACATTTGACTGATGAAGATGAAGATTTGATAGAGAACGAGAACTTCAAGTAAAGACGTGTTCTCTAGATGTTCCACAGCTTAAGACCCTCAGGTTCTCACTCACTGACAGTTCACCTGAGCAAACACCTGAGCAGGTGTACCTTGTGGTTCATGAAGTACGTCTGTCCAGAGGCCATGAAGGAGCCACTCCTGGACACGGCGACACAGGACACGTGGTCAGTGTGTCCACGCAGGAAGTCCAACTTCTGGTCCCTGATCCTCTTGATGATGACGCAGTTTCCCAGAGGAAAGACCAGGTTCTCCTGGTCGGGATGAAGCCACAGACCAGAACCCACATGACCTGAGAGCAGAAGAAGGTCCACCTTGAACGATCATGTTCTTCACTCCAACAGTAAGTCATTGGTTCAGATGTTCCTCAGACCAGGCTCACAGAGAACGTAAACAACAAACAACAAACAGTTAAAATTCAAAGTTAAACACTTTTGAAGGTCAAGACGACGAAGACACGAACACAAGCAACAAGTGAAGAAAGAGTTGAAATAAGAAGCTCTTAAGATGTTTCTTGAAGGAGTCAGAAGCCAATGCTATAGCTTAAAGTTAAGTTACGTTAGCATGAAGTTAAGTTAGCATGAAGTTAAGTTAGCATGAAGTGAAGTTAGCATGAAGTTAAGTTAGCATGAAATTATTTTAGCATGAAGTGAAGTTAGCATGAAGTTATTTTAGCATGAAGTTATTTTAGCATGAAGTTAAGTTAGCATGAAGTTAAGTTAGCATGAAGTTAAGTTAGCATGAAGTTATTTTAGCATGAAGTTAACTTAGCATGAAGTTATTTTAGCATGAAGTTAAGTTAGCATGAAGTGAAGTTAGCATGAAGTTATTTTAGCATGAAGTTAAGTTAGCATGAAGTGAAGTTAGCATGAAGTTATTTTAGCATGAAGTTAATTTAGCATGAAGTGAAGTTAGCATGAAGTTAATTTAGCATGAAGTTATTTTAGCATGAAGTTAAGTTAGCATGAAGTTAAGTTAGCATGAAGTTCAGTTAGCATGAAGTTAAGTTAGCATGAAGTTAAGTTAGCATGAAGTTCAGTTAGCATGAAGTTAAGTTAGCATGAAGTTATTTTAGCATGAAGTTAAGTAAGCATGAAATTAACTAAGCAGCAAAATTATTTTACATGTTATTTTACATGAAAGTTATTTTAGCATAAGTTATCTACATGAAGTTATTAGATAAGATAATTTAGCATAAGTTATTTTAGCATGAAGTTTATTTTAGATGAAGTTAAGTTAGCATAAAAGTTATTTAGCATAAAGTTAATTTAGCATAAAGTTATTTTAGCATGAAGTTATTTAGCATAAAGTTAATTTAGCATAAGTTAAGTTAGCATGAAGTTATTTTAGCATAGTTAAGTTAGCATGAAGTTAATTTAGCATAAAGTTAATTTAGCATTAAGTAGCATAAGTTTTAGTAGTTATTAATGAAGTTAATTTAATAGTTATTTAGCATAAATTAATTAGCACAAAGTTATTTTAGCATGAAATTATTTTAGCATGAAGTTATTTTAGCATGAAGTTAACTT
>JACEEU010000755.1:82500-150000 GCA_016630915.1 Callionymus lyra
TGACAGACACTGAGTGACAGACACTGATGCTGAGTGACAGACGCTGATGTGACACTGAGTGACAGACACTGAGTGACAGACACTGATGCTGAGTGACAGACACTGATGCTGAGTGACAGACGCTGAGTGACAGAACTGATGACAGACCTGATGCTGAGTGACAGACGCTGAGTGACAGACGCTGATGTGACACTGAGTGACAGACACTGATGCTGAGTGACAGACGCTGAGTGACAGACGCTGATGCTGAGTGACAGACGCTGAGTGACAGACGCTGATGTGACACTGAGTGACAGACGCTGATGCTGAGTGACAGACACTGAGTGACAGACACTGAGTGACAACCATCAGTCCAGTACTGACCACTGATCATGCTCTGACAGTCCCTCATGAAACTGCAGTGAGTGACAGATCGGGTTCTGGGACTTTGATCCTCAGTCGCTCGAGTGCGACCTATGTGCCAGAGCCTGATGTCTCCCTGGGAGCAGGTCCGACAGATCTCGGCTGACTGACAGACACTGAGTACAAGAACACTTGATGCTGATGTTACAGACACTGAGCGACTGTGTTCGACCCAAACAGTTCAGAACTGAATGATGAAGTAGACCAGCTCAGAAACTGAGCTGGCTAGATCAGCTAACAAACATGAAGTATCCACAAACATGAAGCTAGCTAGCACAGCTAACAAACTGAAGCTAGCTAGCATCAGCTAACAAACACTGGTGCTGAGCTAGCATCAGCTAACACATGGAGCTAGCTAGCACAGCTAACAATCTGACGCTAGATCAGCTGACAGACACCTGAGCTAGCTAGCAACCTTCTATCTTTTGTATACAAACTGAGCTAGCTACATCAGCTAACAAACATGGAGCTAGCTAGCATCAGCTAACAATCTTACATTTGACAGCTAGAATCAGCTAACAAACACTGAGAGACAGCCAGCTGACAAACACGGAGCTGACAGACAGCTAAAGATGCTGAGCTGCCAGCGCTGAGCTTACAGACGCGGAGCCTGCTGAGCTGACAGAAACATGGGAGCTAGACCTGATTGTGATGTGTGATGCTGAGTGACAGACACTGACGCGCTGACCGGCATGACAGACACTGAGTGACAGACACTGAGTGACAACCATCAGTCCAGTACTGACCACTGATCATGCTCTGACAGTCCCTCATGAACTCCAGTGAGTTGCAGATCAGGTTCGGGACTTTGATCCTCAGTCGCTCTATTGGACTCTTGATGTGCCAGAGCCTGATGTCTCCCTCGGAGCAGGTCGCGAAGATCTCGGCTTTCTGACTGGAGTACAAGAAATACTTTAGTATTAGATCCTAATGTTCCAGAACATACTGACTCGCTTCTCCTGGTTCTGTTCGACCAAACAGTTCAGAACGGAATGAAGGAAATAGAAACCACGCTTCAGCAAACATGGAGCTAGCTATTTGCGTATCAGCTCCGGGGGCGGGGAACAAACATTGAATGTCTAGCTAGTGGCTCATCAGCTAACAAACATGAAGCTAGCTAGCATCAGCTAACAAACATGAAGCTAGTCGTGTCTAGCATCAGCTAACAAACATGGTCAGCTAGTCCATGTCATCAGCTCAACCTAAACATGGATCTAGTTTCAGGGTCAGAGCTAACAAACATGGAGCTAGCTAGCATCAGCTAACAAACATGGATCTAGCTAGCATCAGCTAACAAACATGGAGCTAGCTAGCATCAGCTAACAAACATGGAGCTAACTAGCATCAGCTAACAAACATGGATCTAGCTAGCATCAGCTAACAAACATGGAGCTAACTAGCATCAGCTAACAAACATGGAGCTAGCTAGCATCAGCTAACAAACATGGAGCTAGCTAGCATCAGCTAACAAACATGGAGCTAGCTAGCATCAGCTAACAAACATGGGCTAGCTAGCATCAGCTAACAAACATGGAGCTAGCTAGCATCAGCTAACAAACATGGAGCTAGCTAGCATCAGCTAACAAACATGGAGCTAGCTAGCATCAGCTAACAAACATGGATCTAGCTAGCATCAGCTAACAAACATGGAGCTAACTAGCATCAGCTAACAAACATGGAGCTAACTAGCATCAGCTAACAAACATGGAGCTAGCTAGCATCAGCTAACAAACATGGAGCTAGCTAGCATCAGCTAACAAACATGGAGCTAGCTAGCATCAGCTAACAAACATGGAGCTAGCTAGCATCAGCTAACAATCAAACATTGTTTGCTGAGCTATTTTCGTTTTGAAAATATGTCAATGATTGAATTGAACGAAAACAACATTCGATCATGAAGACGCTCAGTTCTGTTGGTTTGGTCTTAACTTTGAATTCAAAAATATTGAATTTAGAAAAAATATTTTTGAATGATTGGGTTTAAAATATCAAACTATGTGTTTAAAAATAATTATTTCACTCAATGATTACAATCGAACCTTTAAAAAACACAAACATAAAACCTTCATAAAACGAGATAAAGACCTCGATGCACGTCATGATCCTCTTCAGTTTGTCCGTCTTACACTCCGTGGGGATGATCTTCTTGTCGTTGAGGTCCAGCTCCCAGACCCTCAGCGTCTCACTGACACACACCAGGAGGGACGTCACAAACACACACAAGTGTTGTCGTCACTGGACGCACACACGACTCACCAGCCCGCCGACACGAACACGTGATCGTTGGTGTTCGAGTAACGAACGGTGAAGGATTGACCGACTCGACCTGCAGAGGCTGGACCTCCACTGATGGCCTGTTTGGACTGCAGGTCCCAGATCACTATACTGGACACACACATAACATTTTGCAATTAAACCTCCTGCCTCTAGATGGCAGCAATCGTTACATTCTCCACAGCTAAAGGAAGAATGATGACTGAGGACGAGAGGATACAGTGAGTTCAGCAGCTTTTAAAGCTGATGTTTGGACATATTTTGGTTTGAAAACAAGTGAAAGTAGTTACGACTTCAAGAGTCAAGTGGTCTGTAAATACTACAACACCAGAGTCAAGTACTGGACAATACTACACATATATACTTGTTACTACACTATCACAACACCAGAGTCAATTACTGGACAATACTACACATATATACTTGTTACTACACTATCACAACACCAGAGTCAAGTACTGGACAATACTACACATATATACTTGTTACTACACTATCACAACACCAGAGTCAAGTACTGGACAATACTACACATATATACTTGTTACTACACTATCACAACACCAGAGTCAAGTACTGGACAATACTACATATATACTTGTTACTACACTATCACAACACCAGAGTCAAGTACTGGACAATACTACACATATATACTTGTTACTACACTATCACAACACCAGAGTCAAGTACTACACAATACTACATATATATAGTTGTTACTACACTATCACAACACCAGAGTCAAGTACTGGACAATACTACACATATATAGTTGTTACTACACTATCACAACACCAGAGTCAAGTACTACACAATACTACACATATATACTTGTTACTACACTATCACAACACCAGAGTCAAGTACTGGACAATACTACACATATATACTTGTTACTACACTATCACAACACCAGAGTCAAGTACTGGACAATACTACACATATATACTTGTTACTACACTATCACAACACTAGAGTCAAGTACTGGACAATACTACACATATATACTTGTTACTACACTATCACAACACCAGAGTCAAGTACTGGACAATACTACACATATATACTTGTTACTACACTATCACAACACCAGAGTCAAGTACTGGACAATACTACACATATATACTTGTTACTACACTATCACAACACCAGAGTCAAGTACTGGACAATACTACACATATATACTTGTTACTACACTATCACAACACCAGAGTTAAGTACTACACAATACTACACATATATACTTGTTACTACACTATCACAACACCAGAGTCAAGTACTGGACAATACTACACATATATACTTGTTACTACACTATCACAACACCAGAGTCAAGTACTGGACAAAACTACACATATATACTTGTTACTACACTATCACAACACCAGAGTCAAGTACTAGACAATACTACACATATACCTGTATATACTCACCTTCCATCGTCCAGACCTCCCAGCGACACCAGGTACGTCTCATTGGGTGAAAACGCTAACGACTCCACCTTTCCTTTATGATGCTGGAAGTTAGCATAGATGCTACGCTGAGCAAAGTCCCAGATGATCAGAGGAGCCTGACAGACCAGAGCAATCAAACAGATACACAAGAGGACACATCACAACACAAACACACTTCTAAACACACACCTTGCTGTTCATGACGAACACCTGACCGGACGCAATGTATTTTCCACTCCTAGAAACGGCCATGCAGGAGATGTTGTCGGTGTGACCTTGAAGAAAGTCTTGTTTCCCGTCACTGAGGCTCTTGATGATGACGGTGTTGCCAAGAGGGTAGATCAGGCTGAGTTTGTCGGGGTGAAGCCACAGCCCAGAACACACGTATCCTGCAACACACTCGCCCATCAATCATCTCCACACTCACGTGCACTTACTCTACCCTCACGTGCACTTACTCTACCCTCACGTGCACTTACTCTACCCTCACGTGCACTTACTCTACCCTCACGTGCACTCACTTGACCCTCACGTGCACTTACTCTACCCTTATGTGCACTTACTTGACCCTCACTTGCACTTATTGTGCACTTACTTGACCTTCACGTGCACTCACTTGACCCTCACGTGCACTCACCCTACCCTTACGTGCACTTACTTGACCCTCACATGCACTTACTTGACCCTCACGTGCACTCACTTGACCTTCACGTGCACTCACTTGACCTTCATGTGCACTCTCTTGAGCCTCACGTGCACTCACTCTATGCTTACATGCACTTACTTGACCCTCACGTGCACTTACTTGACCCTCACGTGCACTTACTTTACCCTCACGTGCACTCACTTGACCCTCACGTGCACTCACTCCACCATGTTCTAAAATGTAAATTATTTCAAGTTGACCTTCAATCCTAGAGTTTCTTGTTCTGATCAATATTTAACTATTGTTTAGTTGTTGAATTGAATATTCTTGAAACGTAGAAGAACATGTATATGGTTCTGAGAAGAACATGTTGTTATGATCGTTGCACTGACTTGAACATGTTGTTGACTTTTGATTCTGAGAAGAACAGGTTGTGATGATGGTTTCTGAGAAGAACATGTTGTTATGATCGTTTCTGAGAAGAACATGTTGTTTTGAAAGTTTCTGAGAAGAACATGTTGTTATGATCGTTTCTGAGAAGAACATGTTGTGATGATCGTTTCTGAGAAGAACATGTTGTTATGAAAGTTTCTGAGAAGAACATGTTGTTATGATCGCTTTCTGAGAAGAAAGAACATCGTTGTTTTGAAAGTTTCTGAGAAGAACATGTTGTGATGATCGTTTCTGAGAAGAACATGTTGTTATGATCGTTTCTGAGAAGAACATGTTATGATCGTTTCTGAGAAGAACATGTTGTTTTGAAGTTGACCTTGAATCCGGGGAGAAGATATCTTGTTCTGATGAAGGTTTCTGGGGAGGAACATTGTTTAGTTGTGATGATCGAGTTTCTGAGAAGAACATGTTATGATCGTTTCTGAGAAGAACATGTTGTTTTGAAAGTTTCTGAGAAGAACATGTTGTGATGATCGTTTCTGAGAAGAACATGTTGTTATGATCGTTTCTGAGAAGAACATGTTGTTATGAAAGTTTCTGAGAAGAACATGTTGTTATGATCGTTTCTGAGAAGAACATGTTGTTATGAAACTGTTTCTGAAGAAAACCTCTTTTTTTTTTTTTTTTTTGTTTTGAACCTTATGTTGTCATGATCGTTTCTGAGAAGAACATGTTGTTATGAAAGTTTCTGAGAAGAACATGTTGTGATGATCGTTTCTGAGAAGAACATGTTGTGATGATCGTTTCTGAGAAGAACATGTTGTTATGAAAGTTTCTGAGAAGAACATGTTGTGATGATCGTTTCTGAGAAGAACATGTTGTTATGAAAGTTTCTGAGAAGAACATGTTGTGATGATCGTTTCTGAGAAGAACATGTTGTGATGATCGTTTCTGAGAAGAACATGTTGTTATGAAAGTTTCTGAGAAGAACATGTTGTGATGATCGTTTCTGAGAAGAACATGTTGTTATGAAAGTTTCATTACCGTTGAATCCTAGAGCACTTTCCAGTTGAAGTTGGTTGATTCCCTGAGTGTCCACAGACATGATAGTTGATGATAGTTGATGATAGTTTGATGTTAGTTGATGATAGTTTGATGATAGTTGTTGCTTCGTTGTTGTTTTATCTGGTTGATGTTCTTTCATGCGTCACCAGCTCATGCTTTGATGTTCGACACAATATTGTCAGAACAACAACAAAGACAACAACATGAAAGAACATGACTCGTCGTTTATTCAATGTTGTTAATAAAACACAATAAACTTCACACGATTCAAGCTGTCACTCAAGAGTCCATTTGATTGAAAGGCCATTGGTCAGAGAGCGCCACCTACTGGCCTTTGAAAATAAAGGAAACACAGAGTTTTAGATGGTGTGTGTCTCAGTGTGTGCGTGTAGAGCAAACGTGTCGAGACACAAATAACACACACACACAAAGATGATTTGAAGGTCAGTTGAACTGATCTGAGCTCGACTCGTCAGCCTGACTCGAGCGTTGATTCTTTATTGATCGTCTTCACGAACAAACTAATAAAGTTAATTGAACATGTTTCACTCGAGTGTCTGACAAACGCTGGAAACAAGACGAAGTTTGAAGAAGTTTCATCGTCAGCGAGTCTCGACGCGTGAACGTACGACCTTGAAAAGTGAAGGACGAGCGTTTAAATGAAAGAACGACCTTGAAATGATCGGACACGTGTCACTCATGCAGGGACGGAGACGAGGTCGTAGTCACTCGACCTTCAGGACGAAGAATCAAAGAGTTTCTCTTGCTCCGCGACCTCCGGCGCGCGACTCTCGCCGGACGCGCCGTCCGTCTTGTCGTCCTGGAAACAGAGAGGATCCTGGGAGAGGTTGACGGGCGCCCGCTGCTCGCCGTGCGTCCTCATGTGCCGGTTCAGGCAGTGGCTCCAGGAGAAGCGCTGCCCGCAGGTGAGGCACAGGTACGGCTTCTCGCCCGTGTGGATCCTCTGGTGCTTGAGCAGCGAGCGGTAGCGCGTGAAGCTGGCGCCGCACTCGCCGCACGGGAAGTTGTCCGACTTGATGTGAACGTGGCGCTCGTGCTCCTTCATGTTGCCGAGCTGAGAGAAGCCCTTGCCGCACACGGGGCACAGGTGTGGCTTCTCGCCCGAGTGGATGAGTCTGTGGATGTTCATGTCGCGGCGCGAGAAGAAGCCTTTGCTGCAGATGACGCACTTGAAGGGTCGCTCGCCCGTGTGCGAGCGCATGTGGCGCTTCAGGCCCTCGGAGCGCGAGAAGCAGCTCTCGCACACCGTGCACTTGAAGGGCTTCTCGCCCGTGTGCGAGCGAGCGTGGCGCCGCAGCTCCGACGCCTTGAAGAAGCCCAGGCCGCAGTCGCTGCACTTGTGGGGCTTGACCGGGTCGTCCTCGTGGATCAGCTGGTGCGTCTTGCAGTGACCCGCCTCGGCGAAGCCTTTGCCGCAGACGCAGCAGGTGAAGGGCTTCTCGCCCGTGTGCACGCGCTCGTGGCGGATGAGCTTGTGCAGCTTCTTGAAGGACTTGTCGCAGTACGAGCACTGGTGCGGGACCTTGGGGCCCTTGGCATGTGTGCGCCGGTGTCGCTCCAGCTTGGACGGTCGGTCGAAAACTTTGCCGCACTCGGGACACGGATGCTGGTTAGTCCTGTTGTGCGTGTTCTGGTGGCGGATCAGCTTGTCCGGCTGCGTGAAGCTCTTGTCGCAGTCTTTGCACTGATGCCGGGCCTTGGGCAGCTTGTCGTGGATGGGCTTGTGTCGCTGCAGCTTGGACGGTCGGTCGAAGATCTTCCCGCACACGGAGCACGGGTAACAGCGGAAGATGCGTCCGATCTCCGGCTCTCGTGACGCAGAAGGTTCATAGTCGCTGGAGTCGTCGGTGGCTCCGGAGTCAGAGTCGTCAGGATTGTCGTTCACCTCGTCGATGTCTGCACAACAACCACACAATAATCACACAATGATCACAAAATAATCACACAATAATCACAAAACAACCACACAATGATCACACAACAATCACACAACAACCACACAACTTCTCTCGTGTCTCCTGCTCCTCAAATCACGCCTGTCTTCTGTGAAGCTGACAGCAATGATTGTTGAGGTTTTTACTGACAAAATTAAATTAATCAAAGAGAAAATCTCTCTTTTGTTTGGAACCCCTACTGTCTCTGAGCCCCTCTCCTCCTCTTGGTCTTCCTTCACTGCTGTATCTTTGGGTGATATTTCAACACTAGTGAACAAGATGAAACCCTCCTCTTGCTCAGATGACGTCCTGCCTTGTAGGCTTTTTATCAAAGTATTTGATGTAATTGACCCCTGAGTTACCAATATGGTGAACCTCTCCCTTTCCACAGGGGTTTTTCCCAATGCATTTAAACCATTGTGGAGCCTCTGCTCAAAAAGCCAGGCTTAGACCCAACTGACCTCAGTAACTTCACGTCTATTTCTGATCTTCATTCTTGTCCAAGATCTTGGAGAAGGTTGTGTCTGAGCAGCTGTTCCTGGATCAGAGCGACATCCATGAGAAGTTTCAGTCTGGCTTCCTTAAACATCTACGGAGACAGTCTTACTGAAGGTGTCCAGTGACATCATGATGTTCTGGTTCTGTTGGATCTGTCCTCAGCCTTTGACACAGTTGAACCAGATCCTGCTGAGAAGACTGAGGGATGAAGACTGTCTGGGTCTGTGTTCCAGTGGTTCTCATCTTACCTTTCTGGGCAGTTTTAGTGTATCTGTCAATCAAATGAGGTCTGAATCATCTGTTGTGTGGAGTCCCTCAAGGTTCTGTTCTGGGTCCTTTATTGTTTGTACTTGATTCGTCTGGTCAAATCCTGATGTTTCTTATCACATTTTTGCTGATGACATCCAGCTCTACTGCTCTGTTGATCCAACTGAGCCCCAGAGGCTGAACTTAGTCAATTGTTGCTAGAAATCAAACAATGAGTGAAAACACTTTACAGCTAAATGTGGACAAAACTGAAACTCTGGTGATTGTTGATGATAAAGTTCAGGGTCGAGTCAGTACTTGAGTGACTTATGTCAGTCAAACTGAGGAACCTGGTGTTTGATAAACGTCTCTAGTTAACACTAAACAAAACTGACACAAATTATTAAAGTGAGAAAATAAACTTAAATGTTGTCACAACATGATCTTATAATTTGTTTGTGTCGTTTACACTATTGTGTTTATTTTGTGTGTAAACAAGAAGGATGTGTGTCGCCTGCAGTTCATACTCTGAGCCGCTCTAGTAGAAGAACTCACATTTCTCCTTAAAACTCTTCACTGGCTGCCAGTTTCTTTCAGGATCAACTTTAAAATTCTGGTTCTTACTTTCAGATCTATTCATGGTCAGACCTTCATGATCTGATCCAGACTTACACCCCAGCTCGGGCTCTGAGGTCTGTGGATCAGAATCTACTGATGGTTCCACGCACACGGCTCAGGACCAGAGGAGAGAAATCTTTTCAGGCTGTTGCTCCTAAGCTTTGGAACCATCTTCTCTCTCTTTGCTCTTGATGGATCTACTGACTCCTTCAAGAAACATCTGTGTTTGATGATCTACTGACTCCTTCAAGAAACATCTGTGTTTGATGATCTACTGACTCCTTCAAGAAACATGTGTGTTTGATGATCTACTGACTCCTTCAAGAAACATCTGTGTTTGATGATCTACTGACTCCTTCAAGAAACATCTGTGTTTGATGATCTACTGACTCCTTCAAGAAACATCTGTGTTTGATGATCTACTGACTCCTTCAAGAAACATCTGTGTTTGATGATCTACTGACTCCTTCAAGAAACATCTGTGTTTGATGATCTACTGACTCCTTCAAGAAACATCTGTGTTTGATGATCTACTGACTCCTTCAAGAAACATCTGTGTTTGATGATCTACTGACTCCTTCAAGAAACATCTTAAGACGTTGACACTGGCTCTAATCTTCGACCTGACATCTTCATAGGTTACCATAGCAACCCGACCACCATCTGCCATCACGGTCTCTGTGGACCAGTCTCAGGTTCTCGTGGATCACGTTCTTACTCACATTCTTCTTTGGGCTCAGTTTTGAATTCAGCTTCAGCTTCTGGTCCCATGACTTCAGGACACACAAGGTCAGACCCGTCGAACCCAAGCCCGTCGAAGCCCTGCAGGGACAGAGAAGACTGGATGAAGATTTGAAGGAGATTTGAAGAAGATTTGAATGAGATTTGCAGAAGATTTGAAGAAGATCTGAAGGAGATTTGAAGAAGTTTTTAAGAAGTTTTGAAGGAGATTTGAAGAAGATTTGAATGAGATTTGCAGAAGATTTGAAGAAGATCTGAAGGAGATTTAAAGAAGTTTTGAAGAAGTTTTAAAGAAGATTTGAAGGAGATTTAAAGAAGTTTTGAAGAAGACTTGAAGGAGATTTCAAGGAGATTTGAAGAAGACTTGAAGGAGATTTCAAGGAGATTTGGAGAAGATTTGAAGAAAATTTAAAGGAGATTTCAAGGAGATTTGGAGAAGATTTGAAGAAGACTTGAAGAAAATTTAAAGGAGATTTGAAGGAGATTTGAAGAAGATTTGAAGGAGATTTGAAGAAGATTTGATGAAGATTTGATAAAGATTTTAAGGAGATTTTTAGGAGATTTGCAGAAGATTTGAAGAAGATCTGAAGGAGATTTGAAGAAGTTTTGAAGAAGTTTTGAAGGAGATTTGAAGAAGATTTGAATGAGATTTGCAGAAGATTTGAAGAAGATCTGAAGGAGATTTAAAGAAGTTTTGAAGAAGTTTTAAAGAAGATTTGAAGGAGATTTAAAGAAGTTTTGAAGAAGACTTGAAGGAGATTTCAAGGAGATTTCAAGGAGATTTGAAGAAGACTTGAAGGAGATTTCAAGGAGATTTGGAGAAGATTTGAAGAAAATTTAAAGGAGATTTCAAGGAGATTTGGAGAAGATTTGAAGAAGACTTGAAGAAAATTTAAAGGAGATTTGAAGGAGATTTGAAGAAGATTTGAAGGAGATTTGAAGAAGATTTGATGAAGATTTGATAAAGATTTTAAGGAGATTTTTAGGAGATTTGGAGAAGATTTGAAGAATATATGGAGAAGATTTGAAATAGATTTGAAGGATATTTGAAGGACATTTGAAGGAGATTTGATGAAGATTTGATGAAGATTTGGAGAAGATTTGGAGAACATATGGAGAAATTTGAAATAGATTTGAAGAAGATTTGAAATAGATTTGAAGAAGATTTAAAGAAGATTTGAAGGACATTAAAGGAGATTTAAAGACCTTTTGAAGAAGACTTAAAGGAGATTTCAAGGAGATTTGATGAAGATTTGAAGAAGACCTGAAGAAGATTTGAAGGAGATTTTTAGGAGATTTGGAGAAGATTTGAAGAATTATATGGAGAAGATTTGAAATAGATTTGAAGGAGATTTGAAGGAGATTTGATGAATATTTGATGAAGATTTGGAGAAGATTTGGAGAACATATGGAGAAATTTGAAATAGATTTGAAGAATATTTGAAATAGATTTAAAGAAGATTTAAAGAAGATTTGAAGGACATTTGAAGGAGATTTAAAGAAGATTTGGAGAAGATTTCAAGAAGACTTGAAAAAACAAACAAACAAAGCAACAATAATAAACAATAAGAATCTAAAAATGCAGAGACTGGATCAGAACCAGAACTGGACCCTGATGTTCTGCTGGTGGGCGCGGCTGGTCGTCAAGGCCTGTGATGTGCACGAGAGGATACATCTGAACAACTATGTCAACAATAACATGTCAAAACATCTGATCGTCGCCAACTCGACAAGAACATCAGACCAAAGCAAAGGATCCCAGACAAAAGAAGATTCTTCTCCATGTCAACATATTTGCTGCTGTGATGCCTTCACGAGATGTTGAGCGTCACGTGTGGACCTCAAGTATCTTCTCCATGTTCTTCTGTGGTTTGAAAGAAGATGTTTTGACGACAAACGCTGCTGAGACCAGCGAGAAGATCAAGCTAACGGCTAATGCTAACGCGTCCAGACTCGCCTGTCAAATAAAAACACAGCAAACCTCGCTCGTGCGCTTCGATCCGTGATCGTGGACGTATCGATGGATGTATCGATGGATGTATCGATGGATGTATCGATGTATCGATCTCGCTGTGACGTCAGATCTCGAAGTCTGGAGTTTAAAGAAGAAGATTCATGTCGAGCCACTGTTGCCCTGGAGCTGGTGCGTTCAAGTGCGGCTCGTAAACCACAGTCTTCGCTCAACCGTTTCTATACATAACTCGTGAAGGTTAAACTAGTTAAACTAGTTAGGATGTCAACGACACTACCTAGTTGTTGTGTTGCGTTCAGGGACTGATGACATTCATTTGAATCTTTTATTTTCATAGTCACTCGTTTTTAGTTTTTATTGTATTTTTCTGACGTCAAAGATGCTAAAGTGACGTCACGTGTGACCTTCACTGGGATGACCTTTGACCCCGGGCAGCTCTTTAAAGGTTCGATCTCTAAAAGAAAACGTTTCAAGAAATGATTTTAGTGAAAACAGAAGTTTATTTAAAAGTCAAGATCATTTATTCAAAACATTATTTATTGTAAAACAAACAATACATTCATAGAGAAAAAGAATAAAAATATGAAAGTAAAAAACAGAATAATTGTCATGAAAGTCTCGTCAAAAGTGCAAAAAACACATGTTGTCAAATAAACCAAAGGATCAGGATCAACAGAGTGATGGACGTCAGGAGAATGATTGACAGGAGATACAGTTCTGAATCCCCCAGACCTCCAGGTCCTGGACCTTGAAGGTTCCTTTGCACAGAGGAACGTTCTTGAAGGTTCCACAGGTTTGACTGAAGCCTCGATCCAGACCTTCATGAAGAGCCAGAGCCACACCTTTGTCACCTCCTGGAGACACGAGTCACGAGTCATGAGTCATGAGTCACGAGTCACGAGTCACACCTTTGTCACCTCCTGGAGACACGAGTCACGAGTCATGAGTCATGAGTCACACCTTTGTCACCTCCTGGAGACACGAGTCACGAGTCATGAGTCATGAGTCACACCTTTGTCACCTCCTGGAGACACGAGTCATGAGTCACGAGTCATGAGTCACACCTTTGTCACCTCCTGGAGCGAGTCACGAGTCATGAGTCATGAGTCACCCTTGTCACCTCCTGGAGTCACGAGTCATGAGTCATGAGTCATGAGTCACACCTTTGTCACCTCCTGGAGACACGAGTCACGAGTCATGAGTCATGAGTCACACCTTTGTCACCTCCTGGAGACACGAGTCACGAGTCATGAGTCTTGAGTCACACCTTTGTCACCTCCTGGAGACACGAGTCACGAGTCATGAGTCACGAGTCATGAGTCATGAGTCACACCTTTGTCACCTCCTGGAGACACGAGTCACGAGTCATGAGTCATGAGTCACACCTTTGTCACCTCCTGGAGTCACGAGTCATGAGTCATGAGTCATGAGTCATGAGTCATGAGTCATGAGTCATGAGTCATGAGTCACACCTTTGTCACCTCCTGGAGACACGAGTCACGAGTCATGAGTCATGAGTCTGAGTCACACCTTTGTCACCTCCTGGAGACACGAGTCACGAGTCATGAGTCACGAGTCATGAGTCATGAGTCACACCTTTGTCACCTCCTGGAGACACGAGTCACGAGTCACGAGTCACGAGTCATGAGTCACGAGTCACGAGTCATGAGTCATGAGTCACACCTTTGTCACCTCCTGGAGACACGAGTCACGAGTCACGAGTCATGAGTCATGAGTCACACCTTTGTCACCTCCTGGAGACACGAGTCACGAGTCTGAGCAACAGCACTGAGCACGGTCCGAGTCATGAGTCATGAGTCACACCTTTGTCACTCCTGAGACACGAGTCACGAGTCATGAGTCATGAGTCACACCTTTGTCACCTCCTGGAGACACGAGTCACGAGTCATGAGTCATGAGTCACACCTTTGTCACCTCCTGACCATGAGTCACGAGTCATGAGTCATGAGTCATGAGTCACACCTTTGTCACCTCCTGGAGACACGAGTCACGAGTCATGAGTCATGAGTCACACCTTTGTCACCTCCTGGAGACATGGAGTCATGAGTCATGAGTCACACCTTTGTCACCTCCTGGAGACACGAGTCACGAGTCATGAGTCATGAGTCACACCTTTGTCACCTCCTGGAGACACGAGTCACGAGTCATGAGTCACTGACCACGTCACCTCCTGGAGACACCGAGTCATGAGTCATGAGTCATGAGTCACACCTTTGTCACCTCCTGAGCACGAGTCATGAGTCATAGTCACACCCTTGTCACCTCCTGGAGTCACGAGTCATGAGTCATGAGTCACACCTTTGTCACCTCCTGGAGACACGAGTCATGAGTCATGAGTCATGAGTCACACCTTTGTCACCTCCTGGAGACACGAGTCACGAGTCATGAGTCATGAGTCACACCTTTGTCACCTCCTGGAGACACGAGTCATGAGTCATGAGTCATGAGTCACACCTTTGTCACCTCCTGGAGCCACACCGACAGTCATGAGTCACGAGTCATGAGTCACACTCTTGTCACCTCCTGGAAGACACGAGTCATGAGTCATGAGTCACGAGTCATAGTCACACCTTTTCCCTCCACCATCATGGCATGAGTCATGAGTCACACCTACCCGATCACGAGTCATGAGTCATGAGTCACACCTCTTGTCACCTCCTGGAGACACGAGTCATGAGTCATGAGTCATGAGTCATGAGTCATGAGTCATGAGTCACGAGTCATGAGTCATGAGTCACGAGTCATGAGTCACACCTTTGTCACCTCCTGGAGACACGAGTCATGAGTCACGAGTCATGAGTCACACCTTTGTCACCTCCTGGAGACACGAGTCATGAGTCAGTGAGTCATGAGTCACACCTTTGTCACCTCCTGGAGACACGGAGTCATGAGTCATGAGTCACTGAGTCATGAGTCACACCTTTGTCACCTCCTGGAGACGAGTCATGAGTCAGAGTCACACCTTGTCACCTCCTGGAGACACGAGTCATGAGTCACGAGTCATGAGTCACACCTTTGTCACCTCCTGAGACACGAGTCACGAGTCATGAGTCATGAGTCACACCTTTGCTCACCTCCTGGAGTCATGAGCACGAGTCATGAGTCATGAGTCATGAGTCACACCTTTGTCACCTCCTGGAGACACGAGTCATGAGTCATGAGTCATGAGTCACACCTTGTCACCTCCTGGAGACACGAGTCATGAGTCATGAGTCATGAGTCACACCTTTGTCACCTCCTGGAGACACGAGTCAGAGTCATGAGTCATGAGTATTGTTGTCATGAGTCACGAGTCATGAGTCACACCTTTGTCACCTCCTGGAGACACGCCGAGTCACGAGTCATGAGTCACTCTGAGCCACGAGTCATGAGTCATGAGTCATGAGTCACACCTTTGTCACCTCCTGGAGACACGAGTCATGAGTCATGAGTCATGAGTCACACCTTTGTCACCTCCTGGAGACACGAGTCATGAGTCACGAGTCATGAGTCACACTTTGTCACCTCCTGGAGACACGAGTCACGAGTCATGAGTCATGAGTCATGAGTCACACCTTTGTCACCTCCTGGAGACACGAGTCATGAGTCACAGAGTCATGAGTCATGAGTCACACCTTTGTCACCTCCTGGAGACACGAGTCATGAGTCACGAGTCACGAGTCATGAGTCATGAGTCACACCTTTGTCACCTCCTGGAGACACGAGTCACGAGTCATGAGTCATGAGTCACACCTTTGTCACCTCCTGGAGACATGAGTCATGAGTCATGAGTCATGAGTCACACCTTTGTCACCTCCTGGAGACACGAGTCACGAGTCATGAGTCACGAGTCATGAGCCACACCTTTGTCACCTCCTGGAGACACGAGTCACGAGTCATGAGTCATGAGTCATGAGTCACACCTTTGTCACCTCCTGGAGACACGAGTCATGAGTCATGAGTCATGAGTCACACCTTTGTCACCTCCTGGAGACACGAGTCATGAGTCATGAGTCATGAGTCACACCTTTGTCACCTCCTGGAGACACGAGTCACGAGTCACGAGTCATGAGTCACACCCTTGTCACTCCTGAGACACGAGTCACGAGTCATGAGTCATGAGTCACACCTTTGTCACCTCCTGGAGTCACGAGTCATGAGTCACTACCTCTAACTGAGTCATGAGTCAGAGTCATGAGTCACACCTTGTCACCTCCTGGAGACACGAGTCATGAGTCATGAGTCATGAGTCACATAGTCACAGTCAGAGTATGGTAGCGTCACCTCCTGAGACACGAGTCATGAGTCATGAGTCATGAGTCACACCCTTGTCACTCCTGGAGACACGAGTCATGAGTCATGAGTCATGAGTCATGAGTCATGAGTCACGAGTCATGAGTCATGAGTCACGAGTCATGAGTCACACCTTTGAGTCGGACACGAGTCATGAGTCCAGTAGAGTCATGAGTCACGAGTCATGAGTCATGAGTCATGAGTCACACCTTTGTCACCTCCTGGAGACACGAAGTCAGGGGTACATGAGTCACGAGTCACGAGTCATGAGTCACACCTTTGTCACCTCCTGGAGACACGAGTCATGAGTCATGAGTCATGAGTCATGAGTCATGAGTCACACCTTTGTCACCTCCTGGAGACACGAGTCATGAGTCATGAGTCATGAGTCACACCTTTGTCACCTCCTGGAGACACGAGTCATGAGTCATGAGTCATGAGTCACACCTTTGTCACCTCCTGGAGACACGAGTCACGAGTCATGAGTCATGAGTCACACCTTTGTCACCTCCTGGAGTCATGAGTCATGAGTCATGAGTCATGAGTCATGAGTCACACCTTTGTCACCTCCTGGAGACACGAGTCATGAGTCATGAGTCATGAGTCACACCTTTGTCACCTCCTGGAGACACGAGTCATGAGTCACGAGTCATGAGTCACACCTTTGTCACCTCCTGGAGACACGAGTCACGAGTCATGAGTCACTTTGTCACCTCCTGGAGACACGAGTCATGAGTCACGAGTCATGAGTCACACCTTTGTCACCTCCTGGAGACACGAGTCATGAGTCATGAGTCATGAGTCACACCTTTGTCACCTCCTGGAGACACGAGTCATGAGTCATGAGTCATGAGTCATGAGTCACACCTTTGTCACCTCCTGGAGACACGAGTCACGAGTCATGAGTCATGAGTCACACCTTTGTCACCTCCTGGAGACACGAGTCATGAGTCACGAGTCATGAGTCACACCTTTGTCACCTCCTGGAGACACGAGTCACGAGTCATGAGTCACGAGTCATGAGTCATGAGTCATGAGTCACACCTTTGTCACCTCCTGGAGACACGAGTCATGAGTCACGAGTCACGAGTCATGAGTCACACCTTTGTCACCTCCTGGAGACACGAGTCACGAGTCATGAGTCACGAGTCATGAGTCATGAGTCATGAGTCATGAGTCACACCTTTGTCACCTCCTGGAGACACGAGTCACGAGTCATGAGTCATGAGTCATGAGTCACACCTTTGTCACCTCCTGGAGACATGAGTCATGAGTCATGAGTCATGAGTCACACCTTTGTCACCTCCTGGAGACACGAGTCACGAGTCATGAGTCACGAGTCATGAGCCACACCTTTGTCACCTCCTGGAGACACGAGTCACGAGTCATGAGTCATGAGTCATGAGTCACACCTTTGTCACCTCCTGGAGACACGAGTCATGAGTCATGAGTCATGAGTCACACCTTTGTCACCTCCTGGAGACACGAGTCATGAGTCATGAGTCATGAGTCACACCTTTGTCACCTCCTGGAGACACGAGTCACGAGTCACGAGTCATGAGTCATGAGCCACACCTTTGTCACCTCCTGGAGACACGAGTCATGAGTCACGAGTCATGAGTCACACCTTTGTCACCTCCTGGAGACACGAGTCATGAGTCATGAGTCATGAGTCACACCTTTGTCACCTCCTGGAGACACGAGTCATGAGTCATGAGTCATGAGTCACACCTTTGTCACCTCCTGGAGACATGAGTCACGAGTCATGAGTCATGAGTCACACCTTTGTCACCTCCTGGAGACACGAGTCATGAGTCATGAGTCATGAGTCATGAGTCATGAGTCACACCTTGTCACCTCCTGGAGACACGAGTCACGAGTCATGAGTCATGAGTCACACCTTTGTCACCTCCTGGAGACAAGTCATGAGTCACGAGTCACGAGTCAGAGTCATGAGTCATGAGTCATGAGTCACACCTTTGTCACCTCCTGGAGACACGAGTCACGAGTCATGAGTCATGAGTCACACCTTGTCACCTCCTGGAGACACGAGTCATGAGTCATGAGTCACGAGTCATGAGTCACACCTTTGTCACCTCCTGGAGACACGAGTCATGAGTCATGAGTCACGAGTCATGAGTCACACCTTTGTCACCTCCTGGAGACACGAGTCCGAGTCATGAGTCATGAGTCACACCTTTGTCACCTCCTGGAGACACGAGTCACGAGTCATGAGTCATGAGTACACACCTTGTCACCTCCTGGAGTCACGAGTCATGAGTCATGAGTCATGAGTCACACCTTTGTCACCTCCTGGAGACACGAGTCACGAGTCATGAGTCATGAGTCACACCTTTGTCACCTCCTGGACGAGTCACAGAGTCATGAGTCACGAGTCACGAGTCAGTCACGAGTCACGAGTCATGAGTCATGAGTCACACCTTTGTCACCTCCTGGAGACACGAGTCATGAGTCATGAGTCATGAGTCACACCTTTGTCACCTCCTGGAGACACGAGTCACGAGTCATGAGTCATGAGTCACACCTTTGTCACCTCCTGGAGACACGAGTCACGAGTCATGAGTCACGAGTCATGAGTCACACCTTTCCCTGCACACGAGAGTCATGAGTCATGAGTCACACCTTTGTCACCTCCTGGAGACACGAGTCACGAGTCATGAGTCATGAGCAGAGTCACACCTTTGTCACCTCCTGGAACCGAGTCACGAGTCATGAGTCACGAGTCATGAGTCACACCTTTGTCACCTCCTGGAGACACGAGTCACGAGTCATGAGTCACGAGTCATGAGTCATGAGTCACACCTTTGTCACCTCCTGGAGACACGAGTCACGAGTCACGAGTCACGAGTCATGAGTCATGAGTCACACCCTTGTCACCTCCTGGAGACACGAGTCACGAGTCATGAGTCACGAGTCACACCTTTGTCACCTCCTGGAGACACGAGTCACGAGTCATGAGTCATGAGTCACACCTTTGTCACCTCCTGGAGACACGAGTCACGAGTCATGAGTCACGAGTCATGAGTCACTGAGTCACGAGTCACTGAGTCACGAGTCACTGAGCCACGAGTCACGAGTCACGAGTCACGAGTCACTGAGTCACGAGTCACTGAGTCACGAGTCACTGAGCCACGAGTCACGAGTCACGAGTCACGAGTCACGAGTCACGAGTCCTTGAGTCACTGAGTCACTGAGTCACTGAGTCACGAGTCACTGAGTCACTGAGTCACTGAGTCACTGAGTCACGAGTCACTGAGTCATGAGTCACTGAGTCACACCATTGTCACCACTTGGAGTCACGAGTCACGAGTCACGAGTCACGAGTCACGAGTCATGAGTCATGACTCATGAGTCACGAGTCACGAGTCATGAGTCATGAGTCACTGAGTCACTGAGTCACTGAGTCACTGAGTCACGAGTCACGAGTCATGAGTCACTGAGTCATGAGTCACACCATTGTCACCTCCTGGAGTCACGAGTCACGAGTCACGAGTCATGAGTCATGACTCATGAGTCACACCATTGTCACCTCCTGGAGACACGAGTCACGAGTCACGAGTCACAATCACGAGTCACTGAGTCACTGAGTCACGAGTCATGAGTCACGAGTCACAATCACGAGTCACTGAGTCACTGAGTCACGAGTCACGAGTCACGAGTCACGAGTCATGAGTCATGAGTCACACCATTGTCACCACTTGGAGTCACGAGTCACGAGTCATGAGTCATGAGTCACACCTTTGTCACCTCCTGGAGACACGAGTCACGAGTCATGAGTCATGAGTCACACCTTTGTCACCTCCTGGAGACACGAGTCACGAGTCATGAGTCACGAGTCATGAGTCATGAGTCATGAGTCACACCTTTGTCACCTCCTGGAGACACGAGTCATGAGTCATGAGTCACGAGTCATGAGTCACACCTTTGTCACCTCCTGGAGACACGAGTCACGAGTCATGAGTCATGAGTCACACCTTTGTCACCTCCTGGAGACACGAGTCACGAGTCATGAGTCATGAGTCACACCTTTGTCACCTCCTGGAGACACGAGTCATGAGTCATGAGTCACGAGTCATGAGTCACACCTTTGTCACCTCCTGGAGACACGAGTCACGAGTCATGAGTCACGAGTCACGAGTCACGAGTCATGAGTCACACCTTTGTCACCTCCTGGAGACACGAGTCACGAGTCATGAGTCATGAGTCACACCTTTGTCACCTCCTGGAGACACGAGTCACGAGTCATGAGTCATGAGTCACACCTTTGTCACCTCCTGGAGACACGAGTCATGAGTCATGAGTCATGAGTCACACCTTTGTCACCTCCTGGAGACACGAGTCATGAGTCATGAGTCATGAGTCACACCTTTGTCACCTCCTGGAGACACGAGTCATGAGTCACGAGTCATGAGTCATGAGTCATGAGTCACACCTTTGTCACCTCCTGGAGACACGAGTCATGAGTCATGAGTCATGAGTCACACCTTTGTCACCTCCTGGAGACACGAGTCATGAGTCACGAGTCATGAGTCACACCTTTGTCACCTCCTGGAGACACGAGTCATGAGTCACGAGTCATGAGTCACACCTTTGTCACCTCCTGGAGACACGAGTCACGAGTCATGAGTCACGAGTCATGAGTCACACCTTTGTCACCTCCTGGAGACACGAGTCATGAGTCATGAGTCATGAGTCACACCTTTGTCACCTCCTGGAGACACGAGTCACGAGTCACGAGTCACGAGTCATGAGTCATGAGTCACACCCTTGTCACCTCCTGGAGACACGAGTCACGAGTCATGAGTCATGAGTCATGAGTCACACCTTTGTCACCTCCTGGAGACACGAGTCATGAGTCACGAGTCATGAGTCACACCTTTGTCACCTCCTGGAGACACGAGTCACGAGTCATGAGTCACGAGTCATGAGTCACACCTTTGTCACCTCCTGGAGACACGAGTCATGAGTCATGAGTCATGAGTCACACCTTTGTCACCTCCTGGAGACACGAGTCACGAGTCACGAGTCACGAGTCATGAGTCATGAGTCACACCCTTGTCACCTCCTGGAGACACGAGTCACGAGTCATGAGTCATGAGTCATGAGTCACACCTTTGTCACCTCCTGGAGACACGAGTCACGAGTCATGAGTCATGAGTCACACCTTTGTCACCTCCTGGAGACACGAGTCATGAGTCACGAGTCATGAGTCACACCTTTGTCACCTCCTGGAGACACGAGTCACGAGTCATGAGTCACGAGTCATGAGTCACACCTTTGTCACCTCCTGGAGACACGAGTCATGAGTCATGAGTCATGAGTCACACCTTTGTCACCTCCTGGAGACACGAGTCACGAGTCACGAGTCACGAGTCATGAGTCATGAGTCACACCCTTGTCACCTCCTGGAGACACGAGTCACGAGTCATGAGTCATGAGTCACTGAGTCACGAGTCACGAGTCACTGAGCCACGAGTCACGAGTCACGAGTCACGAGTCACTGAGTCACGAGTCACTGAGTCACGAGTCACTGAGCCACGAGTCACGAGTCACGAGTCCTGAGTCACTGAGTCACTGAGTCACTGAGTCACGAGTCACTGAGTCACTGAGTCACTGAGTCACGAGTCACTGAGTCATGAGTCACTGAGTCACACCATTGTCACCACTTGGAGTCACGAGTCACGAGTCACGAGTCACGAGTCACGAGTCATGAGTCATGACTCATGAGTCACACCTTTGTCACTTCCTGGAGACACGAGTCACGAGTCACGAGTCACGAGTCACGAGTCACTGAGTCACTGAGTCACGAGTCATGAGTCATGAGTCACGAGTCACGAGTCACGAGTCACTGAGTCACTGAGTCACGAGTCAGGAGTCATGAGTCATGAGTCACGAGTCACGAGTCATGAGTCATGAGTCACTGAGTCACTGAGTCACTGAGTCACGAGTCACGAGTCATGAGTCACTGAGTCATGAGTCACACCATTGTCACCTCCTGGAGTCACGAGTCACGAGTCACGAGTCATGAGTCATGACTCATGAGTCACACCATTGTCACCTCCTGGAGACACGAGTCACGAGTCACGAGTCACAATCACGAGTCACTGAGTCACTGAGTCACGAGTCATGAGTCACGAGTCACGAGTCACTGAGTCACTGAGTCACGAGTCACGAGTCACGAGTCACGAGTCATGAGTCATGAGTCATGACTCATGAGTCACACCATTGTCACCTCCTGGAGACACGAGTCACAATCACGAGTCACTGAGTCACTGAGTCACGAGTCATGAGTCACGAGTCACGAGTCACGAGTCACGAGTCACTGAGTCACTGAGTCACTGAGTCACGAGTCACGAGTCACGAGTCACGAGTCACGAGTCACGAGTCACGAGTCACTGAGTCACGAGTCACTGAGTCACTGAGTCACGAGTCACGAGTCACGAGTCACGAGTCACGAGTCACTGAGTCACGAGTCACGAGTCACTGAGTCACGAGTCACGAGTCACTGAGTCACTGAGTCACGAGTCACGAGTCACGAGTCACTGAGTCACTGAGTCACGAGTCACGAGTCACGAGTCACGAGTCACTGAGTCACGAGTCAGGAGTCATGAGTCACGAGTCACGAGTCACGAGTCACGAGTCACTGAGTCACTGAGTCACTGAGTCACGAGTCACTGAGTCACTGAGTCACTGAGTCACGAGTCACGAGTCACGAGTCACGAGTCACTGAGTCACGAGTCACGAGTCACGAGTCACGAGTCACTGAGTCACTGAGTCACGAGTCACGAAGTCACGAGTCACGAGTCACGAGTCACTGAGTCACTGAGTCACGAGTCACGAGTCACGAGTCACTGAGTCACTGAGTCACGAGTCACGAGTCACGAGTCACGAGTCACTGAGTCACTGAGTCACGAGTCACGAGTCACGAGTCACTGAGTCACTGAGTCACTGAGTCACTGAGTCACGAGTCACGAGTCACGAGTCACGAGTCACGAGTCATGAGTCACTGAGTCACTGAGTCACGAGTCACGAGTCACGAGTCACGAGTCACGAGTCACGAGTCATGAGTCACTGAGTCACTGAGTCACGAGTCACGAGTCACGAGTCACGAGTCATGAGTCACTGAGTCACGAGTCACGAGTCACGAGTCATGAGTCACTGAGTCACGAGTCACGAGTCACGAGTCATGAGTCACGAGTCACGAGTCACGAGTCATGAGTCACGAGTCACGAGTCTCACCGATCAGCAGTCGATCTTCTGCGCCGCAGATGAACTTTGACCTTCGCTGCTCCTTCGCCCTCTTGGTTTCCTTCGCTGAGGTCACTTCCTGTGCGGCGCTGAAGGGCACGGTGAGGTACGAGGGGTCCTGAGATGTTCCTGCCGTCAGAGTGTTGGCGTCCGGAGCGACGCAGCCGCGCGTCATGATGTTCACCATGTTCTGCTGGTAATGTTCCATGCTGGGCCGCAGCTGCAACACAGTCTTTAGAAGGTCTTCCTGCTTTTATCTCAACCTTTTTGTGCTGAAAGAATCTACTGAGAATAAAATGATTCAATTGATAAAAAAGAGATTTGAAACAAAATAAATGACTTTGATGAAATAATATCATGGTTTGTGTAGAAACTGAAATATTTCTGCTCCAGAGTTGGATCTTCATGATCGTTTAACCTTTTTATTTCTCTCTGTCATCGTTCAAATGTTCTTTCAGTTATGTCACAAAATGTTCTTTCAGTTATGTCACAAAAATGTTATTTCATTTATGTCACAAAATGTTCTTTCAGTTATGTCAGAAAATGTTCTTTCATTTATGTCACAAAAATGTGCTTTCATTTATGTCACAAAAATGTTCTTTCAGTTATGTCACAAAAATGTTCTTTCAGTTATGTCACAAAAATGTTCTTTCATTTATGTCACAAAATGTTCTTTCATTTATGTCACAAAAATGTTCTTTCAGTTATGTCACAAAAATGTTCTTTCAGTATGTCCAAAAATGTTCTTTCAGTTATGTCACAAAAATGTTCTTTCAGTTATGTCACAAAAATGTTCTTTCATTTATGTCACAAAAATGTTCTTTCAGTTATGTCACAAAAATGTTCTTTCATTTATGTCACAAAAATGTTCTTTCAGTTATGTCACAAAAATGTTCTTTCATTTATGTCACAAAAATGTTCTTCAATTAAATTATATCATTTTAACAACGTTTGTATGAAGTGCTTTAATGTCGTTCTGTATGTGTTTGAAAAAATGCTCAAAAGATTATCATCTGAATGAACATACGTTTGTAATTGTTTAAAAACAAACTCACTGTAAACACAAAACACTCTCCGGTCCCGAAGTACGTGTTCTGGTCCGAGCCGAGCTGCAGTCTCTGGCTCAGGTCGCTGGACAAGAAGGCCCCGAACACCTGGACCGAGAACAAGGATGAAGGTTCTGCAAGAAGATGATGGAAGAAGGTTCTGGAAGAAGATGATGGAAGAAGATGATGGAAGAAGGTTCTGGAAGAAGATGATGGAAGAAGGTGCTGGAAGAAGATGATGGAAGAAGATGATGGAAGAAGATGATGGAAGAAGATGATGGAAGAAGATGATGGAAGAAGATGATGGAAGAAGATGATGGATGAAGATGATGAAAGAAGATGATGGAAGAAGATGCTGGTAGAAGATGATGGAAGAAGATGATGGAAGAAGATGATGGATGAAGATGATGAAAGAAGATGCTGGAAGAAGATGATGGAAGAAGATGCTGGAAGAAGATGATGGAAGAAGATGATGGACGTATGTTCACCTCCTCGTCCGTCGTCTTGACGACCAGCACCGTGGGTTCGTGACCCTCCACGTGCGAATAAAAGCTACACAAAGAAAAGGTATTTTCGTCAAAACAACGATCAACGACACAAACATGTTGACACTTGAAGCACGCGTGTGTTACGACGCTGTAGTTACAACGCTGTAGTTACAACGCTGTAGTTACGACGCTGTAGTTACGACGCTGTAGTTACGACGCTGTAGTTACGACGCTGTAGTTACAACGCTGTAGTTACGACGCTGTAGTTACGACGCTGTAGTTACGACGCTGTAGTTACGACGCTGTAGTTACGACGCTGTAGTTACGACGCTGTAGTTACGACGCTGTAGTTACGACGCTGTAGTTACGACGCTGTAGTTACGCGACGCTGTAGTTACGACGCTGTAGTGACGGCGGTGTTACGACGCTGTAGTTACGACGCTGTAGTTACGACGCTGTAGTTACGACGCTGTAGTTACGACGCTGTAGTTACGACGCTGTAGTTACGACGCTGTAGTTACGACGCTGTAGTTACGACGCTGTAGTTACGACGCTGTAGTTACGACGCTGTAGTTACGACGCTGTAGTTACGACGCTGTAGTTACGACACTGTAGTTACGACACTGTAGTTACGACGCTGTAGTTACGACACTGTTACTACTGGTAAAAATAATCTGTGAGAAAATATTATTGATTATTATTTTTGTCAATATTGTCTTTTTTATGGTTTATATTAAAATAAAGTGTATAAAATAAAATAGTTTGATTTTGATTCACAATTAAAGTGAAAATATTCACAGTGTTTGTTCATGTTTGTGTTACAATTAAACCTCCGGCCTCTAGATGGCAGCAGTCGTTACTTCCTCCACAGCTAGAGTGATGACTGAGGACGAGAGGATACAGTGAGTCCAGCAGCTTTTAAAGCTGATGTTTGGACATATTTTGGTTTGAAAACAAATGAAAGTAGTTAAGAGTCATGTGGTCTGTAAATACTACAACACCAGAGTCAAGTACTGGACAATACTACACATATATACTTGTTACTACACTATCACAACACCAGAGTCAAGTACTGGACAATACTACACATATATACTTGTTACTACACTATCACAACACCAGAGTCAAGTACTGGACAATACTACACATATATACTTGTTACTACACTATCACAACACCAGAGTCAAGTACTGGACAATACTACACATATATACTTGTTACTACACTATCACAACACCAGAGTCAAGTACTGGACAATACTACACATATATACTTGTTACTACACTATCACAACACCAGAGTCAAGTACTGGACAATACTACACATATATACTTGTTACTACACTATCACAACACCAGAGTCAAGTACTGGACAATACTACACATATATACTTGTTACTACACTATCACAACACCAGAGTCAAGTACTGGACAATACTACACATATATACTTGTTACTACACTATCACAACACCAGAGTCAAGTACTGGACAATACTACACATATATACTTGTTACTACACTATCACAACACCAGAGTCAAGTACTGGACAATACTACACATATATACTTGTTACTACACTATCACAACACCAGAGTCAAGTACTGGACAATACTACACATATATACTTGTTACTACACTATCACAACACCAGAGTCAAGTACTGGACAATACTACACATATATACTTGTTACTACACTATCACAACACCAGAGTCAAGTACTGGACAATACTACACATATATACTTGTTACTACACTATCACAACACCAGAGTCAAGTACTGGACAATACTACACATATATACTTGTTACTACACTATCACAACACCAGAGTCAAGTACTGGACAATACTACACATATATACTTGTTACTACACTATCACAACACCAGAGTCAAGTACTGGACAATACTACACATATATACTTGTTACTACACTATCACAACACCAGAGTCAAGTACTGGACAATACTACACATATATACTTGTTACTACACTATTACAACACCAGAGTCAAGTACTGGACAATACTACACATATATACTTGTTACTACACTATCACAACACCAGAGTCAAGTACTGGACAATACTACACATATATACTTGTTACTACACTATCACAACACCAGAGTCAAGTACTGGACAATACTACACATATATACTTGTTACTACACTATCACAACACCAGAGTCAAGTACTGGACAATACTACACATATATACTTGTTACTACACTATCACAACACCAGAGTCAAGTACTGGACAATACTACACATATATACTTGTTACTACACTATCACAACACCAGAGTCAAGTACTGGACAATACTACACATATATACTTGTTACTACACTATCACAACACCAGAGTCAAGTACTGGACAATACTACACATATATACTTGTTACTACACTATCACAACACCAGAGTCAAGTACTGGACAATACTACACATATATACTTGTTACTACACTATCACAACACCAGAGTCAAGTACTGGACAATACTACACATATATACTTGTTACTACACTATCACAACACCAGAGTCAAGTACTGGACAATACTACACATATATACTTGTTACTACACTATCACAACACCAGAGTCAAGTCTGGACAATACTACACATATATACTTGTTACTCACTACAGTATCAAAACACCAGAGTCAAGTACTGGACAATAGTACACATATATACTTGTTACTACACTATCACAACACCAGAGTCAAGTACTGGACAATACTACACATATATACTTGTTACTACACTATCACAACACCAGAGTCAAGTTCTACACAATACTACACATATATACTTGTTACTACACTATTACAACACCAGAGTCAAGTACTGGACAATACTACACATATATACTTGTTACTACACTATCACAACACCAGAGTCAAGTACTGGACAATACTACACATATATACTTGTTACTACACTATCACAACACCAGAGTCAAGTTCTAGACAATACTACACATATATACTTGTTACTACACTATTACAACACCAGAGTCAAGTACTGGACAATACTACACATATATACTTGTTACTACACTATCACAACACCAGAGTCAAGTACTGGACAATACTACACATATATACTTGTTACTACACTATCACAACACCAGAGTCAAGTACTACACAATACTACACATCATTGTATGTTGATATATATCTACACACTCTTGACAACAAATAGCCATTAGTATCATGAACTAAGTGAAGTAACGAGTGTTGAACCGTGTACTCTCCTCTGTATACACAGTATAAATACTTGTACACATGAATACACGTACGAAGCCAGACTTCCTCCGATCTCGGCTCTGCTGAAGATCTTGATGGGACTGAAGAGAGCGAAGCGTTCGGGGATCCAGGCCCACAAGACCCTCATCTCCGTGGAGGAGACCACGCTGGACCTGAAGCTGCTGAAGTCCACGGAGTCCACGGACTGTCTGAGGACGAACGAGAAGGTCAGTCGTCACCCCTGACCTTTGACCTTTGACCCTCGCCTCTTCTGGTGGACGCTGACTCCCTTCTGCACGAGCGAGCAGGTGTTGGCGTTGAACAGGAGGTTGAGCTCCTGCCTGGTTGCCATGGCGATCCTGAAGGACGTCTCCAGGAGCTTCTCGACGCTGACGTGACGAGACACGTTCTGCACGAACCTGATCATGTCGGTCCTGAAGTCCTGCACGTCGGCCACTCGAGAAGAAACCGACACTTTGTAGAGACTCAGCAGAGCCAAGGCCACCCTTGACGGTTGGTGAATACCTCGTCAATACTTGGTCAATACTTCATCAATACTTCATCAATACTTAGTTAATACGTAGTTAATACTTCATCAGCACTTCGTAAATACTTAGATAATACTTTGTTAAAACTTCATCAACACTTCGTAAATACCTCGTCAATACAACGTAAATACTTAGACAATACTTCGTAAATACTTAGAAAATACTTTGTTAAAACATTGCAGATACTTTGTCGATACTTCATCAACACTTCATCAATACTTTGTCAATACTTTGTCAATACATCATCAATACTTCATCAATACTTGGTCAATACTTCATCAATACTTTGTCAATACTTAGTTAATACGTAGTTAATACTTCATCAGCACTTCGTAAATACTTAGATAATACTTTGTTAAAACTTCATCAACACTTCGTAAATACCTCGTCAATACAACGTAAATACTTAGACAATACTTCGTAAATACTTAGAAAATACTTTGTTAAAACATTGCAGATACTTTGTCGATACTTCATCAATACTTCATCAATACTTCATCAATACTTCATCAATACTTTGTCAATACTTTGTCAATACATCATCAATACTTCATCAATACTTGGTAAATACTTCATCAATACTTTGTCAATACTTGGTTAATACGTAGTTAATACTTCATCAGCACTTCGTAAATACCTCGTCAATACGTCGTAAATACTCCGTTAAAACTTTGCAGACACTTTGTCAATACTTCATCAATACTTCTTCAATACGTAGTTAATAGGTAGTTAATACTTTGCCAGTACTTCTTTAAGTACTCTGTCAACAGAGATGGTCTCACCTGTACAGCACCTTGTATCCCTCCAGCAGGTACACGTCCAGCACACGGATGGCGTACATGAACGGCAGCTCGGCGAAGATCCACATGATCCAGTCGGAGTAGAAGTCGAAGAGGTTCTGGTGCGAGCTGGCGATGAGTTTCCTGATGCCGCGGCAGCACCTGTTGGCGAGGTCGCCGAAGGTCATGCAGGAGGCGCGGTAGGTGAGGAAGGTCTGGTCGATGTAGCGCTTGTTGGGGTCTTCGTAGCAGACCAGCCTGGAGACGCTGTGGAAACACTCGGCCTCGTCCTGACTGAAGTGCAGCAGCAGAGACACCAGCGCCGGCAGGATCGGGCAGAAGTTCATGTCCGGGAAGAAGCTCCCGAGACACAGGAGGATCTTCTTCACCGAGTTCAGGCCGGCCTTGTTCAGACAGTACCTGAGGAACCACGACCTTCAGCAGCAGGAGAAACCATGGTATCTTCACCTACCTTGGAATCTCTCCGGCCTCCATGTAGTCCGGCACCGGGTGAGAACTGAGCTTCTGTTCCCCGAAGAGACTCTTGGAGAGTTTGTGGTAAACGTTCCTTTCTGGAGTCACAGCCCTGAGGAGACACTTGGTCTTCAGACCCTAGTCTGGTTTAAACTATTGACACATGGAGTTTAGTTTCCATTGAACAATCATAGACATGAAGATGATGAAGATGAAGATGAAGATGAAGATGATGATGATGATGAAGATGAAGATGAAGATGAAGATGAAGATGAAGATGAAGATGATGATGAAGATGAAGATGAAGATGAAGATGAAGATGAAGATGATGATGAAGATGAAGATGATGAAGATGAAGATGAAGATGATGATGATGATGAAGATGAAGATGATGATGAAGATGAAGATGAAGATGAAGATGAAGATGAAGATGAAGATGATGATGATGATGATGATGAAGATGAAGATGAAGATGATGATGAAGATGAAGATGATGAAGATGAAGATGATGATGATGATGAAGATGAAGATGATGATGAAGATGAAGATGAAGATGATGATGAAGATGAAGATGAAGATGATGAAGATGAAGATGATGATGATGATGAAGATGAAGATGAAGATGAAGATGAAGATGAAGATGAAGATGATGATGAAGATGAAGATGAAGATGAAGATAAAGATGATGATGAAGATGAAGATGATGATGAAGGTCCTGACCTTGAATGGATGCCATGGATGATGTGATAATATGCTTTGGCTCTCAGAGTGTGAGGTGAAGACCAGAATCCTTCACGAGCCATAGCCTTGAGGCGCTGGTGTCCACTGAGAAGAAGCTCCTGGTATCTTGCAGCAGCTTCAGGGTCGATCTTCTCCCAGTCCACAAACTGTCCGTACTTCATGCCTGAGCCGGAGCAGATCTCCCAGTTGTCGGACTCAGAGATGGTCATCATGGAGACGTTCTTCAAGCTGCCTCGACTGCCTGAGGAACACACACAGATGAACGTGTGACCTTCAGATCCTCACGTCCACGTCTACCGTCCAGGTCTCTGGAGAGAGAAGTCTTCTTCTGTCTGGACTTCTTCTTCGTCTGAGCCTTGGAGGTCACTTCCTGTCTGGAGGTCACTTCCTGTCTGGAGGTCACTTCCTGTCTGGAGGTCACTTCCTGTCTGGAGGTCACTTCCTGTCTGGAGCTCTGAAAGTGACTCGCGTCAAAGTCACAGTAATCTTCCGACGTTTCATAACTGTAGAAGGACCTGAGGAGACGCTCAGTTACTCACAGAAATACTTGCTCAATACTTTGTCAAAACTTTGTAAATACTTAGTTAATACGTAGTTAATACGTAGTTAATACTTCGTCAATACTTCATCAATACGTGGTCAATACTTAGTAAATACGTAGTTTATACTTTGTCAATACTTCATCAATACGTGGTCAATACTTAGTAAATACGTAGTTTATACTTTGTCAATACTTCATCTATACGTAGTCAATACTTAGTTATTACGTAGTTAATACTTCGTCAATACTTCGTCAAAACTTCATCAATACTTCGTCAAAACGTTGTAAATACTTAGTTTATACATAATTAATACTTCATCAACACTTTGTCAATAGTGTTTTTCACAGTTGGTCACCAGAAAACGTAGTATTTATTCAAATTCAAATGTTCAGATGTTTGAATTTTTTATTGAAATGTTGTTTTCAAGAAAATAAATATTATTTTTGTTAATCATTTAATCGATAAAAATTCCAATGTTTTCAAAATGAATAAATTCAAGAGTTAAATATTCAAAGTATTTCTAAATCCAGACCAAACCAACAGAGCTACTGGTCAAACTTTCAGCCAATCACGCGACAAACATGTGATCATGTGACCGTTTGATACGTTGAATATAAAAATCTACAAATTAAAAAATATGTAAAAACATACAAAAATGTATTTTTGAACAATTGACTCAAAATCTCTCAAAAATCTATTTACAAATATTTGATGATTAAAATAAAGTGAATTAAAACACAAATTAAACTTCGAACACATTCGAAATAATTGTAAATCTTCACCCGGAAGTGACGTGTGTTTCAGGCTCACCTGGATCGAGGTCGTTGGACGAGACTCTTCTTCACGTCTTCAGCGCAGGAGTGAGATCTTTGTCTCGTTCCTGCAGCAGAAGAACCGCTGAGGTCTGGACTCATGACTCGGATCATCTCAAGTTCTGCAGAAGTTCTGGAGTCCACACCTGAGCCTCGCGCCTTTATACCTGTGGCCAGCAGGGGGCGTGTCCGTCACACCTGTGGCCAGCAGGGGGCGTTTCTTCTCTGAAAGATTCTGATAAACCAAGAATCATCTGTTTGGTGACGTCATGGACTCGAGAGTTTCCAAGAAGCTGTGAAACTATGATTTTTACACAAACACACGTGTTTTCATCCAAACACGCCACTGTTTGTTGAGGAAACATCTCGCTCTTGTCATCAGGGCGTCACATGAAGACCAACAATTCATCTCGTCAACAAACCTCTCGACCTTGATCCATAAAACCATTAGAACCTCATGACGTCATTATTATTTAAATATGGTTTAAGTTAAATTATGAGGAAACAAAATTAAACTATTGAAAAAGACCTGATTTATTATCATGGTCAATAGTTTCCATGCGACACAAACTTTATGAGTATGTTTGTGTTTTTTAAATATCAACAACTTGATGTAATAATAATAATAATAATATGTAATAATACATCAAATATACTCTTAATACATCAAGACGTAACGCAAACGCGAAAATAGACCGACGGTCCCTCACGAGTTGCCGTAGCAGGAGCTGGTGAAACCCGGAAGTGTTTCTTTGTGTTTACGTTGAGTTTTGTTTCCTGTTGAACAACTTTTGACGTCATGTCTCAAGAAACCTGGTAAGATCTTTAATTCAAACATTAATAATATATTAATATAAACAATAACGAGTCACTTCTCTCGCGGTTCAAACAACAACTCAGTGGTTTATGAACCAATGACAACAACCGTGTGTTTTACGTTATTTAAACTATATTATATAATAAGAATCTAAAGGTTTAGTTTCTTTGGAAGTTAAAGTTACAGAAAAAAAAGTCACATGACTGAGATGACGTCACAGCAGTCCCATGACGTTTGTCTGTTTCTTCAAAATATTCTCTTATTATTTAGATTTGCTGAGCATTTAAAACAATAAAAAATTCCGAAAATGTCTTTATTGAATAAATGGTTGAAATACTATCAATAACAATGATCTACGATCAATAAAAATGATCTACGATCAATAACAATGATCTTCGATCAATAACAATGATCTACGATCAATAACAATGATCTACGATCAATAAAAATGATCTTCGATCAATAACAATGATCTACGATCAATAACAATGATCTACGATCAATAACAATGATCTTCGATCAATAACAATGATCTTCGATCAATAAAAATGATCTTCGATCAATAACAATGATCTACGATCAATAAAAATGATCTTCGATCAATAACAATGATCTACGATCAATAACAATGATCTACGATCAATAAAAATGATCTTCGATCAATAACAATGATCTTCGATCAATAAAAATGATCTTCGATCAATAACAATGATCTACGATCAATAACAATGATCTACGACCAATAAAAATGATCTACGATCAATAACAATGATCTTCGATCAATAAAAATGATCTACGATCAATAAAAATGATCTTCGAACAATAAAAATTATCTTAGATCAATAAAAATGATCTTCGATCAATAAAAATGATCTTCGATCAATAAGTGTCAAAACAGATCATTTCTCTTCATCTGAGGTTCTGTCACTGAACGAATCAAACATCTTATCAAACAAGGTTTTCACTCGTTCATGTCAGGAAATACTTTTGTTCTCGGACATGATGTTTATTATTATGAACATATTATTATTATAAACATTATTACAAACATATTATTATTATTATAAACATTATTACAAACATATTATTATTATTGTAAACATTATTACAAACATATTATTATTATTATAAACATTATTATAAACATATTATTATTATTATAAACATTATTACAAACATATTATTATTATTATAAACATTATTACAAAAACATTATTATTACAAACATTATTACAAACATATTATTATTATTATAAACATTATTACAAAACATTATTATTACAAACATTATTACAAACATATTATTATTATTATAAACATTATTACAAACATATTATTATTATTATAAACATTATTACAAACATATTATTATTATAAACATTATTACAAACATATTATTATTATTATAAACATTATTACAAACATATTATTATTATTATAAACATTATTACAAAAACATTATTATTACAAACATTATTACAAACATATTATTATTATTATAAACATTATTACAAACATATTATTATTATAAACATTATTACAAACATATTATTATTATTATAAACATTATTACAAACATATTATTATTATAAACATTATTACAAACATATTATTATTATTATAAACATTATTACAAACATATTATTATTATTATAAACATTATTACAAACATATCATTATTATAAACATTATTACAAACATATTATTATTATAAACATTATTATAAACATATTATTATTATTATAAACATTATTACAAAAACATTATTATTATAAACATTATTATAAACATATTATTATTATTACAAACATATTATTATTATAAACATTATTACAAAAACATTATTATTATAAACATTATTACAAACATATTATTATTATAAACATTATTATAAACATATTATTATTATTATAAACATTATTACAAACATATTATTATTATTATAAACATTATTACAAAAACATTATTATTATTATTACAAAAACATTATTACATTATAAACATTATTACAATTATTATTATTACAAACATTATAAATATTATTATTATAAACATTATTACAAACATATTATTATTATGAACATTATTACAAACATATTATTATTATAAACATTATTACAAAAACATTATTATTGTAAACATTATTACAAACATATTATTATTACAAACATTATTACAAACATATTATTATTATTATTATAAACATTATTACAAACATTATTATTATAAACATTATTACAAACATATTATTATTATTACAAACATTATTACAAAAACATTATTATTGTAAACATTATTACAAACATATTATTATTACAAACATTATTACAAACATATTATTATTATTATTATAAACATTATTACAAACATTATTATTATTACCAAACATTATTACAAAAATATTATTATTACAAACATTATTACAAACATAATATTCTAAATAGCTACTAGAACTATGATTAATTATTGAACTATCTGAACCTGGTATTTGTCTAGACTGAAAATATTCTCTGTCTAGACTGAAGAACTATGATCTGAACCTGGTTCTCTGTCTAGACTGAAGAACTATGATCTGAACCTGGTTCTCTGTCTAGACTGAAGAACTATGATCTGAACCTGGTTCTCTGTCTAGACTGAAAACTATGATCTAACCTTTCTCTGTCTACTAAATTCTAACTGTTCTCTGTCTAGACTGAAGAACTATGATCTGAACCTGTTCTCTGTCAGACTGAAAATATATCTACCTTTCTCTGGCTGAAGAATATGATCTGAACCTGGTTCTCTGTCTAGACTGAAGAACTATATCTGAACCTGGTTCTCTGTCTAGACTGAAGAACTATGATCTGAACCTGGTTCTCTGTCTAGACTGAAGAACTATGATCTGAACCTGGTTCTCTGTCTAGACTGAAGAACTAGATCTACTAACCTGGTTCTCTGTCTAGACTGAAGAACTATGATCCGAACCTGGTTCTCTGTCTAGACTGAAGAACTATCTGAACCTGGTTCTCTGTCTCTTAGACTGAAGAACTATGATCTGAACCTGGTTCTCTGTCTAGACTGAAGAACAGACTATGATCTGAACCTGGTTCTCTGTCTAGCTGAAGAACTATGATCTGAACCTGGTTCTCTGTCTAGACGAAGAACTATGATCTGAACCTGGTTCTCTGTCTAGACTGAAGAACTATGATCTGAACCTGGTTCTCTTCAGACTGAAGAACTATGATCTGAACCTGGTTCTCTGTCTAGACTGAAGAACTATGATCTGAACCTGGTTCTCTGTCTAGACTGAAGAACTATGATCTGAACCTGGTTCTCTGTCTAACTGAAGAACTATGATCTGAACCTGGTTCTCTGTCTAGACTGAAGAACTTGATCTGAACCTGGTTCTCTGTCTAGACTGAAGAACTATGATCTGAACTGGTTCTCTGTCTAGACTGAAACTATATCTACAACTTGTTCTCTGTCTAGACTAAAACTATGATCTGAACCTGGTTCTCTTTAGACTGAAAACTGATCTGAACCTGGTTCTCTGTCTAGACTGAAGAACTTGATCAACCTGGTCTTTTGATGAAGAACTATCTAACCTTTTCTTTAGACTGAAGAACTATGATCTGAACCTGGTTCTCTGTCTAGACTGAAGAACTATGATCTGAACCTGGTTCTCTGTCTAGGCTGAAGAACTATGATCTGAACCTGGTTCTCTGTCTAGACTGAAGAACTATGATCTGAACCTGGTTCTCTGTCTAGACTGGAAGAACTATGATCTGAACCTGGTTCTCTGTCTAGACTGAAGAACTATGATCTGAACCTGGTTCTCTGTCTAGACTGAAGAACTCATGATCTGAACCTGGTTCTCTGTCTAGACTGAAGAACTCACTTTTCTGTCTGGAACTGATCTGAACCTGGTTCTCTGTCTAGACTGAAAACTATGATCTGAACCTGGTTTTGTCTAGGTGAAGAATATGATCTGACCTGGTTTCTGTCTAGACTGAAGAACTTGATCTGAACCTGGTTCTTGTCTAGACTGAAGAACTATGATCTGAACCTGGTTCTCTGTCTAGACTGAAGAACTATGATCTGAACCTGGTTCTCTGTCTAGACTGAAGAACTATGATCTGAACCTGGTTCTCTGTCTAGACTGGAAGAACTATGATCTGAACCTGGTTCTCTGTCCAGACTGAGAACTATGATCTGAACCTGGTTCTCTGTCTAGACTAAGAATATGATTGAACCTGGTTCTCTGTTAGACTGAAGAACTATGATCTGAACCTGGTTCTCTGTCTAGACTGAAGAACTATGATCTGAACCTGGTTCTCTGTCTAGGCTGGAAGAACTATGATCTGAACCTGGTTCTCTGTCTAGACTGAAGAACTATGATCTGAACCTGGTTCTCTGTCTAGACTGAAGAACTATGATCTGAACCTGGTTCTCTGTCTAGACTGAAGAACTATGATCTGAACCTGGTTCTCTGTCTAGACTGAAGACATGATCTGAACCTGGTTCTCTTCTGGCTGAAGAACTATGATCTGAACCTGGTTCTCTGCTAGCTGAAGAACTATGATTATCTGAACCTGGTTCTCTGTCTAGACTGAAGAACTTGATCTGAACCTGGTTCTCTGTCTAGCTGAAGAACTATGATCTGAACCTGGTTCTCTGTCTAGGCTGAAGCTTGCCCTCTCACACCTGGCTCTGTCTAGACTGAAGAACTATCGAACCTGGTTCTCTGTCTAGCAGACGAAGAACTATGATCTGAACCTGGTTCTCTGTCTAGACTGAAGAACTATGATCTGAACCTGGTTCTTCTGTCTAGGCTGAAGAACTATGATCTGAACCTGGTTCTCTGTCTAAACTGCAGAACTATGATCTGAACCTGGTTCTCTGTCTAGACTGAAGAACTATGATCTGAACCTGGTTCTCTGTCTAGACTGAAGAACTATGATCTGAACCTGGTTCTCTGTCCAGGCTGCAGAACTATGATCTGAACCTGGTTCTCTGTCTAGACTGAAGAACTATGATCTGAACCTGGTTCTCTGTCTAGACTGAAGAACTATGATCTGAACCTGGTTCTCTGTCTAGACTGAAGAACTATGATCTGAACCTGGTTCTCTGTCTAGACTGAAGAACTATGATCTGAACCTGGTTCTCTGTCTAGACTGAAGAACTATGATCTGAACCTGGTTCTCTGTCTAGACTGAAGAACTATGATCTGAACCTGGTTCTCTGTCTAGACTGAAGAACTATGATCTGAACCTGGTTCTCTGTCTAGACTGAAGAACTATGATCTGAACCTGGTTCTCTGTCTAGACTGAAGAACTATGATCTGAACCTGGTTCTCTGTCTAGACTGAAGAACTATGATCTGAACCTGGTTCTCTGTCTAGACTGAAGAACTATGATCCCTGGTTCTCTGTCTAGACTGAAGAACTATGATCTGAACCTGGTTCTCTGTCAGATCTAGGCTGAAGAACTATGATCTGAACCTGGTTCTCTGTCTAGACTGAAGAACTATGATCTGAACCTGGTTCTCTGTCTAGACTGAAGAACTATGATCTGAACCTGGTTCTCTGTCTAGACTGAAGAACTATGATCTGAACCTGGTTCTCTGTCTAGACTGAAGAACTATGATCTGAACCTGGTTCTCTGTCTAGGCTGAAGAACTATGATCTGAACCTGGTTCTCTGTCTAGGCTGAAGAACTATGATCTGAACCTGGTTCTCTGTCTAGACTGAAGAACTATGATCTGAACCTGGTTCTCTGTCTAGACTGAAGAACTATGATCTGAACCTGGTTCTCTGTCTAGACTGAAGAACTATGATCTGAACCTGGTTCTCTGTCTAGACTGAAGAACTATGATCTGAACCTGGTTCTCTGTCTAGACTGAAGAACTATGATCTGAACCTGGTTCTCTGTCTAGGCTGAAGAACTATGATCTGAACCTGGTTCTCTGTCTAGACTGAAGAACTATGATCTGAACCTGGTTCTCTGTCTAGGCTGAAGACATGACTGACTAGTGATCTGATTGAACCTGGTTCTCTGTCTAGACTGAAGAACTATGATCTGAACCTGGTTCTCTGTCTAGACTGAAGAACTATGATCTGAACCTGGTTCTCTGTCTAGACTGAAGAACTATGATCTGAACCTGGTTCTCTGTCTAGGCTGAAGAACTATGATCTACCTGGTTCTCTGTCTAGACTGAAGAACTATGATCTGAACCTGGTTCTCTGTCTAGACTGAAGAACTATGATCTGAACCTGGTTCTCTGTCTAGGCTGAAGAACTATGTCTGAACCTGGTTCTCTGTCTAGACTGAAGAACTATGATCTGAACCTGGTTCTCTGTCTAGACTGAAGAACTATGATCTGAACCTGGTTCTCTGTCTAGGCTGCAGAACTATGATCTGAACCTGGTTCTCTGTCTAGACTGAAGAACTATGATCTGAACCTGGTTCTCTGTCTAGACTGAAGAACTATGATCTGAACCTGGTTCTCTGTCTAGACTGAAGAACTATGATCTGAACCTGGTTCTCTGTCTAGACTGAAGAACTATGATCTGAACCTGGTTCTCTGTCTAGACTGAAGAACTATGATCTGAACCTGGTTCTCTGTCTAGACTGAAGAACTATGATCTGAACCTGGTTCTCTGTCTAGACTGAAGAACTATGATCTGAACCTGGTTCTCTGTCTAGACTGAAGAACTATGATCTGAACCTGGTTCTCTGTCTAGACTGAAGAACTATGATCTGAACCTGGTTCTCTGTCTAGACTGAAGAACTATGATCTGAACCTGGTTCTCTGTCTAGGCTGCAGAACTATGATCTGAACCTGGTTCTCTGTCTAGGCTGAAGAACTATGATCTGAACCTGGTTCTCTGTCTAGACTGAAGAACTATGATCTGAACCTGGTTCTCTGTCTAGACTGAAGAACTATGATCTGAACCTGGTTCTCTGTCTAGACTGAAGAACTATGATCTGAACCTGGTTCTCTGTCTAGACTGAAGAACTATGATCTGAACCTGGTTCTCTGTCTAGACTGAAGAACTATGATCTGAACCTGGTTCTCTGTCTAGACTGAAGAACTATGATCTGAACCTGGTTCTCTGTCTAGACTGAAGAACTATGATCTGAACCTGGTTCTCTGTCTAGACTGAAGAACTATGATCTGAACCTGGTTCTCTGTCTAGACTGAAGAACTATGATCTGAACCTGGTTCTCTGTCTAGACTGAAGAACTATGATCTGAACCTGGTTCTCTGTCTAGACTGAAGAACTATGATCTGAACCTGGTTCTCTGTCTAGACTGAAGAACTATGATCTGAACCTGGTTCTCTGTCTAGACTGAAGAACTATGATCTGAACCTGGTTCTCTGTCTAGACTGAAGAACTATGATCTGAACCTGGTTCTCTGTCTAGACTGAAGAACTACTGACCTGGTTCTCTGTCTAGGCTGAAGAACTATGATCTGAACCTGGTTCTCTGTCTAGGCTGAAGAACTATGATCTGAACCTGGTTCTCTGTCTAGGCTGAAGAACTATGTCTGAATCTTGAAGAACTATGATCTGAACCTGGTTCTCTGTCTAGACTGAAGAACTATGATCTGAACCTGGTTCTCTGTCTAGACTGAAGAACTATGATCTGAACCTGGTTCTCTGTCTAGACTGAAGAACTATGATCTGAACCTGGTTCTCTGTCTAGACTGAAGAACTATGATCTGAACCTGGTTCTCTGTCTAGGCTGCAGAACTATGATCTGAACCTGGTTCTCTGTCTAGACTGAAGAACTATGATCTGAACCTGGTTCTCTGTCTAGACTGAAGAACTATGATCTGAACCTGGTTCTCTGTCTAGACTGAAGAACTATGATCTGAACCTGGTTCTCTGTCTAGACTGAAGAACTATGATCTGAACCTGGTTCTCTGTCTAGGCTGCAGAACTATGATCTGAACCTGGTTCTCTGTCTAGACTGAAGAACTATGATCTGAACCTGGTTCTCTGTCTAGACTGAAGAACTATGATCTGAACCTGGTTCTCTGTCTAGGCTGCAGAACTATGATCTGAACCTGGTTCTCTGTCTAGGCTGAAGAACTATGATCTGAACCTGGTTCTCTGTCTAGACTGAAGAACTATGATCTGAACCTGGTTCTCTGTCTAGGCTGCAGAACTATGATCTGAACCTGGTTCTCTGTCTAGACTGTAGAACTATGATCTGAACCTGGTTCTCTGTCTAGACTGAAGAACTATGATCTGAACCTGGTTCTCTGTCTAGACTGCAGAACTATGATCTGAACCTGGTTCTCTGTCTAGGCTGCAGAACTATGATCTGAACCTGGTTCTCTGTCTAGACTGAAGAACTATGATCTGAACCTGGTTCTCTGTCTGAAGAACTATGACAGAATGACATGATCTGAACCTGGTTCTCTGTCTAGGCTGCAGAACTATGATCTGAACCTGGTTCTCTGTCTAGGCTGCAGAACTATGACGCCACCTGTCGACTCGCTCAGGAAGTCGCTGAGAACATCCATGAACGGAACCGTCAGCAGAGAACCGGAGGGAACCCTGCGAAGGTGAACCTGGATTATTATATTGTTATTATTATCATTATTCTTCTAACCCGTTGAACCTGCAGATCAACATGACTCTCCGGGCGTCGCTGCAGAAGCTCAAGCAGAACATCGCTCAACTGAAGGAGAGTTTGCTGCGAGCGTCATCTTCTCGTCGCTTGTATCTTTTCTTGCTGTGCACCAGCAGGTCTCCACCAGCAGAGGGCAGCACAGCCTCGCTCTTCACTGGCGTGTGAAGGAATGAAAGTAGAAGTAGATGATCGATGGATGTCATCAGAGTGATCGATCATCAAGACTCATCCATGTTCTTGTCATAAATAATTCTGCACAAACGTTCCTCAACGTTCCTCAACGTGGTCAGGATGCAGTCGGAGGCCGACAGACGACAGAACCTCATCGATGACCTTCTGACCCGAGAGAAGCAGCTCGTGGCCACCTTCAAAGGAGAGTCCACGGATCCTCAGACCAGCAGGTGAACCAGGCTCTCGAGGAGGACCTCACGTTGATGTTAGATGAGATCCAAGTGAGACGAGTGAACGTGAAGATGTTCGTTGAAGGCTAAACTGAAGATGTTTTTCTAGTTTGATTTCAAACACCTGTGAGAACCTTCAGTGAACCTTTGAACGAAGGTCAGTGTCTCCGGTTCAATGATCCGCTGCTGCTGGACCTGATGGTCAAGAGTTCAATCCCTGTGTCCGAGTCGCTCAGTCACGACCCGCCTGCTCCGGGTCACCGACCCGCTCCACCGGTTCCACCCACTAATTGGATCTTCACACTCTGGACTCGGGGCAGGAAGGAAGTCCAGACCTCACACACACAGGTCACAGGTCACAGAGGTTAGAATGCTGGAGTGTCTCTGGACCAGCAGAGGGTCGACGATGAGAATCACTAGAGTTGATTTGATCAAGACTGTTTGATTGACAGTTTTACATCCAAACATTCGTCGTCAACTTGATTGGCGGGAGAAGATCATTTGATTGGCAGGTGTTGGAAGAGAAACGAACCTGTTGTTTTCTCGATAAATCATTCGAAAGTTGGTTCACAGGTCGAGCCTCATGTCTGCGGAGCTTCAGTCCAGAGCAGCTGCTGATCCGTGGCTGATCCACGAGTCTGAGGAGACCAGAGGGTTGAGTCATGGAGACATCAGAGAGCAGCAGAAGAAGATCCTTGAAGGTCAGAACATAATGTTTTTATTATCATTGAACATAATGTTACTATTATCAATGAACATAATGTTATTATTATAAATGAACATAATGTTATTATTATAAATGAACATAATGTTATTATTATCAATGAACATAATGTTATTATCAATGAACATAATGTGATTATTATCAATGAACATAATGTTATTATTATCAATGAACATAATGTTATTATTATCAATGAACATAATGTTATTATTATCAATGAACATAATGTTATTATTATCAATGAACATAATGTTATTATTATCAATGAACATAATGTTAATATTATCAATGAACATAATGTTAATATTATCAATGAACATAATGTTATTATTATCAATGAACATAATGTTATTATTATCAATGAACATAATGTTATTATTATCAATGAACATAATGTTAATATTATCAATGAACATAATGTTATTATTATCAATGAACATAATGTTATTATTATCAATGAACATAATGTTATTATTATCAATGAACATAATGTTATTATTATCAATGAACATAATGTTAATATTATCAATGAACATAATGTTATTATTATAAATGAACATAATGTTATTATTATCAATGAACATAATGTTATTATTATCAATGAACATAATGTTATTATTATCAATGAACATAATGTTATTATTATCAATGAACATAATGTTATTATTATCAATGAACATAATGTTAATATTATCAATGAACATAATGTTATTATTATCAATGAACATAATGTTATTATTATAAATGAACATAATGTTATTATTATCATTGAACATTATGTTATTATTATAAATGAACATAATGTTATTATTATAAATGAACATAATGTTATTATTATCAATGAACATAATGTTATTATTATCAATGAACATAATGTTATTATTATCATTGAACATAATGTTATTATTATAAATGAACATAATGTTATTATTATAAATGAACATAATGTTATTATTATCAATGAACATAATGTTATTATTATCAATGAACATAATGTTATTATTATCAATGAACATAATGTTATTATTATAAATGAACATAATGTTATTATTATCAATGAACATAATGTTATTATTATCAATGAACATAATGTTATTATTATCAATTGAACATAATGTTATTATTATCAATGAACATAATGTTATTATTATCAATGAACATAATGTTATTATTATCAATGAACATAATGTTAATATTATCAATGAACATAATGTTATTATTATAAATGAACATAATGTTATTATTATAAATGAACATAATGTTATTATTATCATTGAACATAATGTTATTATTGTAAATGAACATAATGTTATAATTATAAATGAACATAATGTTATTATTATCAATGAACATAATGTTATTATTATCATTGAACATAATGTTATTATTATCAATGAACATAATGTTATTATTATAAATGAACATAATGTTAATATTATAAATGAACATAATGTTATTATTATCATTGAACATAATGTTATTATTATCAATGAACATAATGTTATTATTATCAATGAACAAAATCTTCTCATTAACTTGTTTCCTCTTTTAAACTTGACACGACAAACATCTCCAAACATATTGTTGTGTTGTTGTTGAGCTTCATGTTGTTGTTGTGTTGTTGTGTTGTTGTTGAGCTTCATGTTGTTGAGCTTCATGTTGTTGTTGTGTTGTTGTGTTGTTGTGTTGTTGTGTTGAGCTTCACCAGATGTTCCATCAAGTGTTCAGTGAGATGTTTGGTGTCTTCAGAACAAGACGCTGGTCTGGACGCTCTCTCTGCTGTGATCGGCCGACAGAAGATGATGGGGCAGGAGATCAGTGGAGAACTGGATCAACAAAATGGTAAAAGTTCTTTGAAATCCTTTCAGATTCAAATGAAGACTCAGTTGCTTTAGTGAAGAATATGTTGAATAATATTCTTTGTGTCTTAAACTAACTTTGTTTTTGAACGTTGAAGAAAACATTATTATATTAGTATTAGTATTATTAATTATATTATTATTATTATTATTATTATATTAGAATTATTAATTATATAATTATTATTATTATTATTATTATTATTAGTTATTATTATTATTATTATTATTATTATTATTATATTAGAATTATTAATTATATTATTATTATTATTATATTAGAATTATTAATTATATTATTGTTATTATTATTATTATATTAGAATTATTAATTATATAATTATTATTATTATTATTATTATTATTATTATTATTATTATTATATTAGAATTATTAATTATATTATTATTATTATTATTATTATATTAGAATTATTAATTATATTATTATTATTATTATATATTATTATATTATTATTATTATTATTATTATTATATTATTATATTAGTATTATTATAATATAAGTATTATATTAGTTTTTTTATTATTAATTATGATTATTATTATATTATTTTATTGTTCTTATATTATCCTTATTTTCTTGTCTTATCTTCTTTTGTTCCTTCATCTTCTCTCTTGTTCCTTCATCTTCTCTCTTGTTCCTTCATCTTCTCTCTTGTTCCTTCATCTTTCTTGTTCCTTCATCTTCTGTTTCTTTCTTTGTCCTTCATCTTCTTCATCTTCTCTTTGTTCCTTCATCTTCTCTGTTGTTCCTTCATCTTCTCTCTTGTTCCTTCATCTTCTCTCTTCATCTTCTCTGTTGTTCCTTCATCTTCTCTCTTGTTCCTTCATCTTCTCTCTTGTTCCTTCATCTTCTCTCTCGTTCCTTCATCTTCTCTCTTGTTCCTTCATCTTCTCTGTTGTTCCTTCATCTTCTCTCTTGTTCCTTCATCTTCTCTCTTGTCTTCCTTCTTTCCTTCATCTTCTCTGTTGTTCCTTCATCTTCTCTGTTGTTCCTTCAGTCTTCTCTTTTGTTCCTTCATCTTCTCTTGTTTTGTTCCTTCATCTTCTCTCTTGTTCCTTCATCTTCTCTGTTGTTCCTTCATCTTCTCTGTTGTTCTCATCTTCTTGTTCCTTCATCTTCTCTCTTGTTCCTTCATCTTCTCTGTTGTTCCTTCATCTTCTCTGTTGTTCCTTCATCTTCTCTGTTGTTCCTTCATCTTCTCTGTTGTTCCTTCATCTTCTCTGTTGTTCTTTCATCTTCTCTCTTGTTCCTTCATCTTCTCTCTTGTTTCTTCATCTTCTCTCTTGTTCCTTCATCTTCTCTCTTGTTCCTTCATCTTCTCTCTTGTTCCTTCATCTTCTCTCTTGTTCCTTCATCTTCTCTCTTGTTCCTTTTTTTTTTTTTTTTTTTATTCATCTTCATCTTCTTGTTCCTTCATCTTCTTCTGTTGTTCCTTCATCTTCTCTCTTGTTCCTTCATCTTCTCTCTTGTTTCTTCATCTTCTCTGTTGTTCCTTCATCTTCTCTGTTGTTCCTTCATCTTCTCTGTTGTTCTTTCATCTTCTCTCTTGTTCCTTCATCTTCTCTCTTGTTTCTTCATCTTCTCTGTTGTTCCTTCATCTTCTCTCTTGTTCCTTCATGCTGTCCTCTCTTGTTGTTCATCTTCTATCTTTGGCTTTCTCTGTTGTTCCTTCATCTTCTCTCGTTGTTTCCTTCATCTTCTCATCTTCTTGTTCCTTCATCTTCTCTGTTGTTCCTTCATCTTCTCTGTTGTTCCTTCATCTCTCTGTTGTTCCTTCATCTTCTCTCTTGGGGTTCGCTTCATCTTCTCTCTTGTTCCTTCATCTTCTCTGTTGTTCCTTCATCTTCTCTCTTGTTCCTTCATCTTCTCTCTGTTGTTCCTTCATCTTCTCTGTTGTTCCTTCATCTTCTCTGTTTGTTCCTTCATCTTCTCTCTTGTTCCTTCATCTTCTCTCTTGTTCCTTCATCTTCTCTCTTGTTCCTTCATCTTCTCTGTTGTTCCTTCATCTTCTCTGTTGTTCCTTCATCTTCTCTCTTGTTCCTTCATCTTCTCTGTTGTTCCTTCATCTTCTCTCTTGTTCCTTCATCTTCTCTCTTGTTCCTTCATCTTCTCTGTTGTTCCTTCATCTTCCTCTGTTGTTCTTTCATCTTCTCTGTTGTTTGGTCCGCTTTCATCTTCTCTGTTGTTTCTTCATCTTCTCTGTTCTTGTCGTCTTCTTCATCTTCTCTCTTGTTCCTTCATCTTCTCTGTTGTTCCTTCATCTTCTCTTCTTCATCTTCTCTCTTGTTCCTTCATCTTCTCTGTTGTTCCTTCATCTTCTCTGTTGTTCCTTCATCTTCTCTCTTGTTCCTTCATCTTCTCTCTTGTTCCTTCATCTTCTCTCTTGTTCCTTCATCTTCTCTGTTTTTTTCCCCTTCATCTTCTCTCTTGTTCCTTCATCTTCTCTGTTGTTCCTTCATCTTCTCTCTTGTTCCTTCATCTTCTCTCTTGTTTCTTCATCTTCTCTGTTGTCCCTTCATCTTCTCTCTTGTTCCTTCATCTTCTCTGTTGTTCCTTCATCTTCTCTGTTGTTCCTTCATCTTCTCTCTTGTTCCTTCATCTTCTCTCTTGTTCCTTCATCTTCTCTCTTGTTCCTTCATCTTCTCTCTTGTTCCTTCATCTTCTCTGTTGTTCCTTCATCTTCTCTGTTGTTCCTTCATCTTCTCTGTTGTGTTCCTTCATCTTCTCTGTTGTTCTTTGTTTCTTTCATCTTCTCTTTGTTCCTTCATCTTCTCTCTGTTGTTCCTTCATCTTCTATGTTTCTTCTTCTCTGTTGTTCCTTCATCGTTCTCTGTTGTTCATCCCTTTCTTCTTCTGTTGTTTCTTCATCTTCTCTCTTGTTCCTTCATCTTCTCTCTTGTTCCTTCATCTTCTCTCTTGTTCCTTCATCTTCTCTCTTGTTCCTTCATCTTCTCTCTTGTTCCTTCATCTTCTCTCTTGTTTCTTCATCTTCTCTGTTGTTCTTTCATCTTCTCTCTTGTTCCTTCATCTTCTCTCTTGTTCCTTCATCTTCTCTCTTGTTCCTTCATCTTCTCTGTTGTTCCTTCATCTTCTCTCTTGTTCCTTCATCTTCTCTCTTGTTCCTTCATCTTCTCTCCGTTGTTCCTTCATTGTTGTTCCTTCTCTTCTCTTGTTGTTCCTTCATCTTCTCTTTGTTCTTATCTTCTTTTGTTCCTTCATCTTCTCTCTTGTTCATCTTCTCATCTTCTTCTCTCTTGTTCCTTCATCTCTTCTCTGTTGTTCCTTGTTTCATCTTCTCTCTTGTTCCTTCATCTTCTGCTCTTGTCTCTTTCTCTCGTTCGTTCCTTCATCTTCGTCTCTTGTTCCTTCATCTTCTCTTCTTGTTTCTTCTTCATCTTCTCTGTTGTTCCTTCATCTGGGTCTCTCTTGTTTCTTGTTTCTTCATCTTCTCGTTGTTCTTTCATCTTCTCTCTTGTTCCTTCATCTTCTCTCTTGTTCCTTCTTCATCTTCTCTTCTTGTTCCTTCATCTTCTCTCTTGTTCCTTCATCTTCTCTCTTGTTCCTTCATCTTCTCTCTTGTTGTTCCTTCATCTTCTCTCTTGTTCTCTTCTTCATCTTCTCTCTTGTTCCTTCATCTTCTCTCTTGTTCCTTCATCTTCTCTGTTGTTCCTTCATCTTCTCTCTTGTTCCTTCATCTTCTCTGTTGTTCCTTCATCTTCTCTGTTGTTCCTTCATCTTCTCTTCTTGTTCATTCTTCTCTCTTGTTCCTTCATCTTCTCTCTTGTTCCTTCATCTTCTCTGTTCCTTGTCTTCTTTCATCTTCTCTCTTGTTCCTTCATCTTCTCTGTTGTTCCTTCATCTTCTCTCTTGTTCCTTCATCTTCTCTGTTGTTCCTTCATCTTCTCTCTTGTTCCTTCATCTTCTCTGTTGTTCCTTCATCTTCTCTCTTGTTCCTTCATCTTCTCTGTTGTTCATCTTTCATCTTCTCTCTTGTTCTCTTCATCTTCTCGTGTTGTTCATCTTTCATCTTCTCTGTTGTTCCTTCCATCTTCTCGTGGGTTGCTTTCATCTTCCTCTTGTTCCTTCATCTTCTCTGTTGTTCCTTTCATCTTCTGTTGTTGTTCTCTGTTGTTCTTTCATCTTTCTCTCTTTTGGTTTTGTCCTTCATTCTTCTCTTCGTCTTGTTTCTTCATCGGTGGGTGCGCTTCATCTTCTTGTTTCCTTCATCTTCTCTGTTGTTCCTTCATCTTCTCTCTTGTTCCTTCATCTTCTCTCTTGTTCCTTCATCTTCTCTGTTGTTCCTTCATCTTCTTGTTGGTTTCTTCATCTTCTTCTTCTTTTTTCTTCATCTTCTCTGTTGTTCATCTTCATCTTCCTCCTCTCTGTGGTTCCTTCATCTTCTCTTGTGTGGTTTCCTTCCATCTTCTCTCTTGTTCCTTCATCTTCTCTCTTGTTGCGTGTGCTTCATCTTCTCTTTTGGTGTCCTTCATCTTTTCTCTTGTTTCTCTTAGTCCATCTTCTCTCTTGTTCCTTCATCTTCTCTCTTGTTCCTTCATCTTCTCTGTTGTTCCTTCATCTTCTCTGTTGTTCCTTCATCTTCTCTGTTGCGTTCTCTTCATGTCTCCTTCATCTTCTCTCTTGTTCCTTCATCTTCTTCGTGGTTGGCGTTCATCGTTGCTCTCTTGGTTCCTTCATCTTTTCTCTTGTTCCTTCATCTTCTCTCTTGTTCCTTCATCGTTTCTTTATTTCTTCTCTTCTCTTTTGTTTCCTTCATCTTCTCTGTTGTTCCTTTATCTTCTCTCTTGTTCCTTCATCTTCTCTCTTGTTGTTCCTTCATCTTCTCTGTTGTTCCTTCATCTTCTCTGTTGTTTCCTTTCATCTTCTCTCTTGTGTGCTTCTTCATCTTTCTCTGTTGTTCTTCATTCTTTCATCTTCTCTCTTGTTCCTTCATCTTCTCTCTTGTTCCTTCATCTTCTCTCTTGTTCCTTCATCTTCTCTCTTGTTCCTTCATCTTCTCTCTTGTTCTTCATTCTTCTTGTTCCTTCATCTTCTCTCTTGTTCCTTCATCTTCTCTCTTGTTCCTTCATCTTCTCTCTTGTTCCTTCATCTTCTCTGTTTGTTCCTTCATCTTCTCTCGTTTGTTCCTTCATCTTCTCTGTTGTTCTTTCATCTTCCGTCTCTTGGTTCCTTCATCTTGGTCTCTTCTCTTGTTGGTTCCTTCATATTCTCTGTTGTTCTTTCATCTTCTCTCTTGTTCCTTCATCTTCTCTCTTGTTTCTTCATCTTCTCTGTTGTTCTTCTTTTCTCTCTTGTTCCTTCATCTTCTCTCTTGTTCCTTCATCTTCTCTGTTGTTCCTTCATCTTCTCTCTTGTTCTTTCATCTTCTCTCTTTGTTTCTTCATCTTCTCTGTTGTTCCTTCATATTCTCTGTTGTTCTTTCATCTTCTCTCTTGTGTTCTTCATCTTCCTCTTTTGTTCCTTCATCTTCCTCTCTTTGTTCCTTCATCTTCTCTCTTGTTCCTTCATCTTCTCTCTTGTTCCTTCATCTTCTCTCTTGTTCCTTCATCTTCTCTGTTGTTCTTTCATCTTCTCTCCTCCCCTGTTCCCGGGGGCGGGGGGGGGGGGGGGGGGGGGGGGGGGGTCCCTTGCATCCCTTGGCTCTGTTGTTCCTTCATCTTCTCTCTTGTTCCTTCATCTTCTCTGTTGTTCCTTCATCTTCTCTGTTGTTCTTTCATCTTCTCTCTTGTTCCTTCATCTTCTCTGTTGTTCCTTCATCTTCTCTGTTGTTCCTTCATCTTCTCTGTTCTTCCTTCATCTTCTCTGTTGTTCCTTTCATCTTCTCTGTTGTTCTTCATCGTCTCTTTCTTCTTCTTCTCTGTTGTTCCTTCATCTTCTCTCTTCCATGTCTCTCTTGTTCCTTCATCTTCTCTGTTGTTCTTTCATCTTCTCTCTTGTTCCTTCATCTTCTCTGTTGTTCCTTCATCTTCTCTCTTGTTCCTTCATCTTCTCTCTTGTTTCTTCATCTTCTCTTGTTCCTTCATCTTCTCTCTGTTGTTCCTTCATTCTTCTCTCTTGTTCCTTCATCTTCTCTGTTGTTCTTTCATCTTCTCTCTTGTTCCTTTCATCTTCTCTCTTATTCCTTCATCTTCTCTCTTGTTCCTTCATCTTCTCTGTTGTTCTTTCATCTTCTCTCTTGTTCCTTCATCTTCTCTCTTGTTCCTTCATCTTCTCTGTTGTTCCTTCATCTTCTCTCTTGTTCCTTCATCTTCTCTCTTGTTCCTTCATCTTCTCTCTTGTTCCTTCATCTTCTCTCTTGTTCCTTCATCTTCTCTCTTGTTCCTTCATCTTCTCTGTTGTTCTTTCATCTTCTCTCTTGTTCTTTCATCTTCTCTCTTGTTCCTTCATCTTCTCTCTTGTTCCTTCATCTTCTCTCTTGTTCCTTCATCTTCTCTCTGTTCTTTTGATTCTTCTCTGTTGTTCCTTCATCTTCTCTCTTGTTCCTTCATCTTCTCTCTGGGTTCGTTTTTCCATTCTTCTCTGTTGTTCCTTCATCTTCTCTTTTTTTTCCAATCTTCTCTCTTGTTTCCTTCATCTTCTCTCTTGTTCCTTCATCTTCTCTGTTGTTCCTTCATCTTCTCTTTTTGTTTCTTCCTTCTCTTTTTTCTTTCCATCTTCTCTCTTGTTCCTTCATCTTCTCTGTTTGGTTTTTTCCCTGCTTTTCTTCTCTTTTTGTTCCTTCATCTTCTCTCTTGTTTTTCTTCGTTGTTTCCATCTTCTCTGTTGTTCCTTCATCTTCTCTCTTGTTCCTTCATCTTCTCTCTTGTTCCTTCATCTTCTCTCTTGTTCCTTCATCTTCTCTGTTGTTCCTTCATCTTCTCTCTTGTGCTCTCTTCATCTTCTCTCTTGTTTCTTCATCTTCTCTGTTGTTCCTTCATCTTCTCTGTTGTTCCTTCATATTCTCTGTTGTTCTTTCATCTTCTCTCTTGTTCCTTCATCTTCTCTGTTGTTCCTTCATCTTCTCTGTTGTTCTTTCATCTTCTCTCTTTTGTTCCTTCATCTTCTCTCTTGTTTCCTTCATCTTCTCTGTTGTTCTTTCATCTTCTCTGGTTGTTCTCTCTGTTCCTTCATTCTTCTCTTGTTCCTTCATCTTCTCTGTTGTTCTTCTCTTCTTGTTCCTTCATCTTCTCTGTTGTTCCTTCATCTTCTCTCTTGTTCCTTCATCTTCTCTCTTGTTCCTTCATCTTCTCTGTTGTTCCTTCATCTTCTCTCTTGTTCCTTCATCTTCTCTGTTGTTCTTTCATCTTCTCTCTTGTTCCTTCATCTTCTCTGTTGTTCTTTCATCTTCTCTCTCGTTCCTCTTCTCTCTTGTTCCTTCATCTTCTCTCTTGTTCCTTCATCTTCTCTGTTGTTCTTTCATCTTCTCTCTTGTTCCTTCATCTTCTCTGTTGTTCTTTCATCTTCTCTCTCGTTCTTTCATCTTCTCTCTTGTTCCTTCATCTTCTCTCTTGTTCCTTCATCTTCTCTGTTGTTCTTTCATCTTCTCTCTTGTTCTTTCATATTCTCTCTTGTTCCTTCATCTTCTCTCTTGTTCCTTCATCTTCTCTGTTGTTCCTTCATCTTCTCTCTCGTTCTTTGATCTTCTCTGTTGTTCCTTCATCTTCTCTCTTGTTCCTTCATCTTCTCTCTCGTTCTTTCATCTTCTCTCTTGTTCCTTCATCTTCTCTGTTGTTCCTTCATCTTCTCTCTCGTTCTTTCATCTTCTCTCTTGTTCCTTCATCTTCTCTGTTGTTCCTTCATCTTCTCTCTCGTTCTTTCATCTTCTCTCTTGTTCCTTCATCTTCTCTCTTGTTCCTTCATCTTCTCTCTCGTTCTTTCATCTTCTCTGTTGTTCTTTCATCTTCTCTCTCGTTCTTTCATCTTCTCTCTTGTTCCTTCATCTTCTCTGTTGTTCCTTCATCTTCTCTCTCGTTCTTTCATCTTCTCTGTTGTTCTTTCATCTTCTCTCTCGTTCCTTCATCTTCTCTGTTGTTCCTTCATCTTCTCTCTCGTTCTTTCATCTTCTCTGTTGTTCTTTCATCTTCTCTCTTGTTCCTTACGTCAGTGTAACGGCTCGGACGCTCGTGTCCAGCAGTGAAACTATCGCACACGTGCAGATCTTCACAGGAACAGATGTTGGAACATGAAGAGCAACATCTGTAGAGTTTTCTCTCCACGACACACAAAGTCTAGCATAAGGTTTAGCAGCACATGTGTTTCAAACCAAAATATGTCCAAACATCAGCTTTAAAAGCTGCTGGACTCACTGTATCCTCTCGTCCTCAGTCATCATTCTAGCTGTGGAGGACGTAACGACTGCTGCCATCTAGAGGCCGGAAGTGTAATTGCATCACAAACATGAACAAACATTGTCAGTCAATTGTAAAAACAACAACGATACACGAGTGTCGATGATGTGAGAAAAACAATCTAAAAATATTTAAGTTCCTCAATATTTTCTTCCCAAAGAGTGTAAACGAACCGAACACATGATTGACAGCTGCGTGTTTTGAAGTAGTATTTCTAAACATATATATTTAAATATTTCTTTGGCTGCAGAAATCATCGACGATCTCGCGCATCTCGTGGACAAGACAGACGATCGGATTCGCAACGAGACCCGAAGAGTGAAGCTGGTGGAGACGAGGTCGGCGTCCTGTGGTGAGTCTGGAGGCTGTGGTGGAGAAATCAAGCCCCCTGAGTTTCTACTGTCAGATCCATGATGTCACAGACATACCTCTGCCAAGGAGGTACATCTGTGCTCACAAGTACAAAAACTGCAGTTTTCAGGAAGTATTTGACAGAAACATGTGATCATGATCTTCGCACACGCGTGTGTCGACGACACGTGTTGCTCACGTGGAAACATTCCTGCCTTTCTTTCCTCTCATCCCTCGCTCGTGTAGCAGGAGTTCAACCAGCTACTTTTGTTTATCTTTATTGATCTTTGTTTATCTTTGTTTATCTTTGTTTATCTTTGTTTATCTTTATTTATCTTTGTTTATCTTTGTTTATCTTTATTTATCTTTGTTTATCTTTGTTTATCTTTGTTTATCTTTATTTATCTTTGTTGATCTTTGTTTATCTTTATTTATCTTTGTTTATCTTTGTTTATCTTTGTTTATCTTTATTTATCTTTGTTTATCTTTGTTTATCTTTATTTATCTTTGTTGATCTTTGTTTATCTTTGTTTATCTTTATTTATCTTTGTTTATCTTTGTTTATCTTTGTTTATCTTTATTTATCTTTGTTTATCTTTGTTTATCTTTATTTATCTTTATTTATCTTTGTTTATCTTTGTTTATCTTTGTTTATCTTTATTTATCTTTGTTTATCTTTGTTTATCTTTGTTTATCTTTATTTATCTTTGTTGATCTTTGTTTATCTTTATTTATCTTTATTTATCTTTGTTGATCTTTGTTTATCTTTATTTATCTTTGTTGATCTTTGTTTATCTTTATTTATCTTTATTTATCTTTGTTTATCTTTGTTTATCTTTATTTATCTTTATTTATCTTTGTTGATCTTTATTTATCTTTATTTATCTTTATTTATCTTTGTTTATCTTTGTTTATCTTTATTTATCTTTATTTATCTTTATTTATCTTTGTTTATCTTTGTTTATCTTTATTTATCTTTGTTGATCTTTGTTTATCTTTATTTATCTTTGTTGATCTTTGTTTATCTTTGTTTATCTTTATTTATCTTTATTTATCTTTGTTGATCTTTGTTTATCTTTGTTTATCTTTATTTATCTTTATTTATCTTTGTTTATCTTTGTTTATCTTTATTTATCTTTATTGATCTTTGTTTATCTTTGTTTATCTTTATTTATCTTTATTGATCTTTGTTTATCTTTGTTTATCTTTATTTATCTTTGTTTATCTTTGTTTATCTTTATTTATCTTTATTTATCTTTGTTGATCTTTGTTTATCTTTGTTTATCTTTATTTATCTTTGTTTATCTTTATTTATCTTTGTTTATCTTTATTTATCTTTGTTGATCTTTGTTTATCTTTATTTATCTTTATTTATCTTTGTTTATCTTTGTTTATCTTTGTTTATCTTTATTTATCTTTGTTTATCTTTGTTTATCTTTATTTATCTTTATTTATCTTTGTTGATCTTTGTTTATCTTTGTTTATCTTTATTTATCTTTATTTATCTTTGTTTATCTTTATTTATCTTTATTTATCTTTGTTGATCTTTGTTTATCTTTGTTGATCTTTGTTTATCTTTGTTTATCTTTATTTATCTTTATTTATCTTTGTTTATCTTTATTTATCTTTATTTATCTTTGTTGATCTTTGTTTATCTTTGTTTATCTTTATTTATCTTTGTTTATCTTTGTTTATCTTTATTTATCTTTATTTATCTTTGTTTATCTTTATTTATCTTTATTTATCTTTGTTGATCTTTATTTATCTTTATTTATCTTTGTTTATCTTTATTTATCTTTGTTGATCTTTGTTTATCTTTGTTTATCTTTATTTATCTTTATTTATCTTTGTTTATCTTTATTTATCTTTATTTATCTTTATTTATCTTTATTGATCTTTATTTATCTTTGTTTATCTTTATTTATCTTTATTTATCTTTGTTGATCTTTGTTGATCTTTATTTATCTTTGTTTATCTTTATTTATCTTTATTTATCTTTGTTTATCTTTGTTTATCTTTATTTATCTTTATTTATCTTTATTTATCTTTATTTATCTTTGTTTATCTTTGTTTATCTTTATCTATCTTTGTTTATCTTTATTTATCTTTATTTATCTTTGTTTATCTTTGTTTATCTTTATTTATCTTTATTTATCTTTGTTTATCTTTATTTATCTTTATTTATCTTTATTTATCTTTGTTTATCTTTATTTATCTTTATTTATCTTTGTTGATCTTTGTTTATCTTTGTTGATCTTTGTTTATCTTTGTTTATCTTTATTTATCTTTATTTATCTTTGTTTATCTTTATTTATCTTTATTTATCTTTATTTATCTTTATTTATCTTTGTTTATCTTTATTTATCTTTATTTATCTTTGTTGATCTTTGTTTATCTTTATTTATCTTTATTTATCTTTGTTGATCTTTGTTTATCTTTGTTGATCTTTGTTTATCTTTGTTTATCTTTGTTGATCTTTGTTTATCTTTATTTATCTTTGTTTATCTTTGTTTATCTTTATTTATCTTTATTTATCTTTGTTTATCTTTATTTATCTTTGTTGATCTTTGTTTATCTTTATTTATCTTTGTTTATCTTTGTTTATCTTTATTTATCTTTATTTATCTTTGTTTATCTTTATTTATCTTTGTTGATCTTTGTTTATCTTTGTTTATCTTTATTTATCTTTGCTTATCTTTGTTTATCTTTATTTATCTTTGTTTATCTTTATTTATCTTTGTTTATCTTTGTTTATCTTTATTTATCTTTATTTATCTTTATTTATCTTTGTTTATCTTTATTTATCTTTATTTATCTTTATTTATCTTTGTTTATCTTTATTTATCTTTGTTTATCTTTGTTTATCTTTGTTTATCTTTATTTATCTTTATTTATCTTTGTTTATCTTTGTTTATCTTTATTTATCTTTATTTATCTTTGTTTATCTTTATTTATCTTTGTTTATCTTTGTTTATCTTTGTTTATCTTTATTTATCTTTATTTATCTTTGTTTATCTTTATTTATCTTTATTTATCTTTATTTATCTTTGTTTATCTTTATTTATCTTTATTTATCTTTGTTGATCTTTGTTTATCTTTGTTTATCTTTGTTGATCTTTATTTATCTTTATTTATCTTTATTTATCTTTGTTGATCTTTGTTTATCTTTGTTTATCTTTGTTGATCTTTATTTATCTTTATTTATCTTTATTTATCTTTGTTTATCTTTATTTATCTTTGTTTATCTTTGTTGATCTTTGTTTATCTTTATTTATCTTTATTTATCTTTGTTTATCTTTATTTATCTTTGTTTATCTTTGTTGATCTTTATTTATCTTTATTTATCTTTATTTATCTTTGTTTATCTTTATTTATCTTTGTTTATCTTTGTTTATCTTTATTTATCTTTATTTATCTTTGTTTATCTTTGTTTATCTTTATTTATCTTTATTTATCTTTGTTTATCTTTATTTATCTTTGTTTATCTTTGTTTATCTTTGTTTATCTTTATTTATCTTTATTTATCTTTGTTTATCTTTATTTATCTTTATTTATCTTTATTTATCTTTGTTTATCTTTATTTATCTTTATTTATCTTTGTTGATCTTTGTTTATCTTTGTTTATCTTTGTTGATCTTTATTTATCTTTATTTATCTTTATTTATCTTTGTTGATCTTTGTTTATCTTTGTTTATCTTTGTTGATCTTTATTTATCTTTATTTATCTTTATTTATCTTTGTTTATCTTTATTTATCTTTGTTTATCTTTGTTGATCTTTATTTATCTTTATTTATCTTTGTTGATCTTTATTTATCTTTATTTATCTTTGTTTATCTTTATTTATCTTTGTTTATCTTTGTTGATCTTTATTTATCTTTATTTATCTTTATTTATCTTTGTTTATCTTTATTTATCTTTGTTTATCTTTGTTTATCTTTGTTGATCTTTATTTATCTTTATTTATCTTTATTTATCTTTGTTTATCTTTATTTATCTTTATTTATCTTTGTTTATCTTTATTTATCTTTGTTTATCTTTGTTGATCTTTATTTATCTTTATTTATCTTTATTTATCTTTGTTTATCTTTATTTATCTTTGTTTATCTTTCTCTATCTTTCTCTTCACAGGTATGTTGGTCGTCATCGTTCTGCTGCTCATCGCCATCGTGGTCGTGGCTGTGTGGCCTGTTTAGACGCTTCACTGATGACATCACTTCCTGTCCAAGAAGTCCCTTCATGATGTCACTGATGACATCACTTCCTGTCCAAGAAGTCCCTTCATGATGTCACTGATGACATCACTTCCTGTCAAAGACAGACCACACGCTCTATGATGTCATACGTTTATTGTGTAAATTCTTCCACGTGTTTGTTCAGCAGTTATTGTTTCATTTATTCATGGAAACACAAAAAACACAAACATGTAAAATAAAGACGTTTAACAAAAACATTAGAATTGTTTTAATATATTCTTGAAATTAATGAAATATATTAGTAAACATTTACAATGCATAGTATGAACCTGTGTGTGTTGGTGTGTGTGTCACTGTGTGTGTTGCTGTGTGTGTTGCTGTGTGTGTCGCTGTGTGTGTTGCTGTGTGTGTCGCTCTGTGTAGCACTGTGTGTGTCGCTTTGTTTGTTGCTATGTGTGTCGCTTTGTTTGTTGCTGTGTGTGTCACTGTGTGTGTCACTGTGTGTGTCGCTGTGTGTAGCACTGTGTGTGTCGCTCTGTGTAGCACTGTGTGTGTCGCTTTGTTTGTTGCTGTGTGTGTCACTGTGTGTGTCGCTGTGTGTGTGTCACTGTGTGTGTCACTGTGTGTGTTGCTGTGTGTGTCGCTGTGTGTGTTGCTGTGTGTGTCGCTGTGTGTGTTGCTGTGTGTGTCGGTGTGTGTGTTGCTGTGTGTGTTGCTGTGTGTGTCGGTGTGTGTGTCGGTGTGTGTGTGTCACTGTGTGTGTTGCTGTGTGTGTCGCTGTGTGTGTTGCTGTGTGTGTCGGTGTGTGTGTTGCTGTGTGTGTCGCTGTGTGTGTTGGTGTGTGTGTTGCTGTGTGTGTCGGTGTGTGTGTTGCTGTGTGTGTCGGTGTGTGTGTTGTCTGTGTGTTGTGTGTGTTGCTGTGTGTGTCTTGTGTGTTGTGTGTGTCGGTTTGTTGCTGTGTGTGTGTTGTGTGTTGCTGTGTGTGTTGCTGTGTGTGTCGGTGTGTGTGTCGGTGTGTGTGTTGCTGTGTGTGTCGGTGTGTGTGTGAGCTGCTCAAGGTGTGTGTCATGGCTTCAGTTGTTCATCGTTTTGTTGCTGTTTTGTTTTTTTGAGTGCTCAAACTAGTCATGGCTTCAGGTTCATCTCTTCAGTCGTGGTTCGGCCGCAGCAACACAAAAAAACCCAGCAACACAAAAACCCAGCAACACAAAAACCCAGCAACACAAAAACGCAGCAACACAAAAACGCAGCAACACAAAAACACAAAAAGAAGATCCTGGAGCTCAGAGGCGTCGGCACTGATGTCACTTCTTCCCACATTTGTCTGGAGCGTGTGACGGATGATGCTGGCGTGTGAAGAAGAGAGTTGTGCGGCTACACACTTGTGTGTCAAAAGTGTGTCGTCTCACAAGAATGTGTGTTGTTGTGTTTTATTTTACGTTTTCTTTTAAATGTTGAGATTTTTCTTGATTTTGAAAACTTTTCATTTCACGTTAAAAAAGATTAAATTTCATCAAATATTAGTTTGTTGTTAAAAAAAATTGTAAAAAAAACAAGTTTAATAAAAAACGTGACAGAATAAAAGATGATCCGTTGAAAGGTCAAAGGTTAACTAGTGATGCTAACTAGTCTATCTTCACTAAACACTCGTCTGTGGCAGGAAATTAAAAAATAGTTCATAAATAAATACAATTCAAAAAAGTTTGATCTTTTCTTTTGAATCTTTGTTTAAATGTTTGTGTTTAAATGTTTGTGTTTAAATGTTTGTGTTTAAATGTTTGTATTTAAATGTTTGTGTTTAAATGTTTGTGTTTGTGTTTGTGTTTGTGTTTATGTTTGTGTTTGTGTTTGTGTTTGCGTGCAGGTCTGCTGTAAACAACTGTTGTGTTTGTTTCTTCTCACACACATACAAACTGGTTAAACGTGGTCTTGAGTCAAAGGTCAAACAGTGAACCATTGAGCAACAGGAGGTTCAGGTGTTGCAGTCACTGGTCGATGGTTCGATTCCCTCCAGACGACAGTGTTTCTTCTACTTCTTACACTTTCCTTTCTTCTCGCGCTGCTGGAACTTTCGCAGCCGCCGCGACCACGTGTCTCTCCACTGGATGACGAGGCTGCCCTTGTTGGCCACGACCCCGCCCTGACTCGGGGACTCCTCATGGTTGCCCAGCAACAGGTACCTCTTCCCGGGCCGGACCCTCGGACACTTGCAGGCCACGTCTCTGGACCGAACCCACAGGATCTGGTCCCCGCGACGGATGCGACTCTCGCCGTGTTTGTAGACGGAGATGATGTTGACGCTGAACTTCCACCAGTCGCTCGACAGGTCGGCCTTGAGGATGTGAAGCTGCACAGCTACACAACAACAGTTACACATGTTGTGTTACAACAACAGCTACACAGTTCAAGTTCTACAACAGTTCTACGTCATTTGGTGCTGCGCCCTCTAACCGCTTCGCTATTGGTTTAACCCCAAGGCACCGTCTGGTCTCTGAGAAAGCTTAATGAACTCGCCACCCAGCTGGGTGCAGTCCACTTCCTATAAAGGCGGGAAACACCCGCCGCACTTCCTCCTTTACAATTCAGCGAGAAAGCTCCTGAAGAATCACGGCAGACGCCCCGATCATGCGATTGCTGATTGTGGGGCCTGCCGTGCGCTTCCTGTGGAGGTCCGACGGAGACGGGAGTCGTACGAGGTCTGTCGACGCACGCCGCATCCTCCAGCTAAGTCATGGGCCGACTACAATGAGGAGGACGACTGGCGGTGTTACGAGGCGGATCCGAGCACCCTGTTCGGATGCGAGCCCGGAGATGTCGGAAAACAGGCCGGTTCCTCGCTACCCGCTTGACATCCTCCCGCGTATCTTCACCGCTGCGGCAAACCGCATGGAAGTCGAGCTCCCCCCCGCACCTCCACTCGCGCCACCCCGGTTTACATGCGGAGTGAAGGTCGGAAGGAATGAGGCGCGCAGGGCTGCAGTTCCAGGGGTTGTTTGTCCTAAGCTGGACGAAATCTGGGACTACGCGCTGCGGGGGTCTTCCTCTCCCATGGCTGCGGGGCCTCCGACCTGTAGCTCTGCCTAGAGCTGAAAACAGGTCGACGGCTATGTTGTTCAACAGAACCTATATGGGGGTGGGGGACGCAGGTGGTCTCCCTTGCGAACAACATGGCTCTTCTGTGCGGTGCGCTCGACAGGCTCACCGTTGATCGAGATGACCTTGGACCTTCAGACATGGAGGAAGTCAAGGACTAGGTGGCTGCGCTCCTCAGGATGTCACAGGCGTATGCGATCCTGGGAGGTAGACTCCGCGACGCTGGACAGCTGGGCCACCGGCATCTGCGGCTAGACTTGGCCACAGCCCTGCCGGAGAAAGATCGGAAGGCACTCCTGGATGGACCCATAACAGAGGATTCTCTGTTTGGTCCGGAGCTCCGGAACATCGTGGCCCGCCAGGAGGCGGCGCAGCAGGAGTCGGCGCAGCTCCTCGATCATCTGCATGGGCGTGATGAGGAGGCGCGACAGGGACCTCAAGCGGGAACAAGGTCGAAAAGTGCGCCTTCCCACTCAGGTTTTGCAGGACATCCAGTTTTGGAACTCTCTAGCCAACCTCAGACGAAGAGTTCCATTAGGTTGCGTCCTTCATTACACTCAGGTGTTCACAGACGCTTCTCTGACAGGTTGGGGAGGCACCTCAGGTCAGGCCTATGCCAGCGGGGGCCTGGAACCAAACAAACAAACAAACCAGTGTACAGACACATAAACTGGCTAGAGCTAAAGGCAATTTACAACGTCCTGCTTCACCTCTCTACCTCTCGACCCTCACGCTGTGGGCCTTTTATCTGCCGCCCCACTTGGACCCGGGTCAGGAACGTCTTCACCTGTTGTGTCCAGTGAGGGCTTTGGCCTGTTACTTGCGGCAGGTGGCTGTGTTTAGGCGCTTTGATGCCCTATTCATCTCCCACAGTAGATGCAGACGGAGCCTCAGTGGCTCTTTTGCGGGGTGTGGCAGCAGAGGACATCTGTTCAGCTGCTTCTTTGGCGTCCACGTCAACCTTTGCTAAGGCCTATCTCCTGGAGGTGACGGTGGGATCAGTAGCTCATACGGTTTTGAGTGCTGCTGTGCCCCCCTCGAGGGCCACGGCGCCAGTAGACTTGGATCCTGGGCCGGCAGGGCCCTAGCGATGCTGCTTCAGGTGCGGCGTCCAGCTCGGGGTACATTTATCCCGTCGGGTTTCGCCTTGGGTTTAACCAATAGCGGAGCGGTTAGAGGGCGGACCACCAAATGACGTAGAACCCCTGAGTTATCTTTTTTTTTTTTTATTTTTTTTTTTTTAGAATCCCTTATTAGTCCCGCGAGGGAAAAATCTACAACCATTCACACATACTGATGGGAGTAGGCTGTAGGCTGCACACTTGCGCCAAGTTCACCATCAGGAGCAATCAGGGTGAAGTGTCTTCAGGGACACAACGACACAAGCTTGTCTGGAGCTGGGATTGAACCTGCAACCTCTTGGACTGCAGGCAACCACTCTACCATCTGAGCTATGACGCCCCCTATCATCATAATCTCAGGTTCTACGAATTGGTGCAAAGCCCTCTAACCTCGTCGCCCAGCCTTCCTTCCTTCCTTCCTTCCTTCCTTCCTTCCTTCCTTCCTTCCTTCCTTCCTTCCTTCCTTCCTTCCTTCCTTCCTTCCTTCCTTCCTTCCTTCCTTCCTTCCTTCCTTCCTTCCTTCCTTCCTTCCTTCCTTCCTTCCTTCCTTCCTTCCTTCCTTCCTTCCTTCCTTCCTTCCTTCCTTTCCTTCCTTCCTTCCTTCCTTCCTTCCTTCCTTCTTCCTTCCTTCCTTCCTTCCTTCCTTCCTTCCTTCCTTCCTTCCTTCCTCCTTCCTTCCTTCCTTCCTTCCTTCCTTCCTTCTTCCTTCCTTCCTACCTTCCTTCCTTCCTTCCTTCCTTCTCTTATTTCCTTCCTTCTTTCCTCCCTTATTTCCTTCCTTCCTTCCTTCCTCCCTTATTTCCTTCCTTCTTTCCTGCCTTCCTACCTTCCTTCCTTCCTTCCTTCTTTTCTTCCTTCCTCCCTTATTTCCTTCCTATTTCCTTCCATCTTTCCTTCCTTCCTTCCTTTCATCCTTCAGTAAACGTCCTGGACTAACGTAACGATGATCCTGTAAATACTCACCGTAGTCTTTCTTGCAGAACTTCTTCATGTTGATCTTCAACTTTCCCTTCGACGCTCGACAATACGACTCACAGTCTGAGGAGGAAGAAGATGAAAATACTGTGAACATCACGTTGTGAACGAGTCGAAGGAGAAAAACTGTTTGTGTTGGTCAAATATAAAAATGTAGTTTTGTCTTTGTCGTCACTTTTATATCATTAGGTTTATTCACCAGAAGAAATGATGAAAAGAAAGATGGATGAAGAGATGGATGGAGTGATGAGTAGGCAGCTGGTGACAAGAGTGATGGAAGACAAGAGTGAAGGAGGACAAGAGTAAAGGAGGACAAGAGTAAAAGAGGACAAGAGTAAAGGAGGACAAGAGTAAAAGAGGACAAAAGAGCAAAAAGAGGACAAGAGTAAAAGGAGGACAAGAGTAAAAGAGGACAAGAGTAAAAGAGGACAAGAGTAAAAGAGGACAAGAGTAAAAGAGGACAAGAGTAAAGGAGGACAAGAGTAAAGGAGGACAAGAGTAAAAGAGGACAAGAGTAAAAGAGGACAAGAGTGAAGGAGGACAAGAGTAAAGGAGGACAAGAGTAAAAGAGGACAAGAGTAAAGGAGGACAAGAGTAAAAGAGGACAAGAGTAAAGGAGGACAAGAGTAAAAGAGGACAAGAGTGAAGGAGGACAAGAGTGAAGGAGGACAAGAGTAAAAGAGGACAAGAGTAAAAGAGGACAAGAGTGAAGGAGGACAAGAGTAAAGGAGGACAAGAGTAAAAGAGGACAAGAGTAAAAGAGGACAAGAGTAAAAGAGGACAAGAGTAAAAGAGGACAAGAGTAAAAGAGGACAAAGTAAAAGAGGAAAAGAGGACAAGAGTAAAGGAGGACAAGAGTAAAAGAGGACAAGAGTAAAAGAGGACAAGAGTGAAGGAGGACAAGAGTAAAGAAGGACAAGAGTAAAAGAGGACAAGAGTAAAAGAGGACAAGAGTAAAGGAGGACAAGAGTGATGGAGGACAATTGAGGACAAAAAGAGGACAAGAGTAAAGGAGGACAAGAGTAAAGGAGGACAAGAGTAATGGAGGACAATGAGCAAGAAAAGGAGGACAAGAGTAAAGGAGGACAAGAGTAAAGGAGGACAAGAGTAATGGAGGACAAGAGTAAAAGAGGACAAGAGTAAAGGAGGACAAGAGTAAAGGAGGACAAGAGTAATGGAAGACAAGAGTAAAAGAGGACAAGAGTAAAGGAGGACAAGAGTAAAGGAGGACAAGAGTAAAGGAGGACAAGAGTAAAGAAGGACAAGAGTAAAGGAGGACAAGAGTGACGGAAGACAAGAGTAAAAGAGGACAAGAGTAAAGGAGGACAAGAGTAAAGGAGGACAAGAGTAAAAGAGGACAAGAGTAAAGGAGGACAAGAGTAAAGGAGGACAAGAGTAAAGGAGGACAAGAGTAAAGGAGGACAAGAGTGAAGGAGGACAAGAGTAAAAGAGGACAAGAGTAAAGGAGGACAAGAGTAAAGGAGGACAAGAACAAGCTTCATTGTCTTCAGCAGATCTTTTCTTTTCTTTCTCTTTTCTTCTCGGGTTGAATGGTTGCTACGGCGACAGCTCAGGGAAGAATGCAGGCGTGAAATGAGGAAGAAGGACGAGGATCTGAAGACATGAGGAGGAGAAATGAAGTCTGGATCTACAACGGACCCCCTTGGTGACCCCCGTAGAGAAGACCAGGATCCTGGAGTTCTCCTGCTGAGACACTCGTGTGCTCTTTGTAACCAGGAAGTGGTCGAGACGAGAAGATGAAGGTCTTTAGACACGCTCGATGTTTGCACTGTAGACTTGAGCTCAACGATCAAAGACGCTCACGAGAGTCGCTCGATGTTTGCACTGTAGACTTGAGCTCAACGATCAAAGACGCTCACGAGAGTCGCTCGATGTTTGCACTGTAGACTTGAGCTCAACGATCAAAGACGCTCACGAGAGTCGCTCGATGTTTGCACTGTAGACTTGAGCTCAACGATCCTGAAGTGAATGTTTTTATCAGACGAGACTCCATCAGTAATGATCTTTTAAGTACTAAACCAGACGTGGTACAGATACTCTAAGTTAATACTTTTACCTTTTAAGTACTACACCAGAAGTGGATACCACCATACTCTCAGTAATACTACCTTTTAAGTACTACACCAGTAGTGGATACCACCATACTCTCAGTAATACTACCTTTTAAGTACTACACCAGTAGTGGATACTACCATACTCTCAGTAATACTACCTTTTAAGTACTACACCAGTAGTGGATACCACCATACTCTCAGTAATACTACCTTTTAAGTACTACACCAGAAGTGGATACCACCATACTCTCAGTAATACTACCTTTTAAGTACTACACCAGTAGTGGATACCACCATACTCTCAGTAATACTACCTTGTAAGTACTACACCAAGAGTGGATACCACCATACTCTAAGTAATACTACCTTTTAAGTACTACACCAGAAGCGGATACCACCATACTCTCAGTAATACTACCTTTTAAGTACTACACCAGGACTGGATACTACCATACTCTCAGTAATACTACCTTGTAAGTACTACACCAGAAGTGGATACCACCATACTCTCAGTAATACTACCTTGTAAGTACTACACCAGAAGTGGATACCACCATACTCTCAGTAATACTACCTTGTAAGTACTACACCAGAAGTGGATACCACCATACTCTCAGTAATACTACCTTTTAAGTACTACACCAGTAGTGGATACCACCATACTCTCAGTAATACTACCTTTTAAGTACTACACCAGAAGTGGATACCACCATACTCTCAGTAATACTACCTTTTAAGTACTACACCAGTAGTGGATACCACCATACTCTCAGTAATACTACCTTGTAAGTACTACACCAGGAGTGGATACCACCATACTCTAAGTAATACTACCTTTTAAGTACTATACCAGAAGTGGATACCACCATCACTCTCAAGTAATACTACCTTTTAAGTACTACACCAGGACTGGATACTACCATACTCTCAGTAATACTACCTTGTAAGTACTACACCAGAAGTGGATACCACCATACTCTCAGTAATACTACCTTGTAAGTACTACACCAGGAGTGGATACCACCATACTCTCAGTAATACTACCTTGTAAGTACTACACCAGAAGTGGATACCACCATACTCTCAGTAATACTACCTTGTAAGTACTACACCAGGAGTGGATACCACCATACTCTCAGTAATACTACCTTGTAAAGTACTACACCAGAAGTGGATACCACCATACTCTCAGTAATACTACCTTGTAAGTACTACACCAGGAGTGGATACTACCATACTCTCAGTAATACTACCTTGTAAGTACTACACCAGAAGTGGATACCACCATACTCTCAGTAATACTACCTTGTAAGTACTACACCAGGAGTGGATACCACCATACTCTCAGTAATACTACCTTTAAGTACTACACCAAGTGGATACCACCCATTACTACATACTCTCAGTAATACTACCTTTTAAGTACTACACCAGTAGTGGATACCACCATACTCTCAGTAATACTACCTTGTAAGTACTACACCAGGAGTGGATACCACCATACTCTCAGTAATACTACCTTGTAAGTACTACACCAGGAGTGGATACCACCATACTCTCAGTAATACTACCTTGTAAGTACTACACCAGGAGTGGATACCACCATACTCTCAGTAATACTACCTTGTAAGTACTACACCAAGAGTGGATACCACCATACTCTCAGTAATACTACCTTGTAAGTACTACACCAGGAGTGGATACCACCATACTCTCAGTAATACTACCTTGTAGGTACTACACCAGGAGTGGATACCACCATACTCTCAGTAATACTACCTTTAAAGTACTACACCTAGGGAGTGGAACCACCATACTCTCAGTAATACTACCTTGTAAGTACTACACCAGGAGTGGATACCACCATACTCTCAGTAATACTACCTTTTAAGTACTACACCAGTAGTGGATACCACCATACTCTCAGTAATACTACCTTGTAAGTACTACACCAGGAGTGGATACTACCATACTCTCAGTAATACTACCTTAGTAAGCCACACCAGGAGTGGTACCACCATACTCCAGTAAACTACCTTGTAAGTACTACACCAGGAGTGGATACCACCATACTCTCAGTAATACTACCTTGTAAGTACTACACCAGGAGTGGATACCACCATACTCTCAGTAATACTACCTTGTAAGTACTACACCAAGAGTGGATACCACCATACTCTCAGTAATACTACCTTGTAAGTACTACACCAGGAGTGGATACCACCATACTCTCAGTAATACTACCTTGTAAGTACTACACCAGGAGTGGATACCACCATACTCTCAGTAATACTACCTTGTAAGTACCACACCAGGAGTGGATACCACCATACTCTCAGTAATACTACCTTTTAAGTACTACACCAGTAGTGGATACCACCATACTCTCAGT
>JACEEU010000755.1:155000-157500 GCA_016630915.1 Callionymus lyra
ACTGGACAATACTACACATATATACTTGTTACTACACTATCACAACACTAGAGTCAAGTATTGGACAATACTACACAAATATACTTGTTACTACACTATCACAACACTAGAGTCAAGTACTGGACAATACTACACAAATATACTTGTTACTACACTATCACAACACTAGAGTCAAGTACTGGACAATACTACACAAATATACTTGTTACTACACTATCACAACACTAGAGTCAAGTACTGGACAATACTACACAAATATACTTGTTACTACACTCTCACAACACTAGAGTCAAGTATTGGACAATACTAGACAAATATACTTGTTACTACACTATCACAACACTAGAGTCAAGTACTGGACAATACTACACAAATATACTTGTTACTACACTATCACAACACTAGAGTCAAGTACTGGACAATACTACACAAATATACTTGTTACTACACTATCACAACACTAGAGTCAAGTACTGGACAATACTACACAAATATACTTGTTACTACACTATCACAACACTAGAGTCAAGTACTGGACAATACTACACAAATATACTTGTTACTACACTATCACAACACTAGAGTCAAGTACTGGACAATACTACACAAATATACTTGTTACTACACTATCACAACACTAGAGTCAAGTACTGGACAATACTACACAAATATACTTGTTACTACACTATCACAACACTAGAATCAAGTACTGAACAATACTACACAAATATACTTGTTACTACACTATCACAACACTAGAGTCAAGTACTGGACAATACTACACAAATATTCTTGTTACTACACTATCACAACACTAGAGTCAAGTACTGGACAATACTACACAAATATACTTGTTACTACACTATCACAACACTAGAGTCACGTACTGGACAATACTACACATATATACTTGTTACTACACTATCACAACACCAGAGTCAAGTACTGGACAATACTACACATATATACTTGTTACTACACTATCACAACACCAGAGTCAAGTACTGGACAATACTACACATATATACTTGTTACTACACTATCACAACACCAGAGTCAAGTACTGGACGATACTCCACATATATACTTGTTACTACACTATCACAACACTAGAGTCAAGTATTGGACAATACTAGACAAATATACTTGTTACTACACTATCACAACACTAGAGTCAAGTACTGGACAATACTACACATATATACTTGTTACTACACTATCACAACACTAGAGTCAAGTATTGGACAATACTACACAAATATACTTGTTACTACACTATCACAACACTAGAGTCAAGTACTGGACAATACTACACAAATATACTTGTTACTACACTATCACAACACTAGAGTCAAGTACTGGACAATACTACACAAATATACTTGTTACTACACTATCACAACACTAGAGTCAAGTACTGGACAATACTACACAAATATACTTGTTACTACACTCTCACAACACTAGAGTCAAGTATTGGACAATACTAGACAAATATACTTGTTACTACACTATCACAACACTAGAGTCAAGTACTGGACAATACTACACAAATATACTTGTTACTACACTATCACAACACTAGAGTCAAGTACTGGACAATACTACACAAATATACTTGTTACTACACTATCACAACACTAGAGTCAAGTACTGGACAATACTACACAAATATACTTGTTACTACACTATCACAACACTAGAGTCAAGTACTGGACAATACTACACAAATATACTTGTTACTACACTATCACAACACTAGAGTCAAGTACTGGACAATACTACACAAATATACTTGTTACTACACTATCACAACACTAGAGTCAAGTACTGGACAATACTACACAAATATACTTGTTACTACACTATCACAACACTAGAATCAAGTACTGAACAATACTACACAAATATACTTGTTACTACACTATCACAACACTAGAGTCAAGTACTGGACAATACTACACAAATATTCTTGTTACTACACTATCACAACACTAGAGTCAAGTACTGGACAATACTACACAAATATACTTGTTACTACACTATCACAACACTAGAGTCAAGTACTGGACAATACTACACATATATACTTGTTACTACACTATCACAACACCAGAGTCAAGTACTGGACAATACTACACATATATACTTGTTACTACACTATCACAACACCAGAGTCAAGTACTGGACAATACTACACATATATACTTGTTACTACACTATCACAACACCAGAGTCAAGTACTGGACAATACTACACATATATACTTGTTACTACACTATCACTACACCAGAGTCAAGTACTGGACAATACTACACATATATACTTGTTACTACACTATCACTACACCAGAGTCAAGTACTGGACAATACTACACAAATATACTTGTTACTACACTATCACAACACCAGAGTCAAGTACTGGACAATACTACACATATATACTTGTTACTACACTATCACAACACCAGAGTCAAGTACTGGACAATGCTACACATATA
>JACEEU010000756.1:0-75000 GCA_016630915.1 Callionymus lyra
ACCTCCAGAGCTGTTGCTGATCCAGGGATCCACCTCCAGAGCTGCTGCTGATCCAGGATCTTCACCACGTCATCAGATCCCGAGTTCTCTCCAGCACCCCCATGGACCCTCCCACACTCTCCTCTTTTCTCTCACTATATCCTCCCTCACTCCTCTCCTTATCCATCTGTCTACCCCCCCATCCTTCCTCCCAGCCGGTCAAAGCGGCAGGCCGTCAACAATGAGTCTGGTTCCGCTCGAGGTTTCTGCCTTCTAAAAGGAAGTTTTTCCTCGCCATTGCTCACTGTACAGTGTTTTGTTTCTTGCTCTTTGTTGAATTGCTGGATCTATTTTTCCTTAATCAACTGTAGTCTTATTTCAACTGTATAGTGTCTTGAGATAACTTTGTTATGATAAGACACTTTAAATAAAATTGAATTGAATTGAATTGAATATATAACCAAACATTAAAGTGTTTTGATGTCTATATGCTGTTTGAACGTACATCTCAATATTGGGTTTTCATTAGTAATGTTTCATATCATTGTGATCCTTAGAACGAGCTGGGGAAGTTATGATAAGTAAGCATTTTATGTGAGCCTCAGATCTTTAAATAAGGTAAAATAAAGAACTTTGAAAGTCGATCAGAGAGAGAGACAGAGGGGGTGGACCATCTCTAGCCAATGGGGGTTCACTGCTTACCTTCTCAGGACACAAGCAAGCCTGAACCTCTGGCTCAACCAAGCAACCAAATTGCTCTTCCAGACAAGACTCGTGATCCCTTGCACCGATTAAAGAAACGTCTCTGGTCGGTTACACCAACTCGGTCAAGGAAGATCTTTGCCAGCCTGCAACAAAGGACCACCAAGTGGTCACTGCAAAGTCATGCCACAACACCACTGGATCCAGGGCCTTCATAACGTGCTCCTGCTGCAGCTCACCTCTTCTTCATCCTCCTCGTCATCATGACTCCTTCCCCTCGACGTCATAGGAACTGTAACATTGTCTCTCTTGCATTGATTGATGTGTTGGGATTTTTAAAACCGATAAGGGGGAGAAAAATGTGGAAAAAAAATGTTGAAAAACTTCCCCAAAAGAAGACATTTAAAAAAAACTTCAAGAAAATCCCCTCCCCCTAAAAAAAATTTTTCCCCCCCCCCAAAAAAAAACCCCCCCGCCCCCTTTAATTTTTTTTTTTTTTTTTTTTAAACAATTTAACCCCCCCTTTTTTTTAAAAAAAAACCCCCCCCCCAGGGGGGGCCCCCTTTTTTTTGGGGTTTTCAAACTAGTGTTTCATAATTAGTTAATTAAAATAAAATCATTAATTATTATCCACATAAATTTAATAGTTTCCTTTCCAATGAACACAACTTTTCTCTTGTGAAGAGATCATTCAGAGAAAAGGATTTATTTGCAATGGAGCGAGCATTCAACATGCTGATGTGCAGCGCTGATGACATCACTGAGGCAGTGACAGTAGAGCACAGCAGGACCTTTCGAAGGCTAGTCCAGCAGAGTATAAAACAACGTTTCACTTTCTTTTAAAACATCGTCTTTTTGTAAATACTGTAATAAAAACTGAAAAATTATCATTTGTCTCTGCCTCGTTGCTGACGCAGTAAAAGAGGCCAGTGCTCGTGGGAAGAACTACTGACAGGGTGTAGAACCTATTGTCAGTTAGAGGGATGAAGAGAATGAACGGAGAACAAGTATTTTATTCAACTTTCGCTCAGCTTCATGTTCATGTTCATTCTCATTAAATAATCATTTTATTCTAGAATGTTTGTTGTCATTGATGAACCTTCAGAGTCAGCAGATTGTAGATTCAAGATTCAAGAGCAGCTTTATTCGCCAGTACATATTGGTATACATACGTGGAAGTGTTCGTGGTTGTGGACAACTTTGGAATTTGTAACAAAAATTTGAATAGGTGTAAATAATATAATCAAAATATACAAGACAAATAATAATAAAAATAATAAACACAGTGCAAAAACGTCAACAGTGCAATTAACTTTTCAAGAAAGTGTTCTTGTGGCGGGGGTTCTTGTCTGTAGCGCCTCAGGGGAGGGGGCAGAAGAGGGAGGATCCGGGGTGAGTCGGGTCTTTGATGATGATCTCTTTCTCGTCCTGAACTCATTCAGTTCCTGGAGGGCAGGGGGGCTCCAATGATCCGCTCTGCAGTCTTCACAGTCCACTGATGTCTCCTCCTGTCCTGCTGTGTAGCCGCTGCGAACCACACAGTGATGGAGGAGGAAAGCAGCGACTGGATGACTGCACTGTAGAAGTTCATCAGCAGATGCTTTGACAGGCCGTGTCTCCTCAGCTAACGCAGGAAGTACATCCTCTGCTGGGCCTTCTTCAGGATGCAGGTGATGTTAGCCTCCCACTTCAGGTCCTGGGGGATTGTTGTTCCAATGAACGAGAAGAGAGTCCACGGCTGCCGCAGGGTTGCAGTTGATGGTGAGGCATAGGGTTGAGGGGGTGCCTCCCGAAGACCCCTGTCATCTCCACAGTCGTGAGCGTGTTCAGCTCCAGATATATCGTGCTGCACCACCGAACCAGCCCCTCGACCTCGAGGATCAGGAGGATGACGGTCGTGTCGTCTGCAAACTTCAGGAGTTTGACGGCAGGGTGTTCAGAGGTGCAGTTGTTGCACATGAGTTAACCAATCAGGTGTCGGCTTAAACAAGCAACACCTGACTGATAATTAGTTGATTACTGTCTTCAGATGCCTGATTGGTTCAACTATATGTCCTTGACTGGTTGGAACAAAAACCTGCACCGTTTCGGCCCTTTTCTGGACCAGTTTGACACCTGTGGTGTAGAGGGAGAAGAGCAGTGGAGACAGGACGCATCCCTGGGGGGCGCCGGTGCTGATTGTCAGTGTGGTGGAGGAGACCATGCACTATTGAAAATAAAATGTATTTATTCTATTTATAACATATTTGCACTATTGTTAACTTATTTGTGTTTATACTTTATATACTGTACATTAATTATTATATGTAATATTTATAATGTTATTTATTTATTCTGTTTATACTATTTTGCACTATATCTAACATATTAATATTTATATTTATACTTTTTATATATACATCTCTCTGCTGTGTTTTTTAACGGTTGCCAAGCAACGGAATTTCGTTGCCAGTTTTACTGCTGTGTTTTCTGTGCAATGAGAATAAAAGAAAGTCTAAAGTCTAACTTCGACCGGTCAGAACCAGACTCGCTCATCGTTGATCTGTTAAAAGCTCTGAAGCATCTTTGATCGTTCAAGGAAAGACAAAAGTCAAATAAACTGTGGAACAGACGTGAGAGAAGGAAGAGTGATGACATCACAGGTTAACTTTGTCACCTCTGACCCCGAGTGACTCTTATTTCAAGTCAATCAAAAATACTTTCTTACAATCATGGTAACTGACAGGTGTTGATGTTATTGCTGTGACTGATGTTTGTTCTGTACTGTCCTGGTTTGTCCTTGTCTTGGATTACTGTAGATTATTCATTTATATATACTTCATAAAATACTTATCTATGATGCTGAGCCTGCACCGGTCCAAAGTTCTGGCTTCCAAAGGTTCACTTCTCAGCGGATTGTTGTCTTGGCTATATTTATTTATTTAGACAAGTTAACAATATGGTCTGTGTTTTTCTTGGTAGGGGGAGCTGAGAAGTTTCTCCCAATATACAAATCTTTGGACATCATGGAACCGTGAAGTTCAGTAATGATGATATGTTAGTTGTTACATTAAGCCCAAAATAAATTGACTGGTGTTCATGTCCACAGTGAGTGAAAGTAAAAGTAGCTGCTGCTTCTGTCTGATTCAATGAAGCCCATCAGGTGTAGTCTTGAAGCAGTATAGTAAGTAAGTAAGTAATTTGTATTTGTATAGCACTTTTCCAGACCAGGGTCACAAAGCGCTTAAACAATCAAAACAATATTCAATAAAGTATATACTTTAAAGATCAAGATAAAACTGAGAACAACACAGGAGTTCCAGAAAATCAAGGAAAAGCCTGAACAAATAGAAACGTCTTAAGATGTTTCTTAAAGGAGTCAGTAGATCATCAAGAGCAAAGAGAGAGAAGATCGTTCCAAAGCTTAGGAGCAACAGCCTGAAAAGATTTCTCTCCTCTGGTCCGGAAGTTCAGGAACCATCAGTAGATTCTGATCCACAGACCTCAGAGCCCGAGCTGGGGTGTAAGGCTGGATCAGATCACTGATGTGGAAGGGCCTGACCATGAATAGATCTGAAAGTAAGAACCAGAATTTTAAAGTTGATCCTGAAAGAAACTGGAAGCCAGTGAAGAGTTTAAAGGACCGGAGAAATGTGAGTTCTTCTACTAGAGCGGCTCAGAATTCTCACTGCAGAGTTCTGAATCAACTGCAGACGAGACACATCCTTCTTGTTAAGACATGAAAACAAACTGTTACAATAGTCCAGACGAGAAGAAACAAACGCATGGATTATAAGATCCAGATCATGTTCCGACAACATTTTCCTAAGTTTAGAGATTTCTCTCAGTTGAAGGAAACAGTTTCTGGTCAATTTTCTTCAGTGTTGAACAAGAGACATGTCTTTATCAAATACAACACCCAGGTTTCTCAGGCTCAGTTTGACAGACTGACCTAAGTCACCCAAGTACTGACTCAACCCTGGAACCTTATCATCATGAGCAATCACCAGAGTTTGTGTATATATATAATATATATATATAATATATATATATTAAGTATAGTGAGTTCGATGAATATTCTTACATTGGATAAGCTGTAAATGTTTTTTTTTGTATTCTTAATGAAAACGTTGTTACATATAAGACTCCATTCTGAGGTTGGTATGCACATAGAAGTGTCTGCCTGGTTCAGTACCCAATATATTTTGGATATTATTGTCTTTGTACTGGGGATGTGTAGTATTTTATTCACTGGAATGGAATCTTCTGACGATACATTTTTTGTAATTATTGGTAAAATTGTAGAATGCATTTGCATATATTCTAAAAAGTGTGAATTTGTCAAGTTCAGAGAAGCCTATGAGCGAGTTTTTGTCGTACAATATGGTACAGGTGTGTAACAACCTTTTCCTTCCAGCTGCTGAAGTTAATCATTTTTTTGTTGATAGTGAGATCTGGGTTCAGCCAGATGGGTGAGCGGATTGAAGGGGCTATTTTTTTGTGAGTTTGTGATTTTTAAGGTTCTCAAACAAGCCTTTAAGGTTGTGTTTATGGTCAGAGTTTTAAAACATTGGTGATTTTTAAAGGTTCGAGTGGTAAATGGAGGATCTGATAGCAGTAGGTTGTTACAATGAGCTTGTTCTGTGTCAAGCCAGGGAGGGTCAGACTTTGGATCTTTTAGCCAAAAAGATGTTTCTTAAAGGAGTCAGTAGATCATCAAACACAGAGGGAGAGGAAGATCGGCCGCATGACCAACTCAATCAGCTGTGTTGGATTCCACTTATGTGTTGACCGATCTGCGCCGACAGATTTCATCTTGATGAGGTAAGAATATAAAGGCTAATCGTGGCAACATTGACCAGAGTCTGTTTGCTTCCCTATAAGGGCGATGAGGGCAGCTGGTCCCATGTTTGGCCTCCCTTTTTTTTTTTCAGCGTGTCATGGAAATGATGCATCATGGAACCATTATCAACGGGTTTTCTCGCCATCCTGGGACCTGTCGGGGTCACAGCACTACCGATAAGACATGTGGGCTCAGGATCAGTTTTGAGATGGGGCTTGATCACAGGTTGAAGGGGCCACCTAATGGTTTGGGAGATGAGTTGCCTATGGGTGGCGCCTTTAAAACCAGCCCTCTTCTGGACAGTAATGGATGTGGGCCGAGAAACTTTTTCGGACTGAGAGTCATCAGCCATTGGTTATTCAGCTACATGAACACGTATGATGGAGCACCAAGACTAACTTGTCTCAGAAACAAGTTATTTCACTGTGCCTGAAAGGAGCTGATTTTGATGGTGTTGATAGTAGAAATGGTGGTCGGTCACTGCTGATTTTGATGGTGTTGATAGTAGAAATGGTGTTGATAGTAGAAATGATGGTCGGTCACTGCTGATTTTGATGGTGTTGATAGTAGAAATGGTGGTCGGTCACTGCTGATTTTGATGGTGTTGATAGTAGAAATGGTGGTCGGTCACTGCTGATTTTGATGGTGTTGATAGTAGAAATGGTGGTCGGTCACTGCTGATTTTGATGGTGTTGATAGTAGAAATGGTGGTCGGTCACTGCTGATTTTGATGGTGTTGATAGTAGAAATGGTGGTCGGTCACTGCTGATTTTGATGGTGTTGATAGTAGAAATGGTGGTCGGTCAATGCTGATTTTGATGGTGTTGATAGTAGAAATGATGGTCGGTCACTGCTGATTTTGAATGTGTTGATAGTAGAAATAATGGTCGGTCTGGTGATTTCTGATGCTGATTTTGATGGTGTTGATAGTAGAAATGATGGTCGGTCACTGCTGATTTTGATGGTGTTGATAGTAGAAATGGTGGTCGGTCACTGCTGATTTTGATGGTGTTGATAGTAGAAATATTGGTCGGTCACTGCTGATTTTGATGGTGTTGATAGTAGAAATGGTGGTCGGTCACTGCTGATTTTGATGGTGTTGATAGTAGAAATGGTGGTCGGTCACTGCTGATTTTGATGGTGTTGATAGTAGAAATGGTGGTCGGTCACTGCTGATTTTGATGGTGTTGATAGTAGAAATGGTGGTCGGTCACTGCTGATTTTGATGGTGTTGATAGTAGAAATGGTGGTCGGTCACTGCTGATTTTGATGGTGTTGATAGTAGAAATGGTGGTCGGTCACTGCTGATTTTGATGGTGTTGATAGTAGAAATGGTGGTCGGTCACTGCTGATTTTGATGGTGTTGATAGTAGAAATGGTGGTCGGTCACTGCTGATTTTGATGGTGTTGATAGTAGAAATGGTGGTCAATCATGGTAACTGTTGATGTTATTGCTGTGACTGATGTTTGTTCTGTACTGTCCTGGTTTGTCCTTGTCTTGGATTACTGTAGATTATTAATTTATATATACTTCATAAAATACTTATCTATGACGCTGAGCCTGCACCGGTCCAAAGTTCTGGCTTCCAAAGGTTCACTTCTCAGCGGATTGTTGTCTTGGCTATATTTATTTATTTAGACAAGTTAACAATATGGTCTGTGTTTTTCTTGGTAGGGGGAGCTGAGAAGTTTCTCCCAATATACAAATCTTTGGACATCATGGAACCGTGAAGTTCAGTAATGATGATATGTTAGTTGTTACATTAAGCCCAAAATAAATTGACTGGTGTGCATTTTAAGCTCTCCAAAGATTCTTGGACAACCCCGGGGGTCCCCCAAAACCAGGAACGGCCCCCCCACAAAGAGCCCCCCCCCCCCCCCCCCCCTAGAGGGGGGGGGCCCCCCCCCCCGCGCGGGGGGGGGGGGGGGGTTGGGGCCCCCCCCCGGGGCCCCCCCCCGGACCCCCCCCCCCCCCCCCCCCCGGCCCCCGGGGGGGGGGGCCCCCCCCCCCCCCCCCCCCCCCCCCCCCCCCCCCGGGGGGGGGGGGGGGGGGGGGGCGCGGGGGGGGGGGGGGGGGGGGGCCGGCCCCGCCCGCGGGGGGCGCCCCCCCCCCCCCCCCCCCCCCCCCCCCCCCCCCCCGCCGCCGCGGCGCGCGGGGGGGGGGGGGGGGGGGAGGAAAGAAAAAAAAACAGGTCAGAATTCTCACTGCAGAGTTCTGAATCAACTGCAGGCGAGACACATCCTTCTTGTTAAGACATGAAAACAAACTGTTACAATAGTCCAGACGAGAAGAAACAAACGCATGGATTATAAGATCCAGATCATGTTCCGACAACATTTTCCTAAGTTTAGAGATTTTTCTCAGTTGAAGGAAACAGTTTCTGGTCAGTTTTCTGCAGTGTTGAACAAGAGACATGTCTTTATCAAATACAACACCCAGGTTTCTCAGGCTCAGTTTGACAGACTGACCTAAGTCACCCAAGTACTGACTCAACCCTGGAACCTTATCATCATGAGCAATCACCAGAGTTTGTGTATATATATAATATATATATATAATATATATATATTAAGTATAGTGAGTTCGATGAATATTCTTACATTGGATAAGCTGTAAATGTTTTTTTTTGTATTCTTAATGAAAACGTTGTTACATATAAGACTCCAAAAGTCGGAGTTGGTGCTCATGGAGAGGTTCTTCATCCCATTCTGAGGTTGGTATGCACATAGAAGTGTCTGCCTGGTTCAGTACCCAATATATTTTGGATATTATTGTCTTTGTACTGGGGATGTGTAGTATTTTATTCACTGGAATGGAATCTTCTGACGATACATTTTTTGTAATTATTGGTAAAATTGTAGAATGCATTTGCATATATTCTAAAAAGTGTGAATTTGTCAAGTTCAGAGAAGCCTATGAGCGAGTTTTTCTCGTACAATATGGTGCAGGTGTGTAACAACCTTTTCCTTCCAGCTGCTGAAGTTTGTTTGTTGATAGTGAGATCTGGGTTCAGCCAGATGGGTGAGCGGATTGAAGGGGCTATTTTTTTGTGAGTTTGTGATTTTTAAGGTTCTCAACCAAGCCTTTAAGGTTGTGTTTATGGTCAGAGTTTTAAAACATTGGTGATTTTTAAAGGATCAAGTGGTAAATGGAGGATCTGATAGCAGTAGGTTGTTACAATGAGCTTGTTCTGTGTCAAGCCAGGGAGGGTCAGACTTTGGATCTTTTAGCCAAAAAGATGTTTCTTAAAGGAGTCAGTAGATCATCAAACACAGAGGGAGAGGAAGATCGGCCGCATGACCAACTCAATCAGCTGTGTTGGATTCCACTTACGTGTTGACCGATCTGCGCCGACAGATTTCATCTTGATGAGGTAAGAATATAAAGGCTAATCGTCGCCCCTATAAGGGCGATGAGGGCAGCTGGTCCCATGTTTGGCCTCCCTTTTTTTTTCAGCACCGGAGTGTCATGGAAATGATGCATCATGGAACCATTATCAACGGGTTTTCTCGCCATCCTGGGACCTGTCGGGGTCACAGCACTACCGATAAGACATGTGGGCTCAGGATCAGTTTTGAGATGGGGCTTGATCACAGGTTGAAGGTGCCACCTAATGGTTTGGGAGATGAGTTGCGTATGGGTGGCGCCTTTAAAACCAGCCCTCTTCTGGACAGTAATGGATGTGGGCCGAGAAACTTTTTCTTCGGCGTGGGGTGTCCTCGCCTTTTGTTTTCTTCCTGCCCCACCTGGTTTGTTGGGCCGCCCCCCCCGTCTCTCTGTCTCGGGTTTTTTTTTTTTCTCTGTGCGGGGGGGGGGCTGTTTTGGGGGGGGGGGGGGGGGGTTTATGGTGCCATTGATTAGTCATCAGAAATTGGTCGGTCACTGCATGAACACTTTTGATGGTGTTGATAGTTGAAAGGGTGGTCGCCCACTGCTGATTTTGATGGTGTTGATAGTAGAAATGGTGGTCGGTCACTGCTGATTTTGATGGTGTTGATAGTAGAAATGGTGGTCGGTCACTGCTGATTTTGATGGTGTTGATAGTAGAAATGGTGGTCGGTCACTGCTGATTTTGATGGTGTTGATAGTAGAAATGGTGGTCGGTCACTGCTGATTTTGATGGTGTTGATAGTAGTTTTTGTATGCTGAAATGGTAGAAATGGTCGGTCACTGCTGATTTTGATGGTGTTGATAGTAGAAATGGTGGTCGGTCACTGCTGATTTTGAAATGGTGGTGCCTGCTGATTTTATGATAGTAGAAATGGTGGTCGGTCACTGCTGATTTTGATGGTGTTGATAGTAGAAATGGTGGTCGGTCACTGCTGATTTTGATGGTGTTGATAGTAGAAATGGTGGTCGGTCACTGCTGATTTTGATGGTGTTGATAGTAGAAATGGTGGTCGGTCACTGCTGATTTTGATGGTGTTGATAGTAGAAAATGGTGGTCGGTCACGTCGGCTGATTTTGATGGTGTTGATAGTAGAAATGGTGGTCGGTCACTGCTGATTTTGATGGTGTTGATAGTAGAAATGGTGGTCGGTCACTGCTGATTTTGATGGTGTTGATAGTAGAAATGGTGGTCGGTCACTGCTGATTTTGATGGTGTTGATAGTAGAAATGGTGGTCGGTCACTGCTGATTTTGATGGTGTTGATAGTAGAAATGGTGGTCGGTCACTGCTGATTTTGATGGTGTTGATAGTAGAAATGGTGGTCGGTCACTGCTGATTTTGATGGTGTTGATAGTAGAAATGGTGGTCGGTCACTGCTGATTTTGATGGTGTTGATAGTAGAAATGGTGGTCGGTCACTGCTGATTTTGATGGTGTTGATAGTAGAAATGGTGGTCGGTCACTGCTGATTTTGATGGTGTTGATAGTAGAAATGATGGTCGGTCACTGCTGATTTTGATGGTGTTGATAGTAGAAATGGTGGTCGGTCACTGCTGATTTTGATGGTGTTGATAGTAGAAATGGTGGTCGGTCACTGCTGATTTTGATGGTGTTGATAGTAGAAATGGTGGTCGGTCACTGCTGATTTTGATGGTGTTGATAGTAGAAATGATGGTCGGTCACTGCTGATTTTGATGGTGTTGATAGTAGAAATGATGGTCGGTCACTGCTGATTTTGAGTGGTTTGATATATGGTGGTCGGTCACTGCTGATTTTGATGGTGTTGATAGTAGAAATGGTGGTCGGTCACTGCTGATTTTGATGGTGTTGATAGTAGAAATGGTGGTCGGTCACTGCTGATTTTGATGGTGTTGATAGTAGAAATGGTGGTCGGTCACTGCTGATTTTGATGGTGTTGATAGTAGAAATGGTGGTCGGTCACTGCTGATTTTGATGGTGTTGATAGTAGAAATGATGGTCGGTCACTGCTGATTTTGATGGTGTTGATAGTAGAAATGGTGGTCGGTCACTGCTGATTTTGATGGTGTTGATAGTAGAAATGGTGGTCGGTCACTGCTGATTTTGATGGTGTTGATAGTAGAAATGGTGGTCGGTCACTGCTGATTTTGATGGTGTTGATAGTAGAAATGGTGGTCGGTCACTGCTGATTTTGATGGTGTTGATAGTAGAAATGGTGGTCGGTCACTGCTGATTTTGATGGTGTTGATAGTAGAAATGATGGTCGGTCACTGCTGATTTTGATGGTGTTGATAGTAGAAATGATGGTCGGTCACTGCTGATTTTGATGGTGTTGATAGTAGAAATGGTGGTCGGTCACTGCTGATTTTGATGGTGTTGATAGTAGAAATGGTGGTCGGTCACTGCTGATTTTGATGGTGTTGATAGTAGAAATGGTGGTCGGTCACTGCTGATTTTGATGGTGTTGATAGTAGAAATGGTGGTCGGTCACTGCTGATTTTGATGGTGTTGATAGTAGAAATGATGGTCGGTCACTGCTGATTTTGATGGTGTTGATAGTAGAAATGGTGGTCGGTCACTGCTGATTTTGATGGTGTTGATAGTAGAAATGGTGGTCGGTCACTGCTGATTGATTTTGATGGTGTTGATAGTAGAAATGGTGGTCGGTCACTGCTGATTTTGATGGTGTTGATAGTAGAAATGATGGTCGGTCACTGCTGATTTTGATGGTGTTGATAGTAGAAATGATGGTCGGTCACTGCTGATTTTGATGGTGTTGATAGTAGAAATGATGGTGGTCACTGCTGATTTTGATGGTTTTATAGTAGAAATGGTGGTCGGTCACTGCTGATTTTGATGGTGTTGATAGTAGAAATGGTGGTCGGTCACTGCTGATTTTGATGGTGTTGATAGTAGAAATGGTGGTCGGTCACTGCTGATTTTGATGGTGTTGATAGTAGAAATGATGGTCGGTCACTGCTGATTTTGATGGTGTTGATAGTATGAAATGAAATGGTGGTCGGTCACTGCTGATTTTGATGGTGTTGATAGTAGAAATGGTGGTCGGTCACTGCTGATTTTGATGGTGTTGATAGTAGAAATGATGGTCGGTCACTGCTGATTTTGATGGTGTTGATAGTAGAAATGGTGGTCGGTCACTGCTGATTTTGATGGTGTTGATAGTAGAAATGGTGGTCGGTCACTGCTGATTTTGATGGTGTTGATAGTAGAAATGTGCTCCCCCCCCCCCCCCCCCCCCCCCCCCCCCCCCCCCCCCCCCCCCCAACCCCCCCCCCCCCCCCCCCCCCCCCCCCCCCCCCCCCCCCCCCCCCCCCCCGCCGGGGGGGCCCCCCCCCCCCCCCCCCGCCGAAAAAAAAAACAACAGTCTGAGTTATTTGCGGCCAAGATACCGACGCATCTCTTCGCCGGCTAGAACTTGGAATCCTCTTTGGTTCTCCCTCATGGCCTGGGACCGCATGGATGCGCTGGCTCACCCTCCCACATGATATGATAGCCGTCAAAGGTTCGCTCCTGCTGGCCCTGACTTCAGCAAAGAGAACGAGTGAGTTTGTTCTCTCTTTTACTGACTGTAACGGATCTGAAGCGGCAGGACTTGGGGCAGCGAACCCAAACTCAGAGCTAGGAAACAGGATTAAATGAACAAACCACTTCAGTAACAGAAGGCACGAGGCAGTGATAAAAAAGGTAGGGTTTTTAAGAACACAAGGGGAACTGGGATCAGGTGAGCCGAAGACACAGGTGACACGAATCAGGTCAATCAGGGCAGGAGCACAAGAGGAAGTTGACAAGACAAACACACAGGGATCAGCACTTTCAAAATAAAAGCGAGACAAAAGGAAGCATAATAGACATGCCATGAAGAGAAGTCTCAAAATAAAAGATTATAAAACTGTAAAAACATAAACATTGTTTTATTTCAGTCTTTAATTCTAAAATGTACAGCCACCACGAAAATAAATCCAAACACTGTGTTTACAACACTGACAATAGAAGTTTCTGATTTTGATGATAAGCAACACTTCAGTGAGGCTGCGACGCCTCTTCGAACCACTAGATAGAGCTCTCGTTCCGTCAACACAGCGACGTGCTTCGTCTCTATGGCAACGCTTGCCCTCATCAGGACCGTAACAGATAAACGACTGCGTTGCTCATCGGCACTTCTTCAGATCTCACAGTGTTTCTGAGTGAATTGATCAAAACACGTGGAAGATTATAGGAAACTAAATATGATTTAAACATACATTGAGGTGGAAAACAAAAGGTGTATCTTATGCATAGGATTGAGTACAATCGTGCCTTTTGTGTGTGTGTGTGTGTGTGTGTGTGTGTGTGTGTGTGTGTGTGTGTGTGTGTGTGTGTGTGTGTGTGTGTGTGTGTGTGTGTGTGTGTGTGTGTGTGTGTGTGTGTGTGTGTGTGTGTGTGCATGCATGTGTGTTAGACATGGCCCGGTGTTGGACTTTCTCCAGAGTTCATCCTGTGGTCAGGGTCAAAGGTCACTGACCATTTGTGGGTGGGGGAGGTTGGATCTTCAAGGAGTCCCGCGACTTAATCCCACTTTAACTGTAACTGGAGAGAAACATGAAGAGCGGAGACCGACACTGTTGGCACTAATTCCATTAGAACTGATGAGGTCTCGACACCAGGGGTCCAGTGGGTCGGTGGCACCGATCAATCAGGTGCAGTGACCAGAACTGGAGCTCTTAGACTGATGAAGACGATGTCGGATGAAAAGCTGCTCCTTCAGGACAGTGAAGAGCTGAGACCTGAGAGGAAGACGATGATGAGGAAATATGACAGTGAAGATGATGATGGAGATGAAGATGAAGATGGTGGTGATGATGATGATGATGATGATGATGATGAAGAGGATGAACATGATGATAAAAATGATGATAAAAATAATGATGATGATGATGATAAAACTAAGGATGAAGATGATGATTATGATGATGATGATAATAATGATGATGATGAAGATGATGATTTGAAGATGATGATAAAAGTTATTATGATGATGAAGATTATGATAATGATGATAAGGATAAAAATGATGTTAAGATGATGATGAAGATGAAGATGATGAAGGTGATTAAAGTGATTATGATGATGATGGTCGTGAAGATGAAGATTTGAAGATGACAAAGATGTTGTGATGATGAAGATGGTTTTAAGGTCATGATGAAGATGATGTTGATGAATGAAAATATGATGAAGATGATGATGATGATAATATGATGATGATGGAGATGAAGATGAAGATGAAGATGATGATTTGAAGATGACAAAGATGTTAAGATGATGAAGATGGTTTTAAGGTCATGATGAAGATGATGTTGATGAATGAAAATATGATGAAGATGATGATGATGATGATGATGGAGATGGAGATGGAGATGGAGATGGAGATGATGAAGATGAAGATGAAGATGATGATTTGAAGATGACAAAGATGTTGAGAAAATATGATGAAGATGATGATGAGATGAAGATGAAGATGAAGATGATGATGATGATGGATGATGGAGATGGAGATGAAGATGAAGATGATGATTTGATGATGACAAAGATGTTAAGATGATGAAGATGGTTTTAAGGTCATGATGAAGATGATGTTGATGAATGAAAATATGATGAAGATGATGATGATGATGATGATGATGATGATGATGATGATGATGAAGATGAAGATGAAGATGATGAAGGTGATTAAAGTGATTATGATGATGATGGCCGTGAAGATGAAGATGAAGATGAAGATGAAGATGAAGATGAAGATGAAGATGAAGATGAAGATTTGAAGATGACAAAGATGTTGTGATGATGAAGATGGTTTTAAGGTCATGATGAAGATGACGCAATGAACAACGTTGAAGAATATGAAGCTGATGACAATAGAAAACAAAGCTATGATGATGATGATGATGACGAGAGATGGAGATGGAGATGAAGATGATTTTTGAAGATGATGATGAGTGGTGTGAAGATGATGTATGTGTCTGATGGCTGATGTCTGATGATATGATGATGATGATGTGTGATGATGATGAAGATGAATGATATGATGATGATGATGATATGATGTATGATGAAGATGAAGATGAAGATGATGTCTGATGATGTCAAAGATGTTAAGATGATGATGATGGTTTTAAGGTCATGATGAAGATGATGCTGATGAATGAAAATGATGATGATATGATGATGATGAAGATTGTGTTATGATGATGAAGATGATGATGATGATGAAGATGAAGATGATGATGATGAAGATGTGATGAAGATGTGTCTAAAGATGTCATGATGTCATGATGAAGATGAAGATGAATGGATGAAGATGAAGATCTGAAGATGACAAAGATGTTGTAATGATGAAGATGTGTTTTAAGTGTCATGATGAAGATGAAAAACTGTGTCTGTTCGTCAATAGAAGATAGTGTGTGCTGGAATGCTCCCCCCCTAACCACCACCCGGCTGTCGCCACCACAACGTTAGCAATTAGAAGCTGTGACAATAGAAAACACACCTCCGGTGTGTGTTCTGTGTGTGTGTGTGTGTGTGTGTGTGTGTGTGTGTGTGTGTGTGTGTGTGTGTGTGTGTGTGTGTGTGTGTGTGTGTCTGTGTGTGTGTGTGTGTGTGGGGGGAGTGACCAAAACTTTACTCATGTTGATTATTTTCATAGTAACATGTTCTTTTTAGAGTTCTAGACAAAAATCTTTGTTCATTTTATTGTAGCGACTGGAGCTGTCTTCGTCTTCGTCCAAAAAGACACTTAAAAACACACAAATATGCTGCTCGTCTGTAGCCTCCCTCACCGGCGATGGTTTGTAAAATCAATTAAAAGTGCCGTCAAGAGACAGCACTCAAGATGTTAACAGCTACACTCGAACTACACAACACCACCTAAGTGCCTGAAGAGGTGACGACAAGTGCCTACTCTCAACACCTCACAGCACATACACAAAAAAATGCCAGTGGAGATGGAGAAGACACACAACTGTACAGAGACATGAGATAGAAAAAACACACTGACACAAGTTCAACTAAAGTGTGTATGTGTGTGTGTTGTGATGTGTGACTCTACTGTACCATCAGTGTGTGTGTTGTTGTGATGTGTGACTCTATTGTATCATGAGTGTGTGTGTGTTGTTGTGATGTGTGACTCTACTGTACCATCAGTGTGTTTGTGTGTGTTGTTGTGATGTGTGACTCTACTGTACCATCAGTGTGTTTGTGTGTGTTGTTGTGATGTGTGACTCTACTGTACCATCAGTGTGTGTGTTGTTGTGATGTGTGACTCTATTGTATCATGAGTGTGTGTGTGTTGTTGTGATGTGTGACTCTACTGTACCATCAGTGTGTTTGTGTGTGTTGTTGTGATGTGTGACTCTACTGTACCATCAGTGTGTATGTTGTTGTGATGTGTGACTCTATTGTATCATGAGTGTGTGTGTGTTGTTGTGATGTGTGACTCTATTGTATCATCAGAGTGTGTTTGTGTGTGTGTTGTTGTGATGTGTGACTATAGTATCATCAGTGTGTGTTTGTGTGTGTTGTTGTGATGTGTGACTCTATTGTATCATCAGTGTGTGTTTGTTGTTGTGATGTGTGACTCTATTGTATCATGAGTGTGTGTGTGTTGTTGTGATGTGTGACTCTATTGTATCATCAGTGTTTGTGTGTGTTGTTGTGATGTGTGACTCTACTGTATCATCAGTGTGTGTGTGTGTTTTTGTTGTGATGTGTGACTCTATTTTATCACCAGTCTGTGTGTGTGTTGTGATGTGTGACTCTATTGTATCATCAGTGTGTGTGTTTTTGTTGTGATGTGTGACTCTATTTTATCACTAGTCTATGTGTGTGTGTTATTGTGATGTGTGACTCTATTGTATCATCAATGTGTGTTGTTGTGATGTGTGACTCTATTGTATCATCAGTGTGTGTGTGTTGTTGTGATGTGTGACTCTATTGTATCATCAGTGTGTTTGTGTTGTTGTGATGTGTGACTCTATTGTATCATCAGTGTGTGTTTGTGTTGTTGTGATGTGTGACTCTATTGTATCATCGGTGTGTTTGTGTTGTTGTGATGTGTGACTCTATTGTATCATCAGTGTGTGTTTGTACAAAACTCTCTTTTCATTAAAATATTGACATTAGAAAATAAGCTCCGCCCAATGAAAAATATTTGTTTTTCTGGAGATTAAATCTTATTTCCATAACCACACCCACTCTGCTGTGAGTGGTCGAGCATGGAAGTGTTTCACCTCGATGGTGTCCATCTCCAAAGGACTTGTTGTATAAAGAAAGCGGGCGTGATTACAGCTGGAGGAGGAGTGAAGCCATTATTACGTCATAATGGACTCTCGTAACCTCTCTTTCGTCCAGATTTCAGAGCGACTTTATAAAGTAATAAGTTTAAAACATGGTCTTGAAGAGGAAGATTTCAACATTTGAAATCAGGAGAGAAGATCACTAGTTGATGTTTAAGAAGATCAAACACTAATAACAGTCGGTGACAACAAAGCAAAGACAAAAAAAGAAACACCACATAATCACACAACTGTTTGTGTGTGTTTGTGTGTGAACTGTAGTGACAGCCAGAGTTTGGGGAGAGCATAAGGCTTCAAGGGGCTGAGAGGTGAGAAAGGCTGTCAGAGGATGGTTTGGCTCTGACGGTGGATGTGACCTGAGAGCAGGACACTCAGTGACGGGCACTGACTCTGGCTGAGGTTCAGCAGATGTGCCCAACCTTCTCCGTTCTGACATGAAGGACACAACCACGTGACTACACACACGCATAGACACACACACAGTTGACTGAGGCTGAAAATGTTTAAGTACTGCGTTCTCTTGAGCGTTCTAGACAAAAATGTTTGTTCATTTTAATGTAGCGACTGGAGCTCAGTTGTCTTCGTCTTCGTCCAAAAAGACACTTGAAAACATCCAAATACCTCCATACTGCTCGACTGTAACGTCCATCTTGGATTGAAGCTCCTCACAAGAAGAATTGATCTGAGAAACTTGAATAAATCTATATTTTCAGATTATTTTTAGCAGAAGATCTTTGTCTCTCAGCTCCAACATTGAAGTGGAAGGAGGCTTCAATCCAGGAGTTACAGACGAGCAGTGTATGGAGGTGTTTGGATGTTTTTAAGTGTCTTTTTGGACGGTGATGAAGACGAAGACAAACGAGCTCCAGTCGCTACATTAAAATGAACAAACATTTTTGTCTATAACTCTAAAAAGAACACATTACCTATGAAAATAATCCCAACATGAGTCAGCATGAGGGCGAGTGGATAAAGAGTGAATCTTGGCTGAACTTTTATTTTCAGATCCAAGACTCAACCTTTGACCTTGACTGAGTCAGATCCACGAGTCTTGAATGTAAAGACTTGGATCCACTTCCGGAATCATCTACGAGCCACTGACTCGTCCGAGGAGACGGTGAATGGATGTAGCGTGACGGTTAACGAGCGCTCGCTCTCAGAGGCGGGAAAAGGAAAGTGGGCCACTTGCACTCGTCGCCGCTCTCGGATGAAATATGAGCTGCCGAGCAAAAAGCATGTCGCCGCTCTCCAAACAGTCCTAATGGGTCCGCGGGCCTCGGGGAGATGACCGGGACCTCATTGGTCACTGCTTGACTTCTGCTGGTGGACGAGCAGCGCCACGTGAGGGTCACATGACCACCACCACGGCGAGAGACACTCTCATCTCATCCGCTTTATGGAGTCGCTGCTCCTGGTTATAAATGTGTCCATTTGGACCGGGTCGGCGCTGATTCAGACGGCTGGCCGCCGTCCACCTCGCCTGCTGATGGTTTACTTCCCCGCGAGATTTAATTGATGTCAGAGTTTTAACGAGCGCGGTAACGACGCAACAAGAAGACGACGATGCTTTTAGATGCGACGCGTTTCGGTCCCGAGCCAGAACCAGAAGAACTTTTCCATTAGTGACAGAATTCATGATCGAATCACTCAGCATTTGTTCTGACCCGAGTACAGATGTGGGCTCGTGGACTTCAGTTTTGAGTTACACACATTAGTACAAGAAGACAAGACTCATGTATGATAAGAAGGTTCAGAGTAGACTTTACTTTCTGAGGAGGCTTCGATCATTTAACATCTGCAAGAAGCTCCTCTGCATGTTCTACCAGTCTGTGGTGGCCAGTGTCATGTTCTATGCTGTGGTGTGTTGGGGTGGAAATGTGTCCAAGAGGAGGTCAACAGGTTGGACAGGTTGATCAGGAGGGCTGGCTCTGTGGTTGAAGCTGGACTCACTGGTGACAGTTGCTGAGAGGAGATCATTGAACAAACTACTGTCCATCATGGATGATGACAGTCATCCTCTGAACACTGTCATCAGTGAGCAGAGAAGCAGATGAAGCATGAATGCTCCTACCCAGGTGCAACACTAATAGACTCAGGGACTCATTCATCCCTCGGGCTATTAAATTGTACAATTCTGAGTTCGGGGGCAGGAGTGGAGTGAGAGTATCTGGATGTTCTGTTCTATGTTAGTCTTTGTATCCTTTGTCTTTGTTGTTTTTCTTTGACCTATGTTCTTTGTCTTTATCTTTAGACTTAGATTGTGTCATCTTGTTCTTCCTCTTTATGTTCTTCTTCTTATTTTATTTTTATTTATTACTTTGTATTGTTTATGAAAAATTGCTGGCTATTGAAAAAAAACAATTTCCCGAAGGAGACCTCCTGGGGGACAAAAAAGTTTTTCCTTACCCTCCCTTTTTTTTTTTTAGGGTAAACCCAAAAACCACAAAAAAAAAAAAAAATTTTTTAAAAAAAAAAAAAAAAAAATTTTTTTTTTTTTTTTTTTTTTTTTTTTTTTTTTTTTTTTTTTTTTTTTTTTTTTTTTTTTTTTTTTCCCCCCCCCCCCCCCCCCCCCCCCCCCCCCCCCCCCCCCCCCCCCCCCCCCCCCCCCCCCCCCCCCCCCCCCCCCCCCCCCCCCCCCCCCCCCCCCCCCCCCCCCCCCCCCCCCCAAAAAAAAAAAAAACACAAAGCAGCAACAAACAAGCAGAAACACAACAACAACAGCAAACAACAGCAGAAACAACAGCAGAAACAACAACAACAACAGCAGAAACAACAACAACAGTAGAAACAACAGCAACAACAGCAGAAACAACAGCAACAACAGCAGAAACAACAGCAACAACAGCAGAAACAACAGCAACAACAGCAAAAACAACAACAACAGCAGAAATAACCGCAACAACAACAGCAGAAACTACAGCAACAACAGCAGAAACAGCAACAACAGCAGAAACAGCAACAACAGCAGAAACGACAGCAACAACAGCAGAAACGACAGCAACAACAGCAGAAACAGCAACAACAGCAGAAACGACAGCAACAACAACAGCAGAAAAAAGAGCAAAAACAACAACCACAACAGCAGAAACGACAGCAACAACAGCAGAAACGACAGCAACAACAGCAGAAACAGCAACAACAGCAGAAACAACAACAACAATAGCAGAAACAGCAACAACAGCAGAAACAACAACAACAACAGCAGAAACAACAACAGCAGGAAACAACAACAGCAGAGAAAACAAATCAGCAGACAACAACATCGCGACGCCCCCCACAACTAGGCAGGAAACGACAGCAGAAAACAAAAAACAACAGCAGCAACAACAGCAACCACAACAGCACAAACAACAGCAACAACAGCAGAAACAAAAACAACAACCGCAACAGCAGAATCAAGAACAGCAGCAACAACAACAACAACAGCAACAAAAGCAGCAGCAACAACAACAAACAGACAACAGCAGAAAATACAAGGAAGCGACACAGCAGCCAGACACAAAACAACAACAGACAACAAAACAAGCAACAGCAGAAAAAACAACCCACAGCCCAAGAACACAAAAAACAAAACATAAAGACAGAAAAAACAACTAGCAAAAAAAAAGGCAAAAACGACACAACCCCGCAACAGACAGAAATCAACAACAGCAGCACAGAACCCAAAAACAAACAGGGCATGAGAACGAAAAAGCGAAAAAACAAATTTAAAGGCAGAAACAAAGTGATTAAACATCATCCTGCAGGGGCAGGGAGGAAAGCAGACATACCCCACAACAGCAGACAACGCTTACCATTTAGCAGAAAGAAAACAAACAACAGCAGAAACAACAGTAGCAAACAACAACCAACAACAGCAGAAACATACTAGCAGAAACCAACACAGCAGAAAAACAACAAGGGACATAGGGACAGAGCGGCAAACAACAAACATAGCAGAAACAACAACAGCAGAACCACAACAACAGCAGAAACACAAACACTAGAGACAAAGAAAACGAACCAACCCAAAAATAGCAGAAACAACAGAAACAATAAAACAGACGAAAAGGGAAAACAACAACAGCAGAGAAACAACAACGCAAAATGAAACAGACAAGAAAAGGAACACAAAGGGACCAACGGAACACACAGACAACAAAAAAAACAAACATAGAAAACAAGAAAGAACAGGGGAAGGAACAACAGATAGAGCGAAGACCCCAACAACAACAGCAGAAACAACATTAGCGCAGGAACAGAAGAGGAAAACCAAAGGGGGGGGGGGGGAACGGGAAAGGGCATAAGCAGGGGGCGGAAGGGGGAAGGAAAAACAGAAACAAAACTAGAACAAGGAAACCCAAAAGACCAAGGGGAAAAAGACAAAACCGGGGGAAAAAAAAAAACCACAACTAGCGAGAGGAAAGGAACAACAACAGACAACAAAAACCGCAACAAACCAGCAGGAAGAACAAGATCATAGCCAAGCCCAACAAAAAGCAGGAAAAGGACAGCAGGGGGGGAAGGGGGGGGGAAAGGGCAGCCGAAACAGAAAAGCGAAAGACAAAGGAAAAAAAAGAACAACAGAAAGAACGGGAAAGAGAGCGGGAACAGCGGGGGAAAAAACGAACGACGGCAAAAAAACAGTAAGAACTAAAAGAGGCGAGGGAAGGAAGGAACAACATTAGCAGAGAAAACCAACAATGACATAGACAGGAAAACAAAATAAGAGATTTAAAACAGACAAGAAACACACAGGACAACAAACATAAACACAGAAACAGAGACACCAGGGACCCGGGACAGTAATTTTTGGGAAAGGCGAGCGGGAGAAAACAGAAGAAAAGCCGGGGGGGGAAAACAACGCAAGCCGGGGGGGACGAACATAAAAGAAAAGGCGAGGAAAGGGGAACAAAACAGCAGAAAACAGACTAGCAAAAACAGGGAGAGCGACAAACAATAAACCAGACAACAACCCAGACAACACACAGCCCAAAGAGGACAGCAAAAAGACAACAGCAGGAAAACAACATAACAGAACAGCGGAAAACCAACAACAGCAAGAAAACAAACAACAAAAACAAGAAAACAACAAGGGGGGGGGGAACGGAGGTTAGCAGAAACAAAAACAGCAAAGAAAAACAACACAGCAGAAACACAACAAACAAAACAACTAGCAGGAGCAACAACAACAATTTAGACAGAAACAGACCATACAGGCCCCAGCAACAACCCAACCACCCAACAGAAAACGAAGGAGGGGGGGGAAACCCCCAAACAAAAGGGGGGGAAGGAAACGTTTAGGGCAGAAAACACATAAGCAGACAAAAACCCAACAAAAAAACCACAACAGCAGGAAAAAACACAGACATAGCAGCACAAACCAAACACAACAACAGCAGGAAAACAACAGTAGACAAGGAAGCCAAAACCAGACATGAAACAAAAGAAAAAACAGAAAAAACACAACAAAACAGGAGGTGAGAGAGGGAGAAACACACAGCAGAAACCAACAGCCCCAGAAGGAAGAACAAAAAAAAACATTTAATAACAGCAGAAACAACAGCAGCAAAGAGGAAAACAACAACAGAACAGGAAAGACAACATTTACACAGCAGACAAAAACGACAGCAGCAACAGACAAAGAAACAACAGAAAACAATAACAGCAGAAAAACACAACAGCAGCAGAAACAACAACAACAGCAAACAAAACCGAGACCCAAAACAAACATCAGCAACAAAAACAACATCAGCAACAGTAGACAGCAGAAAAGGGAACAAGGACTAGCAGGAACAAAACATAGCAGAAACAAACATAGCGAGAAAAGAACAACATAGCAGAAACAACAGCAACAGCCAACCTAGACAAGAGCAACAAACAGCAGAAACAACAACAGCAAGAGGGGAACGGAACAACATCAGCAACAAAAACAACATCAGCAACAGTAGCAGCAACAACAACAGCAGGAACAACAACAGCAACAAACGCAGAAACAACAGCAGCAACAACAACAACCGCAACAGCAGATACAACAACAGCAACAACCGCAAAAACAGCAGAAACAACAAAAACAACAACCGCAACAGCAACAACAACTGCAACAGCAGAAACAACAACAGCAACAACAACCGCAACAGCAGAACCAACAGCAACAACTACCGCAACAACAACAACCGCAACAGCAAAAACAACAGCAACAGCAGCAACAACAACAGCAACAACAACTGCAACAGCAGAAACAACAACAGCAACAACAACCGCAACAGCAGAACCAACAGCAACAACTACCGCAACAACAACAACCGCAACAGCAGCAACACCAGCAGAAACAACAGCAGCAACAACAACTGCAACAGCAGAATCAACAACATCAGAAACAACAGCAAAAACAACAACAACCGCAACAGCAGAATCAACAACATCAGAAACAACAGCAACAACAACAACAACCGCAACAGCAGAATCAACAACATCAGAAACAACAGCAACAACAGCAACAACAACAACCGCAACAGCAGCAACACCAGCAGAAACAACAGCAGCAACAACAACTGCAACAGCAGAATCAACAACATCAGAAACAACAGCAACAACAACAACAACCGCAACAGCAGAATCAACAACAGCAGAAACAACAGCAACAACAACAACAACAGCAACAACAACTACAACAGTGGTAACAACAACAACCGCAGCAGCAGCAGCAACAATAACTGCAACAACAACGACAATATCAGCAACAACAACAACAATAACAGTATTAACAATAACTATAAGACATATGAGAACAAACCCAGGAGTGCATATATTGAATAAAGATTAAATCATCAAAACCCCTACAAGTGAACATACATTGAAATATATTTACAAAAACCTCTTTTTTGGTCTTCTCATCAAAAAACCCCCTCCAAATATAAAATCTTTTTTCTCGGGGTTTTTTTTTTTTTTTCTTTTTTTTTTTTTTTTATTTTTTTTTTTTGTTTGTTTTTGGTTGGGGGGGGGGGGGGGGGGGGGGGGGGGGGCCCCAAACAAAAAAAAAAAAAAAAAAAAAAAAAAAAAAAATCCCTCTTCAGTCTGGATGAGGATCAGCTCCTCTGAGTCTGGGAGTTTGCTGGAGAATGTGTTGACACAGGAACACCATCCCAGAGTAGATATCATTGATCACTAGGGAGGTTCTTCTAGAAATGAGGGAGAAAGACGTCGTTCGAAACAAACATTAAAAGAATCCAGAGTTGGTTAAACATACCGTAAGTTCTGACAAACACCGATCACGTGACATCACTGGAGACACGAGTCGTCCTCAGCAGAGATGCAGGAAGAAGATAGTTCTGCTATCAGAGCGGCCGGACCTTCGCCGACACCCGAGCTCTTATCTCCTCGCAGCAGCAGATAAGACTCCTGCTCCACCGACATCCCAACATCTGGCCTCTAACGACTCGGGCTTGCGGTTCTGACGGCAGAACAAAGGCCAAGCCGGGAAGTTTTCTCTGATCGCTATCATCACATGGACGGCGGCGAGAAGACGCCTGTTGCAGAGTTTCATGTTCGGACAAAAGAAAGAATACAATGATGTCATCAACACTCACACTTAAACACAATTATTAAATTAAATCAAATTATATTAAATCAATTTAAACCAAATTGAATTAAATTAAATTAAACCAAACCAAATTAACTTAACTTAAATTAAATCAAATTAAATTAAATTAAATTATATCAAATCAAATTAAACTCAATCAAATTAAATCAAATCAGATTAAATTAAACCAAACCAAACCAAATTAACTTAACTTAAATCAAATTAAATTAAATTAAATTAAATTATATCAAATCAAATTAAACTCAATCAAATTAAATCAAATCAGATTAAATTAAATTAAACCAAACCAAACCAAATTAACTTAACTTAAATTGAATTAAATTAAATTAAATCAAATAAAACCAAATTGAATTAAATTCAATTCAATTAAACCAAACCAAACCAAACCAAATTAACTTAATTTATATTAAATTAAATTAAATTATATCAAATCAAATTAAACTCAATCAAATTAAATCAAATCAGATTAAATTAAATTAAATTAGATTAAATTAAACTAAATTATATTATATTATATTATATTATATTATATTAAATTAAACTAAATTATATTATATTATATTATATTATATGATACTATATTAAATTAAATTAAATTAAATTATTAAATTATATTATATTATATATTAAATTAAATTAAATTATTAAATTAAATTAAACTAAATTATACTATATTATATTATATTAAATTAAATTAAATTAAATTAAATTAAATCAAATTAAACCAAACCAAATCAAATTAACTTAACTTAAATTAAATTAAATCATATCAAATCAAATTAAACTAAATCAAATTAAATCAAATCTAATCAAATTAAATCTAATCTAATCAAATTAAATCAAATCAAATCAAATCAAATGAATTGAATCAAATTAAACCAAATTAAATTAAATTAAATTAAATTAAATTAAATTAAATTAAATTAAATTAAATTAAATCATACCAATTCAAATTAAACTAAATCAAATTGAATTAAATAAAATAAAATAAAATGAAATGAAATGAAATTGCATTTTATTAAATTAAACCAAATTAAACCAAATCGAATTAATTCAATTAACTTCATCTGAGGAACTGAGTCACCTCATGAACTGAATCATTTGGTGAACCGATTCATTTCATTGACTGGGTCCTTTGGTGAACTGAGTCATCCCGCACAGGACTCAAACGAGTGAGTGACGAGAACTTCCTGTCATCTCAAGATGAAGGAAAGACTCGTGGAGTCTGCAGTCCCACCGGACGACAGGAAGTGACATCAGACAACAGACTCGTCACATTGATGGACACAAGTGGATCATTCGTCATGAATCTTCTCTTTGACGTTTCCCGCCGTCGCAGTCGCTCGCCGCCCTTCGCATCTGGAAATAAATCCGTTATATTTAGATGCGACGCCTCTGATCGCGACCTACTGCCACCGCCGAGTCCGACGCAGTGATGAGGCGTGACGAGCGGCGCCGCTTTTATTTTGACGGTTCAGCTCGACTTCCTGCCTGCGTGAGACGGAGACAGCTGCGCTGACGGACAGAAGCTCTGACACTCCAGACGTGTCGGGGAACAGGTTGCGATGAAAGTGGGGCGCGATCACATGGTGATAACGAACACCGGGGCGACGACGTGCTGACGTCTCGCAGGGGGCTGGAGGGGGACACCCTGGAAAGGAGGCCAGTCCGTCTCAGGGCACACAAAGACAGACAACCATTCACACTCAATTGTTTGTTCCTTTGTTCGTTCCTTTGTTCGTTCCTTTGTTTGTTCCTTTGTTCGTTCCTTCGTTTGTTCCTTCGTTTGTTCCTTCATTCTCCCTACACTCGTTCCTTCGCTCGTTCCTTCATTTGTTCGTTCCTTTGTTCGTTCCTTCATTTGTTCGTTCCTTTGTTTGTTCCTTTGTTCGTGCCTTCGTTTGTTCCTTCGTTTGTTCCTTAGTTTGTTCCTTCATTCTCCCTTCGCTCGTTCCTTCGTTCGTTCCATTGTTCGTTCCTTCATTTGTTCCTTCATTTCTTCGTTCCTTTGTTCGTTCCTTCGTTTGTTCGTTCCTTTGTTCGTTCCTTTGTTCGTGCCTTCGTTTGTTCCTTTGTTTGTTCCTTCGTTCGTTATTTCATTCTCCCTTCGTTCGTTCCTTTGTTCGTTACTTTGTTCCTTCATTTTTTTTGTCTCTGGTTCCTTCATTTGTTCGCTTCTGGCTTCGGTTCCTTCGTTTGTTCCTGTCACTTTGTTCCTTCCTTTTGTTCCTTATTCGGGGTTTGTTCGTTCCTTCGTTTGTTCCTTCGTTTGTTCCTTCATTCTCCCTTCCCTTCTTCTTCTTTTTTTTTTTTTTTTTTTTTGTTGGGTCTCGGCCTTCCGGGGTCTCGCTTCGTTCCTTCCGTTCGTTCCTTTCTTTGTCTCCCCGTTCCTTTGTTCCCTTCATTTGTTCCTTCTTTCGTTTTAGTTTGTTTTCTTCGTTCGTTCCTTCGTTCGTTCCTTCATTCGTTCCTTCATTCGTTCCTTCGTTTGTTCCTTCATTCTCCCTTCGCTCGTTCCTTTGTTCGTTCCTTTGTTCGTTCCTTAATTCGTTCCTTCGTTCGTTCCTTCGTTCGTTCCTTCGTTCGCTCCTTCTTTCGTTATTTCCTTCGTTATTTCCTTCGTTCGTTCCTTCGTTCGTTCCCTCATTCGTTCCTTCGTTCGCTCCTTCGTTTTCCTTCGTTCTTCTCCTTTCGCTCCTTTCTTTCGTTCATTTCCTTCGTTCGTTCCTTCGTTCGTTCGTTCGTTCGTTCCTTCATTCGTTCCTTCGTTCGTTCCTTCATTCTCCCTTTGCTTGTTCCTTCGTTTGTCACTTTGTTCCTTCGTTCGTTAACTAAAATGAAACTCCAACTCTCCTGACATGTCGGCGAACAGGTTTCGATGAAAGCGGGGCGCGATCACATGGTGATAACGAACAACGACGTGCTGATGCCAGACTATATAATCGGCGTGAATGTTCTGCGCTCGTTCCTCATTAATCTTTCCCCATCTGTCCATTATCCGCTGCTGAGATTCAGGGGAAAGTGTGTAAACGGCGTCCATTTACACGAGGAGGTTGCGACGCCGCCGCGAGGCGCGATAATGGAGCGGCCTTTGACAGCCGCGAACGTCAAATGAGGCAAAATTAACTCCATGAAAGGAAACTCATTTCCAGGCGCCTGCTAAGATAAGACGCTGTTTTACGAAGATTCTTTCGCGGGATTCTGTCGCCCGTGACGACGCTCGCTCTGAAGGATGCGATTCCAAACAAACGTTTGAACATTTTGCCGACAGACGTGATCGACAGTCGTTCATACGCTTCCTGAACCGTTTAATCCCTTACAGGGTCTCGCAGGGGGCTGGAGGGGGACACCCTGGAAAGGAGGCCAGTCCGTCTCAGGGCACACAAAGACAGACAACCATTCGCACTCAATTGTTCGTTCCTTTGTTCGTTCCTTCATTCGTTCCTTTGTTCGTTCCTTTGTTTGTTCCTTCATTCTCCCTTCGCTCGATCCTTCGTTCGTTCCTTCCTTCGTTCCTTCATTCGTTCCTTTTTTCGTTCCTTTGTTCGTTCCTTTGTTCTTTCCTTTGTTCGTTTCTTTCTTTGTTCCTTCATTCTCCCTCCGCTCGTTCCTTCATTTGTGCCTTTGTTCGTTCCTTCATTTGTGCCTTCGTTCGCTCCTTCTTTCGTTCCTTCGTTCGCTCCTTCGTTCGTTCCTTCGTTCGTTCCTTCTTTCGTTCCTTCGTTCTTTCCTTCGTTCTTTCCTTTGTTCGTTCCTTCATCCGTTCCTTCGTTCGTTGCTTTGTTCGTTCCTTTGTTCGTTCCTTTGTTCGTTCCTTCATTCGTTCCTTTGTTCGTTCCTTTGTTTGTTCCTTCATTCTCCCTTCGCTCGATCCTTTTTTCGTTCCTTTTTTCGTTCCTTTGTTCGTTCCTTTGTTCGTTCCTTTGTTCGTTTCTTTCTTTGTTCCTTCATTCTCCCTCCGCTCGTTCCTTCGTTCGTTCCTTTGTTCCTTCGTTCGTTCCTTCATTTGTGCCTTCGTTCGCTCCTTCTTTCGTTCCTTCGTTCGCTCCTTCTTTCGTTCCTTCGTTCGCTCCTTCTTTCGTTCCTTTGTTCTTTCCTTCGCTAGTAATGAAACTTCAACTCTCCTGACATGTATCAAATGTATCAATTCTTCTCTTTAAGATGCAGTAAGTTCCTCATCATGACCATGTTTTACACTTTATTACTTTTTAAAGTTGCTCTGAAATCTGGACGAACGAGAGGTTACGAGAGTCCATGATGACGTAACAATGGCTTCACTCCTCCTCCAGCTGTTATCACACTTTGTTTATACAACGAGTCCCTTGGAGGTGGAGGACATTGATGACGTGCGGTGACAAAACCTCCGTGCTTGACCAATCACAGCAGAGTGGGTGTGGTTATGGTCAACAAGCTTTCATCTCCAGACGAACAACAAAGTGTTTTCAGTGGGCGGAGCTTAAGATCATTTCCTAACGTCAATATTGAAAGGTAAATGCGGTGAAGGCGCCGTGGTCTGGTCTGGATGAAGGTGAGGCTCCAGCTGAAACAGAACCATCGCGATGTGAGTTCAGAACCACCGGTGGATTTATAGTGGAGACTCTGAACCCGGCTGAACCCGGCGGTTCTGCCCGACAGCTCGGGTCAGTCCGCGTGACGTTGCGTTGAGGTCGAGCAGACGGCAGCTGTGGCGTCCACGCGTCCCGAGAATCTGCAGACGTCAGCCACACACACACACACACACACACACACACACACACACACACACACACACACACACACACACACACACACACACCCTCGTCCACGAGACGCTCCTCCGACCTTCAAGTCGACAGACGCAGCAGCAGCTGCAGGGATGCGAGTCTCACCACCCGAGAGGATTCGGGGTCTCGTGGGTTCAGGATCCCGACGGCTCCTGGTTCAGACGTCAAAGGAGCGCCACCTGGAGGAGACGCCGATGAAAACTTTCTGAGTTTATGTTAATGCAACGATCCACAAACTGTACTCGTTTCATTTTAAACTCTCAAACCGATCGAGTCCACCAGTCATCTGGTGAACTGAGTCATTTGGTGAAATGAGTCATTTGGTGAAATGAGTCATTTGGTGAACTGAGTCATTTGGTGAAATGAGTCATGTGGTGAACTGAGTCATCTGGTGAAATGAGTCATTTGGTGAACTGAGTCATTTGGTGAACTGAGTCATTTGGTGAAATGAGTCATTTGGTGAACTGAGTCATCTGGTGAAATGAGTCATTTGGTGAACTGAGTCATTTGGTGAACTGAGTCATTTGGTGAAATGAGTCATTTGGTGAAATGAGTCATTTGGTGAAATGAGTCATGTGGTGAACTGAGTCATCTGGTGAAATGAGTCATTTGGTGAACTGAGTCATTTGGTGAACTGAGTCATTTGGTGAAATGAGTCATTTGGTGAAATGAGTCATTTGAACGAGTTGGATGAACTGAGTCGATGTGGTCCGAGATGAGTCGTTTGGTGAAGTGTCCGAGTCAGTGTGTAGAAACGAGTCATCGAGGCGAGTGACCGAGTCGAGTGTGTGAAATGAGTCGTTTGGTGAAACGAGTGTCTGAGAAACGAGTCAGTGGGTGAACTGAGTGCCTGAGACGATTGCGTGAAACGAGTGTGTGAACGAGTGTGTGAGACAAGCTGTGTGAGACGAGTGTGTGAAGATGTGTTTTGTGAGACGAGTGTGTGAGACGATTGTGTGAGACGAGTGAGTCATTTTGTGAAACGAGTCTTGTGTGAGACGAAGTGAGTGATTTGAGTGATGATGAGTCATTTTGTGAAATTAGTCTTTTGGTGAAAATGAGTCATTTGGTGAACTGAGTCATTGTGTGAGACGAGTCATTTGGTGAGACTGAGTCGTGTGAGTCAAGTGTGTGAGACGAGTGTGTGAGACGAGTGTGTGAGACGAGTGTGTGAGACGAGTGTCCGAGACGAGTGTGTGAAACGAGACGAGTGTCGAGACGAGTGTCTGAGACGAGTGTCTGAGACGAGTGTCTGCGAGTGACTGAGTGAGTGTCTGAGACGAGTGTCTGAGACGAGTGTCTGAGACGAGTGTCTGAGACGAGTGTCTGAGACGAGTGTCCGAGACGAGTGTCCGAGACGAGTGCCCGAGACGAGTGTCCGAGACGAGTGTCTGAGACGAGTGTCTGAGACGAGTGTCTGAGACGAGTGCCTGAGACGAGTGGAGCGTGTCTGAGACGAGTGTCTGAGACGAGTGTCTGAGACGAGTGTCTGAGACGAGTGTCTGAGACGAGTGTCTGAGACGAGTGTCTGAGACGAGTGTCTGAGACGAGTGTCTGAGACGAGTGTCTGAGACGAGTGTCCGAGACGAGTGTCTGAGACGAGTGTCTGAGACGAGTGTCTGAGACGAGTGTCATGACGAGTGTCCGAGACGAGTGTCTGAGACGAGTGTGTGAGACGAGTGCCTGAGACGAGTGTCTGAGACGAGTGTCTGAGACGAGTGTGTGAGACGAGTGTCTGAGACGAGTGTGTGAGACGAGTGTGTGAGACGAGTGTCTGAGACGAGTGTCCGAGACGAGTGTCCGAGACGAGTGTGCGAGACGAGTGTGTGAGACGAGTGTCCGAGACGAGTGCCTGAGACGAGTGTCTGAGACGAGTGCCTGAGACGAGTGTCTGAGACGAGTGCCTGAGACGAGTACCTGAGACGAGTGTCCGAGACGAGTGTCTGAGACGAGTGTGTGAGACGAGTGCCTGAGACGAGTGCCTGAGACGAGTGCCTGAGACGAGTGTCTGAGACGAGTGTCTGAGACGAGTGTCCAAGACGAGTGTCCGAGACGAGTGAGACGAGTGTGAGACGAGTGTCTGAGACGAGTGTCTGAGACGAGTGTCCGAGACGAGTGTGCGAGCGATGTGAGACGAGTGTGTGAGACGAGTGTCTGAGACGAGTGTCTGAGACGAGTGTCCGAGACGAGTGTCTGAGACGAGTGTCTGAGACGAGTGTGTGAGACGAGTGTCTGAGACGAGTGTCTGAGACGAGTGTCCGAGACGAGTGTCTGAGACGAGTGTGTGAGACGAGTGTCTGAGACGAGGGTCTGAGACGAGTGTGTGAGACGAGTGTGTGAGACGAGTGTGTGAGACGAGTGTGTGAGAATTAACATAACGAATCATTTCCCTGCAACTTCCCAAACAAAGCAGACAAACACAGGATCTCTGCTCCGCGACGTCATTACAGCCTCAGACTCACGACTCGCAGCGACGGATCTTTTCTTCTCTGACAGCAGAATTGTCGTCTGAGTTTAAGGAGAGAGAAGAGTCTGGATCCATGAAGTGAGTCCTGAAGGATCCATCAGATCGAGGACCGACTCGTGGTCGGTTTTAATGAACTGAGTCATTTTAATGAACTGAGTCATCTGCTGGACCGACTCATTGGCTCAACGGAATCATTTTAATGAACTGAGCCATTTAATGAACTGAGTCATCTGCTCAATGGAATCCTTCGATGAACTGAGTCATTTTAATGAACTGAGTCATCTGCTCAACTGAATCATTTTAATGAACTGAGTCATTTTAAGGAACTGAGTCATCTGCTCAACTGAATCATTTTAATGAACTGACTCATTTTAATGAACTGACTCATCTGCTGAACTGAATCATCTGCTGAACTGAATCATCTGCTGAACTGAATCATCTGCTGAACTGAATCATCTGCTCAACGGAATCATCTGCTGAACTGAATCATTTTAATGAACTGAGTCATTTTAATGAACTGACTCATCTGCTGAACTGAATCATCTGCTGAACTGAATCATCTCTACTGATCATCTGCTAACGAATCATCTGCTCAACGGAATCATTTTAATGAACTGAGTCATTTTAATGAACTGACTCATCTGCTCAACGGAATCATTTTAATGAACTGAGTCATTTTAATGAACTGACTCATCTGCTGAACTGAATCATCTGCTCAACGGAATCATTTTAATGAACTGAGTCATTTTAATGAACTGAGTCATTTTAATGAACTGAGTCATCTGCTCAACGGAATCATTTTAATGAACTGAGTCATTTTAATGAACTGACTCATCTGCTCAACGGAATCATTTTAATGAACTGAGTCATTTTAATGAACTGAGTCATTTTAATGAACTGAGTCATCTGCTCAACGGAATCATTTTAATGAACTGAGTCATTTTAATGAACTGACTCATCTGCTGAACTGAATCATCTGCTGAACTGAATCATCTGCTCAACGGAATCATTTTAATGAACTGAGTCATTTTAATGAACTGACTCATCTGCTCAACGGAATCATTTTAATGAACTGAGTCATTTTAATGAACTGAGTCATTTTAATGAACTGAGTCATCTGCTCAACTGAATCATTTTAATGAACTGACTCATCTGCTCAACTGTATCATTCGATGAACTGAATCATTCGATGAAATGACTCATTTGAACGAACTGACTCATCTGCTGAACTGAATCATTCGATGAACTGACTCATTTGAAGGAACTGACTCATCTGCTGATAAAGGAGTCAGGTCCAGTGAACGTGTCCTAGTAACGACTCGGCTCTGCTCGCACCGGCTTCATTGATCCACTGTCAGAGGGGTCAAAGGTCACCGCCTGGTGTCAGAAACTCAGCGTGTCCAGAGTCCACAGCACTAGTGTCTACAGTTGAACCTGATGGCTGGACCGACCGCGGAGGGAGGGGGGGAGGGGGGTGAGGGGGGTGAGGGGGTTGGGGGGCGACACAGGAAACACGATCTCTGAGGAGCTTCTTTTTTTAAAAGAGTCCATTAGCGCAGGAGAGTGAAGGCGAAGATGACAAGCGACGCCGCGGGAGAATCTGGAGTGAGAGACTGAGGTGTGTGTGCGTCAGTGTGTGCGTGAAGGTGTGTATTTGTACGTTTTTTTAAAGTGTGTATGTGCGTGTTTTAAAGTGTGGATGTGCGTGTGTGTTAAAGTGTGTATGTGCGTGTTTTAAAGTGTGGATGTGCGTGTTTTAAAGTGTGGATGTGCGTGTTTTAAAGTGTGGATGTGCGTGTGTTAAAGTGTGTTTTTAAAGTGTGTATGTGCGTGTTTTTAAAGTGTGTATGTGCGTGTGTGTTAAAGTGTGTATGTGCGTGTTTTAAAGTGTGGATGTGCGTGTTTTAAAGTGTGGATGTGCGTGTTTTAAAGTGTGGATGTGCGTGTGTGTTAAAGTGGGTATTTGTGTGTTTTTTAAAGTGTGTATGTGCGTGTGTGTTAAAGTAAAGTGTATGTGTGTTTTAAATGCGTGTTTTAAAAGTGTGTATGTGCGTGTTTTAAAGTGTGGATGTGCGTGTTTTAATTGGGTTGTAAAGTGTGGATGTGCGTGTGTGTTAAAGTGGGTATTTGTGTGTTTTTTAAAGTGTGTATGTGCGTGTGTGTTAAAGTGTGTATGTGCGTGTGTGTTAAAGTGGGTATTTGTGTGTTTTTTAAAGTGTGTATGTGCGTGTTTTAAAGTGTGGATGTGCGTGTGTTAAATTGGGTATTTGTGTGTTTTTTAAAGTGTGTATGTGCGTGTGTTAAAGTGGGTATTTGTGTGTTTTTTAAAGTGTGGATGTGCGTGTGTGTTAAAGTGGGTATTTGTGTGTTTTTTAAAGTGTGTATGTGCCTGTGTTTTATAGTATTTTTTTTTTTTTTTAGTGTTGTTAAAGTGGGGTATTTGTGTGTTTTTTAAAGTGTGTATGTGCGTGTGTTAAATTGGGTATTTGTGTGTTTTTTAAAGTGTGTATGTGCGTGTGTTAAAGTGGGTATTTGTGTGTTTTTAAAGTGTGTATGTGCGTGTGTTAAAGTGGGTATTTGTGTGTTTTTTAAAGTGTGTATGTGCGTGTGTTAAAGTGGGTATTTGTGTGTTTTTTAAAGTGTGTATGTGCGTGTGTTAAAGTGGGTATTTGTGTGTTTTTTAAAGTGTGTATGTGCGTGTGTTAAAGTGGGTATTTGTGTGTTTTTTAAAGTGTGTATGTGCGTGTGTTAAAGTGGGTATTTGTGTGTTTTTTAAAGTGTGTATTTGTGCGTGTGTTTTTAAAGTGTGTATGTGCGTGTTTTTAAAATGGGTATTTGTTTTTTTTTTTAAATGTTTTTTTTCCTTTTTTAAATTGTATTTTTTTTTTTTTAAGTGTATGTGGTGTTAAATTGGGTATTTGTGTGTTTTTTAAAGTGTGTATGTGCGTGTTTTAAAGTGTGGATGTGCGTGTGTTAAATTGGGTATTTGTGTGTTTTTTAAAGTGTGTATGTGCGTGTGTTAAAGTGGGTATTTGTGCTTAGCTCCCGACGACCGTTTCTACCCCCCCCCGGGAAACGTACCCCACCCACCACCAATATAATTTCTAATTTCCAATAAATTACCCTGCCAGCTCCCCCCCCGTCCTTATCAACCAAAACTGGCCTTTCTGTTGTGTTACGGCGGAACGACGCACACGTTACCTGCATCGTTAGCATGATCGGCTTGATCAGCATCATCGTAAGTGGAGAAGAACTACAATAATGACCCAGACTCGGGGACAGGAAGTGTGCGGTTCAGTCGCGTCAATCAGTTGCTGAACATATGAAACAGAAGATTCATCAGCTCAGACTCACTCCAGAGGACTCGCTGCAGGACCTTCTGGATCAGAATAATGCGAGTCATCGTTGCGACAACGTCTGCCGCCGCCGCTGCTGCGGGTGAAACTTCCTGCGACTCCTGACGCAACATATGCAGATACGGAGTAAACAAACTCGCCAACCCCCACGCCACCCCCACGCCTCCCCACGCCACCCCCACGCCACCCCCACGCCCCCCACGCCACCCCAGGCCACCCCCACGCCACCCCCCACGCCACCCCACGCCACCCCCTCCCCCACGCCACCCCCCCCACGCCACCCCACGCCCCCCCCACGCCTCCCCCACGCCTCCCCACGCCACCCCCACGCCTCCCCCACGCCCACCCCCACGCCACCCCCACGCCACCCCCACGCCCCCCCACGCCACCCCCACGCCCCCCCACGCCACCCCCACGCCACCCCCACGCCACCCCCCACCCCACCTCCCCCACGCCTCCCCCACGCCACCCACCCCCCACCCTCCCCACGCCTCCCCCACGCCACCCCCACACCCCCGCCGCCCCCCCACGCCACCCCCACGCCACCCCCACGCCACCCCACCGCCACCCCACGCCACCCCCACGCTCCCCACGCCACGCCCACGCCTCCCCCACGCCACCCCCACGCTCACCCCACGCCACCCCACGCCCCCACGCCTCCCCCACGCCACCCCCACGCCACCCCCACGCCACCCCCACGCCCTCCCCCCACGCCACCCCCACGCCTCCCCACGCCACCCCCACGCCACCCCCACGCCACCCCCACGCCACCCCCACGCCACCCCCACGCCTCCCCCACGCCACCCCCCGCCACGCCCCCACGCCACCCCACGCCCACCCCACGCCTCCCCCACGCCTCCCCACGCCACCCCCACGCCACCCCCACGCCACCCCCACGCCTCCCCACGCCACCCCCACGCCACCCCCACGCCTCCCCCACGCCACCCCCACGCCTCCCCCACGCCACCCCCACGCCACCCCCACGCCACCCCCCACGCTCCCCCACGCCACCCCCACGCCTCCCCACGCCTCCCCACGCCACCCCCACGCCACCCCCACGCCTCCCCCACGCCTCCCCCACGCCACCCCCACGCCACCCCCCACGCCTCCCCCACGCCTCCCCCACGCCTCCCCCACGCCACCCCGGGCCACTCGGAGACGCCGCCGACAGCCTCGAGTCCGAGGCGTGGCGGCCGATCAGGCACGCTCGCCAAGGTCGCGCGGCGTAGGTCGTACGCCGCGCTCGTTAGTCCGATGAATCCGGCGCTCGTCAACGCACGCGACCTTTGACCTCAACCTTCCTTCCCTGTCAGTCAGTTCTTACGATGCAGTTTGACTCTGATGGTCCTGAAGTACGTTCTCCTCCTTACATCACTGATCTGATCCAGCCTTACACCCCAGCTCGGGCTCTGAGGTCTGTGGATCAGAATCTACTTATGGTTCCACGCACACGGCTCAGGACCAGAGGAGAGAAATCCTTCCAGACTGTTGCTCCTAAGCTTTGGAACGATTCTCTCTCTTTGCTCTTGATGATCTACTGACTCCTTTAAGAAACATCTTAAGACGTTTCTATTTGTTCAGGCTTTTCCTTGAATTTCTCGAACTCCTGTGTTGTTATCAGTTTTATCTTGATCTTTAAAGTATATACTTTATTGAATATTGTTTTGATTGTTTAAGCGCTTTGTGACCCTGGTCTGGAAAAGCGCTATATACTGTAAATAAATATTACTTACTTACTTTCATTTACTCAATACTAGGACTAGAGCGAGGGTCCACCCGTCCAGCCGTCAACACCGAGTCTGGTTCTACTCCGGGATTCTGCCTTCTACAAGGAAGTTTTTTCCTAGCTTAGCTTCTCCAATATAGTCTTTCCTAAACTGCCTGTCCTAGTTTCCGAAGCGGTCTCCGAAGGAGTAAATGTCACTTCGACCTTCAGGCTTTCAAAAACCTTAAGAGCGAGATGATTAACGGCAACGAAGATACAACAGCGAACTAACAGCTCAGTGCTTCAGACAGAGACATGTAAACTCTGTGTGGTTCTCACTTGTACACGAGTAAAATGGTTGACTTTAAACCAGATCCGATCCCTGGACCTGACACACTCGGACTCAGGAACACCGACCTCCCCTCCCTTAACCGGATGAAAAGCAGCGAAGTTTGTGTCGACATCATCAGTCTGCGGTAAACAAGCTTCTCTCCGGCCGCCATGATGGATTTTTTTCTAATCTGCCGCGGCAACTTTCTCAGGCCGTGAACGAGGATCCTCCACGAACTCCAGCGTCTTCTTTCTGAGCCGATTCCAGGATTAATCCCAGATTAGGATTCTCATAAACTCAGCAACTCGCCGCTGACACTTCCATTCGCTTCGCTCTCTCTGGATTAAGGAAGCCCCGGAGATTATTCTTTCTTTTTTTTTCTTCCCGCCTGACGAAGCACTTTGTGATCCGGGCCATTAAAGGTCGTGTGTCCTGAAGATCCTCGTCCTGGAAAAGTCGTTCCACGACGATCCAGACCCGAGCGATGTGTGGTGACTTCCTGCCGCCGGTGAAGCATCAGGAGCAGCAACATTGTCTCACACTGACACCACAGGTCAGCTAGTGAGACTCTGTCCTCACCTCGTCTCTTCCTCTCTTCACCCTCCTTTTTTCTTCTTTTAGGCTCTTAATCTTTCCTCTCTTGTTCACTCTTCTCTTGTCTCTCCTCCCTCATCCTCCCTTACTTGTCCCTCCAATCTTGTCCTCTATTTTCCCTCCTCTCTTGTCCTTCTTCTCTCATCTCTCTTCTTCTTTCCTCTATGGACCTTCTCTCTTCACCCTCCTCTCTTGTCTCTCCTCTCTTGTCCTCACTTGTCTCTCCTCTCTTGTCCTCACTTGTCTCTCCTCTGTTGTCCTCACTTGTGTCTAATATCTTGTCCTAACTTGTCTCTCCTCTCTTGTCCTCACTTGTCTCTCCTCTCTTGTCCTCACTTGTCCCAACTCTGTTGTCTTCACTTGTCTCTCCTCTCTTGTCCTTACTTGTCTCTACTCTCTTGTCTCTCCTCTGTTGTCCTCACTTGTCTCTCCTCTCTTGTCCTTACTTGTCTCTCCTCTCTTGTCCTCACTTGTCTCTCCTCTCTTGTCCTCACTTGTCCCAACTCTGTTGTCTTCACTTGTCTCTCCTCTCTTGTCCTCACTTGTCTCTCCTCTCTTGTCCTCACTTGTCCCAACTCTGTTGTCTTCACTTGTCCTCACTTGTGTCTATTCTCTTGTCTTTTGACCTCCCTTATTTGTCTCTACTCTCTTGTCCTTACTTGTCCCTCCTCTCTTGTCTCTACTCTCTTGTCCTTACTTGTCCCTCCTCACCTGTCTCTTCTCTGTTGTCTTCAGTTGTCTCTACTCTCTTGTCCTTACCTGTCCCTCCTCACTTGTCTCTTCTCTCTTGTCCTTACTTGTCTCTTCTCTGTTGTCTTCAGTTGTCTCTACTCTCTTGTCCTTACTTGTCCCTCCTCACTTGTCTCTACCCTGTTGTCCCCACTTGTGTCTATTCTCTTGTCCTAACTTGTGTCTACTCTCTTGTTCTTACTTGTCTCTAATCTCTTGTCCTTACTTGTCCCTCCTAACTTGTCTCTACCCTGTTGTCCTCACTTGTGTCTATTATCTTGTCCTCACTTGTGTCTCCTCACTTTTTTCTACTCTGTTGACTTCACTTGTCACTCCTTACTTGTCTCTACTCTCTTGTCCTCACTTGTCCATCCTCATTTGTCTCAACTATGTTGTCTTCACTTGTGTCTATTCTCTTTTCTTTTGACCTCCTTTACTTTTCTCTACTCTCTTGTCCTTACTTGTCCCTCCTCAATTGTTTCAACTCTGTTGTCTTCACTTGTCCTCACTTATCTCTACTCTCTTGTCCTCTCCTGCCTCTCCTCGATTGTCCTCACTTGTCTCTACTCTCTTGTCCTCACTTGTCTCTACTCTCTTGTCCTTACTGGTCTCTACTCTCTTGTCCTCACTTGTCTCTACTCTGTTGTTCTCCCTTGCCTCTCTTCTCTTGTCCTTACTTGTCTCTACTCCCTTGTCCTTACTTGTCCCTTCTCAATTGTCTCAACTCTGTTGTCTTCACGTGTCCTCACTTGTGTCTATTCTCTTGTCTTTTGACCTCCTTAACTTTTCTCTACTCTCTTGTCCTCACTTGTCTCCCCTCTCTTGTCCTTACTTGTCCCTCCTCACTTGTCTCTACTCTCTTGTCCTCACTTGTCTCTCCTCTCTTGTCTCTACTCTCTTGTCCTCAATTGCCTCTCCTCTCTTGTCCTTACTTGTCCCTCCTCACTTGTCTCCCCTCTCTTGTCCTTACTTGTCCCTCCTCACTTGTCTCTACTCTCTTGTCCTTACTTGTCCCTCTCACTTGTCTCTACTTGTCTCCCTCTCTTGTCCTTACTCTTGGTCCCTCACTTGTCTCACTCTCTTGTCTCTACTCTCTTGTCCTTACTTGTCCCTCCTCACTTGTCTCCACTCTCTTGTCCCCACTTGTCTCCCCTCTCTTGTCCCTCCTCACTTGTCTTGTTTTCGTTGTCCCTTATCTTGCCTCTCTATCTCTTGTCTCTCCACTTTGTCCCTCCTCACTTGTCTCTACTCTGTTTGTCCTTACTTGTCCCTCCTCACTTGTCTCTACTCTCTTTGTCTATCTTTGTCCCCTCCTTACTTTGTCTCTACTCTCTTGTCCTTACTTGTCCCTCCTCACTTGTCTCCACTCTCTTGTCCTCTACTTTGTCTCCCCTCTCTTGTCCCTCCTCACTTGTGTCTCCCCTCTCTTGTCCCTTACTTTGTCCCTCTCCTCTCTTTTGTCCTTACTTGTCCCTCCTCACTTTGTCTCCCTCTCTTGTCCTTACTTGTCCCTTGTCCTCACTTGTCTCTACTCTCTTGTCCTCGACCTTCTTGTCTCTTCTTGTCCCTCCTCACTTGTCTCTACTCTCTTGTCCTTACTTGTCCCTCCTCACTTGTCTCTACTCTCTTGTCCTTACTTGTCCCTCCTCACTTGTCTCCACTCTCTTGTCCCCACTTGTCTCCCCTCTCTTGTCCCTCCTCACTTGTCTCCCCTCTCTTGTCCCTCCTCTCTTGCCTCTCCTCTCTTGTCCTTACTTGTCCCTCCTCACTTGTCTCCCCTCTCTTGTCCTTACTTGTCCCTCCTCACTTGCCTCTCCTCTCTTGTCCTTACTTGTCCCTCCTCACTTGTCTCCCCTCTCTTGTCCTTACTTGTCCCTCCTCACTTGTCTCTACTCTCTTGTCCTTACTTGTCCCTCCCCACTTGTCTCTACTCTCTTTTCCCCACTTGTCTCCCCTCTCTTGTCCCTCCTCTCTTGCCTCTCCTCTCTTGTCTTTACTTGTCCCTCCTCACTTGCCTCTCCTCTCTTGTCCTTACTTGTCCCTCCTCACTTGTCTCCCCTCTCTTGTCCCTCCTCTCTTGCCTCTCCTCTCTTGTCTTTACTTGTCCCTCCTCACTTGTCTCTACTCTCTTGTCCTAACTTGTCTCTCCTCACTTGTCCCACCTGTCCCCCTGACCTTTGACCTCCTCCTCAGGTCCGACACAGCCACAACTAAGAGTCTCAGCTACCGGTGAGGCTCCACAAAGACGAGTGTTTATTATTTTTCTTCTCTGCCGAACTCAGTGTCCGTGTCTCTCCTGCTCACAGACGAGTCTGCACACCAGTCGCACGATCGCAAGGTTCTGATCGTCTGCTGACATTTATGAGTTATGAAAATAAACTCTCCATCGCGGAGCCTCCCAGCGGCCACTTCCTTAACTCCTCCCGTGAAGCTAACAGACTCTGACACCTGATTCATGCGTCGCTTCGCAGGTTATTTCTGGTGCCAGAGAAAAAAAACAAACGTGCTTTAGAAGATGTTTGCGAGGTTTCCTATCAAAGCCTTCGCAGCACTTCAGGGACGCGGCAGCGAGTCGCTAACACGCGAGTCACAATAGAGACGTCACGCAGATCCTCGTCTGATTGACAGTTGGTTTTATTCACAGCTAAGAGAGCCTCAAGTCTTGGACCGAAAATCTGCGAGTCAGTTCATCATGGATAACGTTCACAAGTCAGTGTTGAGACCTGATTAAAGATGAGTTTCTTCATGTCTCGCAGAGTTTCACGACGAACCGACCGACGATTTTTCAAGATGCCATTCTGGAGTCGCTGTGGAGGTTAAACCTGGTCAAAAGTCTGAGAGACTCCGTCTGAAGGTTCGGAGTCCGTAGCCCGCTGGCCCAAAAACATTCTCAGTGGTTCTGACATAAAGCGAATCGTTGAGTCTCTTTCTTTTCCGTCGAAGCGGGTTCGGACTGGTGTTGAAGTCACATGGTCACACACACTCGCCTGCAGGATCACCTGCAGCAGACGCCGCCACAGCTCAGTGGAGCGGAACGTGTGTGTGCAGCAGTGCATGATGGGACCAGCCTCAGTTCGGTTCATTCATGTCTTCGTTAATGTTGAGCGAGTCCGTCCTGACCTCTGACTCAACGGCACCGGGTCCAGCATCTCAACAGAGTCGCTGTTCAGGAGTCACGGCTAAATGGAAATAAAACAATACAGACATGACGTGGTGATTAACAAATGACAGAGGTAGATAAACGGATGGATGGATGGATGGATGGATGGATGGATGGATGGATGGATGGATGGGTGGGTGGATGGATGGATGGATGGATGGATGGATGGATGGATGGATGGATGGATGGATGGATGGATGGATGGATGGATGGATGGATGGATGGATGGATGGATGGATGGATGGATGGATGGATGGATGGATGGATGGATGGATGGATGGATGGATGGATGGATGGATGGATGGATGGATGGATGGATGGATGGATGGATGAATGGATGGGTGGGTGGATGATGGATGGATGGATGAATGGATGGATGGACGGACGGATGGATGGATGGATGGATGGATGGATGGATGGATGGATGGATGGATGGATGGATGGACGGACGGACGGATGGATGGATGGATGGATGGATGGATGGATGGATGGAAGGATGGATGGAAGGTTAGGTGGATGGATGGAAGGATGAACGGATGGAGGATGGACTGGTTGATAGAGGGATGCATGGATGGATGGATGGATGGATGGATGGATGATGGCTGATGGATGATGGATGATGGATGATGGATGGACGGACGGACGGACGGACGAACGGACGGATAGATGGATGGATGAATGGATGGATTTTTAGATCAGTGTTGTTTACATCAGAATCGGAAACTTTTGTAAACACGTCTTTTTTGTGGCGTCACTAGAGTTCAGTTCACAGCAGGCAGTAGAAGGTAAAGCAAGTTTCATAAAAACAAGAACAAAGTGCAAACAAAAGAACAAAGTCTAAGGGATGACAAAGTGCAAATATAAAGAACATAGATCTAAGTGAATAAGGTAAAGAAAAGGACACAAAGGAAGAAGGAAATACAACAGAAGAAGGAAAGATAAATTGGACTTGTGGTCGGATGTCTGAGTCGGAACCGTCGTACGGTCAGAGCAGTTCATTACCAGCATTTCGACTCATTACAACAAGATATTATCACGTCTTGGATAATAACGTTACCACAGAGATGTTTGTCAACAAGGTTAAAAACAAACCGATCGATGTGAAGTGTACGAGCAGAAACGGGTCTAATGAGGACGGGCTCGCTCCTGCTTCACGGGCTTACACCAGAACCAGGACCATTAAGGATTTATATGGGACAGCGGACTAAGTCGTCACTGTCTTCACAATCCCGCGCCAAACTAGTGGAATTGTTTTTGGGTTCAGGTCACACGTCCTCACATACTGGGGACCGCTGTCCCCGGAGAGGTCCCGGCCCGGGAGCCTGGATCAAATCGTCCGCAACAACCGCGTCCCTGTGGACCGGAGGAGCTGACCCCGGCACTTTTGAGTCCCACCATTAGTGGCAGGCCGGTCCAGATGTGATTTATGTGGTGTCACAATAACAGCTGGATAACCGGTCCGGCATCATATAAAGGGACCTTCCGGTCCACCGGGACCGCCGAGCTGTTTTAATGAGGCTCCTCCGGACCGAACACAGGTGTGGAGGGGAAGGAAGCCTCGTGTGGTCACCAGCTCAGTGACTGCAGGAGATCGTCTAGAATCTACTGCAGGAGTCCAACTAATGGCTCAATCAATGCGCAATTTCACCTTAAACAAATCAACGCAGGCGCAAAAATAGTCAGATGTCATGTGACCTGCTGCCTGGTAAATCAATCGAGTGACAGGATGGATTCTGATTGTGATGATAATCCCTTTTATTCTCCCTTGTTGGGTACGTCTGTGATTCCAGAAGGAACAGCCAAGACTAGCAGCCACTTGAAGAAATTACTAATCAGAAAAAATAGAGGAAAAAGACGTTACTGATCATACGTGATGAAAACACACCTGTTGTTGTTGTGCTGTGTCTGAATTCGCGCACATCTCTGAGTGCACTGCTTTACAGTACACTGTAAAACAGTGCACTTCCTTGTGTTCAAATTTGGCCAGGGTAGTACTGTCTCAAATCAAACTCTGCTGCTACACACTTACAGGAAATGACTGGACAGCTTCTAATTTTTAACACCTATTACAACCGGTATTTGAAACACCATCGCTGGCACTTTGGGCGATTTTCGCCAATCGAAACAAGTTATTAAGTTGTGTTTCGTTGTGTTCTTATTGTTGTTGATCTGCTCCGAAGACGTGTCGCAGATCGCAGTAAGTTGCACTTAAATAGTTGTCCCCAGTGTTCATTTATTATCCGTTATTGTAGTGGCGTAGTTTGACCAGCAGGGGGCGATCGGGGCCTTTAGCATCGGAAGCCGATATTTTTACTGCAGAAGAAGTCACGTCAGCGTCACATGGTAGCGGAAGTAAACCACGTCTGACAACTGTTGTGTAACCGTTACCATAGTTTCCCCGTTCTTTGGTTTAGTCCAGCCAGTGGCACGAGGTCAGCTGCTGACCAAAACCATCTTCTAATTAAGGTAGACCTGGTTCCAAGAAGGAGCTTAGCGGGACAAAGTTCAGGCAGCAGGATGAACTGCAGGAGTTGAGGAGGTGTCAGGTTAGACAAAGAATAGAATTCATATCTGGATTAAAGTCACACATTTTACTTGCATATGTCACAGTACAGATTGAAATCCAGCAGGGTTCTAGATCCTACCTAGTACAGATTGGAATTCTACTAATGAACTGAGATCTGAATATTGGAATTCCAATCTGTCCTAGGACAAATGGGAATTCTACCAGGACAATCGTAAATTCTAACAGGAGAAATTCGGATTACATAAAAATGTTTTGGAAAATAGACTGAATCATTTCACACCTAACATTTCAGCGTAGGTAAGTCTACATCTACCGTTACTATTCTAGGTGAATGACTTCATATCTTAGGTATCTGATAACCCTTCTGTCAATACACATTGGAATTCCAATCTGTACTAGTAGGAGTCCAGATCCTACTGGATTCCAATCGGTACTAGTGGGATTCCAGATCCTACTGGATTCCAATCTGTACTAGTAGGATTCCAGATCCTACTGGATTCCAATCTGTACTAGTAGGATTCCAGATCCTACTGGATTCCAATCGGTACTAGTAGGATTCCAGATCTTACTGGATTACACTTGTTACTAGTGGGATTCCAGATCCTACTGGATTCCAATCGGTACTAGTAGGATTCCAGATCCTACTGGATTCCAATAAGTACTAGTAGGATTCCAGATCCTACTGGATTCCAATCTGTACTAGTAGGATTCCAATCGGTACTAGAAGGATTCCAGATCCTACTGGATTCCAATCTGTACTAGTGGGATTCCAGATCCTAGCAGGATTCCAGATCCTACTGGATTCCAATCGGTACTAGTAGGATTCCAGATCCTACTGGATTCCAATCTGTACTAGTAGGATTCCAATTGGTACTAGAAGGATTCCAGATCCTACTGGATTCCAATCTGTACTAGTGGGATTCCAGATCCTAGCAGGATTCCAGATCCTACTGGATCCAAATCTGTACTAGAGGATCCCTAGATAGATCCTACTGGATTCCAATCGGTACTAGAAGGATTCCAGATCCTACTGGATTCCAATCTGTACTAGTGGGATTCCAGATCCTAGCAGGATTCCAGATCCTACTGGATTCCAATCTGTACTAGTAGGATTCCATATCCTACTGGATTCCAATCTGTACTAGTAGGATTCCAGATCCTACTGGATTCCAATCTGTACTAGTTGTAGGGTCTGTAAATCCTCCCTGAAGCACGGAGCTGTTAGTTCGCTGTTACATCTCTGTCCCAGTTTCACAAGACGGTAATCGTCTTACGCCGAAGATTTCCGCCAGAAGCAAACTTGAATGATTTGCTGCTGTGCCGGCCTGCGATCTGGACCTGCCTTCACTTCTTTTTTAGATTCACAGCTGTCGTGTAGTTACTCGGAGACACACTTGTGTACTCGCCCTGCTGTTTTCACACGTGAGCAGTACTCACAAGTACAATCGTGACTCTGACGTCCAGACTGAAGTTGCCTTCTACACACTGATCAAAGTAGGATCCTTTAATGACTTCCGTGACATCGACAATCACAGTTTTTTTGGTGTGTAAATCTCCATCAGTCACCGTCTAATGGACGAAAGTGAAAATCTGAACCTCCTCCGGTGATTAACGAGTGTTGCCCCCGAGCGACTCTCACGTCTCCTTTGAGTGTTTGTTCATCAAGTCACGTCGACGATTATTTCCTTTGTAAATAAAAAGTAAAGAGCTCGTCCGCAGCCAGAACACGCCGGCGAGTCCGGAACCCGGGACAGGTTCTGGACCGCCCTCTCCGGACCGCGGCGGTAGATTTATGATCCCCCACTGGGCTGGCGAAACATTTTTTATTGATTTCTTTTGTGGAAGGTTTATGTTTCGAACGCCTGCTCGGTGAGCACATGAGGTGGAGGTTTGTCACTCGACTCTGACTAGTGTGTTTCCGGAGGATGAGCGAGGCCTGCGACGTTCTCTTGTGTCGTCTGCTCTAAGAGTTAAATCTATCTCAGCCTCATGGCTGCGCTCTGGCTGAGGGAGCGTCTCATGAATATTGTGATCCAGCGTCTATTTCCCGCTGCTTCGTTTACGTCGCTTTATTGTTGTTTTCCTGCCGTTGCGCCGACGCAACCGTTGTCGACGGCTTTCATCGTCAGCGGCCGTCGGGACTGACACGTATGAAGCCAATTATTTCCCGCTGCCAGCGAACGCGGCGCCGACTGTGAAGGCTCTGACACATCCGGCGTTTGAAGAATCTTCCTCCTCCACTTCCTCACAAAAGAAACCACTTCAAGAGGAAGCGTTCTCCTCCAAACATGTTAATGATCCCCCTCACGGTTCTGCCGGGTCTCAAACGCTTCATCGCGAATGGTTCCTTTAGGACCTCACCAGCTTTAATTAGAGACGTTCACCTTTTTTTATTCGTCCGAATAGTTTTGCTGATGGCTCTCTCACCCGTCTACGTTCGGTTCTCTGACCCTTTTTGTTTCTTGTGCTGACCATGGGTCACATGACAGCTGAGAAAACTTAACGACTGTTTGGAAAAACTAAAATAAGTCTTTATTTGAATCATATTTTTTGGCCAAAGATCCCAGAGTATCAGCGTAAATCTTGTGTACTGACAACTCAATGTGTTTCAATGAGAAAAAGACTTCAAGCTGGAGCTGAGAGACTGAGATATTTTGTTAAAAACAACCTAAAGAAATACTTAAAGTTTTTCAGGATCAATTCTTCTCATGTGGAGTATTCAATACAAAAGGGACGATACAGACGAGCAGTTTGGAGGTATTTCAATATTTTTAAGTGTCTTTTTGGATGAAGACGAAGACAACTGAGCTCCAGTCGCTACATTAAAATGAACAAACATTTTTTGTCCATATCTCTAAAAAGAACCGCTTACTAACCCAACAGGTAATCACAAAACTACTTAGCATAGTGGCTACAATACAGGCATGTGTTTAGCATGTAGCCATTAGCGCTCCTTTAAGATCTTGCCGTCTCCTCGGTGGACCTGCTTCTCCGACATCCTTTCACACGTTTGTTTCACGCGGCGTCACGAGGACCGTGATTGTGCTCCACGTCTGGATTTTCTTCATGACCTCACGGCTCTCCAGGGATCAGACGGATCTTTGCTGCAATTTGGACTCTGATGGACTCGACGACACCATGTGCGTAGAATTCTCATATCTTGGCTCGGTCCAAGAGAGGGTACAGTGAACGAAATTGACCTTCACAGGAGTCTTCATGGCAGTAGTGACGAGGGCTGGCTATCGATCAAAATGTTGGCGATACCATATTTATAATATCGATTCTTAGTAAAAAGAATATGACGATATCCATTCATTTTTCAGTTTATTTACTCTCTGAGATTACAGAAAAAAGTTTTTCTTTTGGAAAGATGTACATGTCCGTTTCTTGGAGACACAGACACATCTGCTGATGGTTTCCAGCAGTAGAAAAAGTATCTGAGAGCTAGAGAATAAAGATGTTCTGAACAGAGATACCAAGAGATCGTACGCACAAAAAACCCACGGACATACTTTTCCAGGTCAAAGTTCATATGTATCAATAATGAAACGATTGTTAAAAAAGTCCCGACTTCCCGACACCTTTGTCGGTGGCGTACGTTCTCATTTACTGCTCAGATGCATCACTTTTCATGTTGAAATGTTTACATTAGAGTTAGTTTAACAATCAATATTGAATAAAAAATGAGGGCGTGGAAAGGGATGAACAAGTCGCGATTAATTCCATGTTGATTTGGATGTACAAAGGAAAAGTGCTTGTATTTGTGTGCACGCACGGATTAGTACATCTGAATATTTCTGTACGTGCACCATTTTCTGGATTTGAGTGAACGTCTGTTTTTCCACAAACAGAGTTTTGAAAATCCACAAACTTCACTGTACGTGAGGCCCCCAGGTTGCTAAGTTTAATAGCATCACACTGGACTCACACTGGCTGGTACTGTCCCATCACATCAGGGTCAGAAGCTACTGTGAGGAGAAGATAAACAGTAAACGTTAGTTATACGTTTAACTCGCATGAAGCTGCATTCACATTAAGTATGGTCCTCGAACTTGTCCAGAAAAGGTGGTACAGGTTTTGGATCCAACCAGTCAAGCACATACAGTTGAACCAATGACTGTTTGTAACAAAAACCTGCACCATCTCCGTCCTTTTTTAGCCCAGTATGACGCCCCTGTCTTAGACGAGGGGGAGGCGGTGGAAACTTTAAATCAGGCTCGTTGAAGGATCACAGGGCGGACTTGAATATCAAGAGGACACAGCTTTTAAAACTTTTCTGTTCTTTAATTGATCCTTGCACGTTCAGGCGCTTCAACAAATTGCACGAAAGGCAAGTCTTTTCGATTATAACCCACCTTGTATCACTCGCGTATTATTTTGGCCACAACACAGGCGGTGCCATCCTCATGATGTACAGATCTGTGCGTCTGTAAACATTGCAGCCGATCGCTTGTGCTGTGTCTCAAATCGCATACTTCTCTTAGTATACTATAAGTTAGTATGCATCAGGATAGTGTACGTACTAACTAGTAACTAATCCTCCACAGATAGTATGTCTCAAATCAAACACTGCTGCTACACACTAACAGGAAATGACGCGACAGCTTCTTCTTCTACTACTATTTAAGGATGATTTCAACCAGCTGTAGGAACACTATCGCCACCTGCTGGCAGCACGTTTTGCAAGTTTGGAAGAAGAAATAAAGAACAAATAAAGGAAAAAAAGGAAATATTGGCGAGATATTTACACTGGTATCAGCAGCGAACACGTGTTTATCCTCCTACTGTCGGATGAAAATGCACCTGTAAGTATCTGTATAGATAGGAAAGACAACACATTTCCGTCGGTGCCTCCAAAGAAGCGAAGTTTGACCCACAGCCCATGGCAGTGACTCGTAAACATGTTCCGTCCACCGGCTCTCGAAGTCCGCTCTGCTGCAGACCCACCAACAAACGTGCAAGACTTTCTGTCAGCGTCGACACACAACAGCCTCAGAGGTGAACTTTCACCTCATCCCTCACACCCTCTTGTCCTCGGTCACCTGCTCGCCCCGGGCTGAGAGGAGCGGGGTAACAAGGGTTAATGGGGATCAGGTGCTTTTCCTCAAACGAGATGAGATCTTCGCCCTCAGCCACGGAGCAAAGAGAGAGAGAGAAGCCATTCTTGGTCTTCAATCACTTTATCTGTGTCTCAAATCGCATACTTGTGTACTTAAACCTAGTATGGTTAGTGCATAAGTGCGTCTCAATTCTTAGTATGTAAATGTAGTGCTCCATACACACTCAATTATCACTAAAACACCCACAAAACTGAGTATGGATCGATGGACACTTTCTACACTAAACGACTCCATCTTAGTGACGTTGACGTTGTAAACAGAAGGTACGTCTATTATATATATATATATATATATATATAAATATTCATATACTTAAAGGTGTATTTTCATCCAACAGTAGGAGGATGACACTGGCTGCTGATACCGGCGTAAATATCTCGTCAATATTTCTCATATTAAACGTGCTGCCAGCAGGTGTCGCTAGTGTTCCTACAGCTGCTTGAAATCATCCTTAAATAGTAGTAGAAGAAGAAGCTGTCGCGTCATTTCCTGTTAGTTTGTAGCAGCAGAGTTTGATTTGAGACATACTATCTGTGGAGGATTAGTTACTAGTTAGTACATACACTATCCTGATGATACTAACCAGTGCACTAAGAGAAGTGTGTGTTTGAGACTCAGCTACTGATTCATACACTGACTTCATGTTCATACAACACAAAGTTACACGCTGTGTCTCAAATTGCGCGCTTGTCTAAGTGCACTGCTTTACAGTACACTATAAGACAGTGTACTTAATTGTGCAGTGCTGAAATGAAGACAGTGTAGTACTGTCTCAAATCAAAATCTGCTGCTACACACTTACAGGAAATGACTCGACAAGTTCTACTACTTTTTAACTCTTATTGTAACCAGTGGTTGAAACACTATCATCGACGCTTTTCTCCAATTTAAACAAGTTATAAAGTTGTGTTTCATTGTCACCAGAATATTATATGGTTGAATTTGTGTTTACAGATGTTAAAACTTTTAATTGTTTGTATTTAAATGTTTGTTTAAAACATTTAAATATTTTTGGGAATGATTGAATTCCATGTTTTCTATATATTGAACATTTTATTTGTTTTAATTGAATTTAATATAAAATGTCGTAATTGTTTTTTTTTTTATTATTAAATTAAATTAAATGGTTAAATAATTCAAAGGTTGTATTTTTTATTGAATAATTTTATTCAAAAGTTTGTAGATTAAAAGAATTGAATTAATAAATTGAGTTTGTTTCATTAAATTCAATTATTTGTGTATTGAAACTAGATATTTGTTTTTATTGAATAATTGTTTTCAGTCATTTATTCACTGAAATATTGCATTTGTTTTATTGAATTCACTAATTTATACATTGAAAGGTGGATTTTAATGATGGAATTACATATATATTCAACACAGAGTTTTATATTCTAATTGCAATAATTAAAAAAAAAATCTTCTTTTCAAATTAAAGGTTTTGTAGACTTTTAAATTCAATATAAAAAGGTTACAATAGTGTCACCGTGATCGGCTGAAGGTTCGCTTGAAGTGGCTCGTTTGGTACGTCCTGGTCGAACCATTACACCAACATTTACATGGAATGGAGAGAATATTGTATCCAATATTGAATCATCTTCTCACAGTGGAACGAGCCACCAACAGAGATGGAGGCCAGTCACGACGTCTGGACGGCAGGGGGGTCCATCAGGAGGGTCCGCTCTCCCACCTTCTATTCCCCGAAACGTCTCATTTCCACGAGACGTGAGCGACCGTCTGACGCGAGGAGCTTATTGTCTGCACGTCACGTTCGTCGGGCTGCACTTGATGAAATGTGAAGCTTCGTTTCTGCCAGCGGCTAAAATGAATTACTCTTCCTCAATTTGGCCGAAAACGCGACGGCAAAACAAGCCGCCCCGGCTCTTATTTTCCCGTCATCCGTGATCCCCCCGCCGCGGGCTCAGCGGGGGGTCCCCGCAATTAACGACTCTTTTTGGTGGTTTAGAGAGGAACGTGGCGAGAGTTATGTCAGTGGGTGAGCGTGAGCGGCGCTCGCCTCGGCACTCTAGCCGCCACGTGAGAGGATTTAATGTGACGCGCGTCGACGGCCGTCAGCCGCTCCCGAGGACGAACCCCCGGTAAGATTGTTCGGCGGTTTCTCCGACAGACCTATAGAGATGTCATCGTTCGTTCCTTCTTGTCTCGACACAGCTTCCAGTCCGGAGGAATCGTACCTGTCATGAGTTCGCGTCTCGCCTCCTCCCGAAACTCCTGGTTTCCTCCCCATGATGTCGATGATCTCCGGTGTCAACAGCCTCCTTTTACTGTGTCTCAAATCGCATACTTCTCTTAGTATACTAGAAGTCAGTATGCATCAGGATAGTGTACGTACTAACTAGTAACTAATCCTCCACAGATAGTATGTCTCAAATCAAACTCTGCTGCTACACACTAACAGGAAATGACTCGACAGCTTCTTCTTCTACTACTATTTAAGGAGGATTTAAGCCAGCTGTAGGAACACTAGCGACACCTGCTGGCAGCACATTTTGCAAGTTTGGAAAAAGAAATAAAGAAAAAATATGAGAATCAAAAATATTCGCAAGATATTTAAGCTGGTATCAGCAGCGAAGACGTGTTTATCCTCCTACTACTGCTGAAAATACACCTGTAAGTATATGAATATATATATATATATATATATATAAGACGTAACTTCCGTTTAAAACGTCACTAAGATGGAGCCGTTTATGGTGGATAGTGTCCATCGAACCATACCCAGTTTTGTGGGCGTTTTAGTGACAATTTAGTGTGCATGGTGCACTAAACTTCGCATACTAAGAATTGAGACGCACTTACGCACTAAAAATACTAACTTTGAGTACGCTAGTATGCGATTTGAGACACAGCACTGGGAGTCTGATGGAGACAAATGGTTCTTCAGATTCACCTTTTATTTTTCCTGACTTTTCCAACGCGTTCGTTCAGAGCTCCTAAATTAAAAAGCAGGAGCTTCTTATGGATTCTGTAAATAATGCAGCGACGGAAAAGAGCAAATTAGAAAATAAATGTTGGGATGCGGAGATGAGCTGGATGCGGCGCGGTAATGAGACCTCGGAGGAGTCTCCCTGACGGCAGCGATTCATCTCCATGTGTAAACTCCAACATCACTAATTACACAACCTGTTAAATACTGAGCTGTGCAGAAACACTTAGTCGGAGATCAACAAAGTTCCTCCGAGAAACACCAGCATGTAGGACTTAAGGATAAATCTCTGTCCACTGACTCAGGAAACTATTCTCCCTGCAGACCTGAGTCACTCTGACTGTGGACCAGGTCCTCCACGAGTGCTGTGTCCCGAGTGCACCGGTTTACAGTAGACTAACAGTACACAACAGTACACTTACTCGCCCGCAGATCCACGGATAGTACGTCTCAAATCAAAGGCTGCTGCTACGCACTTGGCTCGACAGCTTCTTCTTCGACTACTTTTTAACACTGATCGCAACCTGCTGTTGGAACTGTGTCTCAAATCACATACTTGTGTACTTAAACTTAGTATTTTTGTGCATAAGTGCGTCTCAATTCTTAGTATGTAAATGTAGTGCTCCATACACACTAAATTGTCGCTAAAACGCCCACAAGACTGAGTATGGATCGATGGACACTTTCTACACTAAACGACTCCATCTTAGTGACGTCTATATATATATATATAAGTACACATATACATCCAGGTGTATTTTCAGCAGCAGTACGAGGACGACACGTCTTCGCTGCTGATACCGGCGTAAATATTTCGCCAATATTTCTCATATTTCTTGAAACCAAACGTGCTGCCAGCAGGTGGCGATAGTGTTCCTACAGCTGCTTGAAATCATCCTTAAATAGTAGTAGAAGAAGAAGCTGTCGCGTCATTTCCTGTTAGTGTGTAGCAGCAGAGTTTGATTTGAGACATACTATCTGTGGAGGATTAGTTACTAGTTAGTACGTACACTATCCTGATGATACTAACCAGTGCACTAAGAGAAGTATGCGATTTGAGACTCAGCATCACTTGACAGAGCTTTTCTCCAATAGAAACAAGTTATTAAGTTGTGTTTCATTGTGTTATTATTGTTGTTTTGTGGTAAAAATGAGTGTTTAGCGTCATCTACGTCACTAAGATGGCGACCTTTGAGGACAGGAAGTGCCCATCGATCCACACTCAATTTCCTGGCCATTTGAGTGCTCATGTGCGCACTACAAGTGCAGAAGTGCGGGATTTGTGACACACAACGAGTCTCTTCTTGCTCTAAAAACTCCCGGAAGTTCATCCGCATCATGTGATGCAGATTCTGAAGCAAGTCTATAAGAGACTGAAGATGTTCACCACATCAGAAGGGCCTCGTGTCAGAAGCCTCTTCACCACAAAGTCTGCTGAGCCAGACAACTGTCTCAACTCAACTGTATTCATAAAGCCCTTTAAAAACAACAACAGTCGATACAAAGTCCTGCAAAGTGACATGGAAGTGGTAAGAAAGCACAGTTGAAACACACAAAGATAAAACAATGTCAAGTAAAACGCACTAAAAACAGCTCCGAGTCTCATGCTGTGTTAAAAGCACAGAGAATAAAATTGTGTTTTTAAGACGAGATTTAAAAATGGACCGTGAGGAGCTCTGTCACCCTCTGAGCTCTTGGACCTCGGCATGATGCATGATGGTGGAGCAGCTCCGAGGGGTGAGACGGGGCGAGGCCGTTCAAAGATTTACAAACAAATAAAATGAACTCTAAAGTGCACAAGGCAGCCGATGGAGGGCGGCCAGGACCGGAGTAAAGTGTGTGACAGAGATCCAGCTACTATTTAAGGATGATTTCAAGCAGCTGTAGGAACACTATCGCCACCTGCTGGCAGCACGTTGGGTTTCAAGAACTTAGAAATATTGACGAAATATTTACGCCGGTATCAGCAGCGTGTCGTCCTCGTACTGCTGCTGAAAATGTACCTTTTAATATTCGTATGTATGTGTAACTTCTGTTTATAACGTCAACGTCACTAAGATGGAGTCGTTTAGTGTAGAAAGTGTCCATCGATCTATACTTTTGTGGGTGTTTTAGTGTCAATTGAGTGTGCATGGAGCACTACATTGATGGATCTACTGACTCCTTTAAGAAACATCTTAAGACGTTTCTATTTGTTCAGGCTTTTCCTTGATTTTATGGAACTCCTGTGTTGTTCTCAGTATTATCTTGATCTTTAAAATATATACTTTATTGAATATTGTTTTGATTGTTTAAGCGCTTTGTGACCCTGGTCTGGAAAAGCGCTATATAAATAAAAATTACTTACTTACATTTACATACTAAGAATTGAGACGCACTTATGCACTAAAACTACCAAGTTTAAGTACACAAGTATGCGATTTGAGACACAGCGTGGAACGTTGTGTTGCATGAACATTAAGTCACTGAATGAATCAGTGACTTGAGTCGCTCTCTGCAGCCCCCTGGTGGACACGTCAACTATAAAACTTGATAACAAACTTCCTCCATGTTTCATAACAACACAACCTGCTGCGTTTCACGGTCACGGCCGAGCAGACGCAGCAGCAGCAGCAGCTGCCGGTTACAAACGGACGCCGCGGAGAAACACCGAAGACTCGACTCTGATCCGGTTGATTTCGACTGCAGCGAAACAACACAACGAGAGGCTTCAACGTTGTTTCCGTTGCGTCGTCACTTCGTGTTGTTAACAACCGTCGAGCATCAGAGAACAGGAGAGACGAAGGCAAGGATCCCTGGAGGGAGTTTGTCAGAAGAAGCTCCGGTTTCCTCCCGCAGCGAGCGCCGTCTCCTGAGATCTGCAGGATTGAAAGAAAAAAAAAAAAAACCCAAAACTTCTTTCTCCGGCTTTAATAAGCGGCGCTTGAATGCGCCTCCGACAAAAAGAAAGTGCTGACAAAGGTGCGGCGCTGCATGTTTGCTCCCGGCTCAAATTAAAAAACGCGTTTATGAGTGAGCGCCTCTTTCTTCTGGCGAGCGGCTGAACGGATCCTTTCGGATGAAACGCAGAGCGAGAAAATGATCCCAGTTTGATGCAAATCAGCGCTAATGACTGGCAGCGGGTGATCTGATGAAGCGCCAAACTTCTCGCCGTCACACGTGGATGATGGCGCTGCAGAGTTGGAAAGACAACGTTCTGTGAAACGTTCCTCCACAGAGGCGACAGCGAGATGACGTCGACTCGAACAAGACGTGGGCGTTTGAAAACGTGGAGGTCCTGCCGAGAAGACCTGATTCTCACACGTGCGAGAGAACGAAGATGAGATGATATAGTTCGTGAACTAGTTCATATTTCGGACAAAGTGTATTTTTTGTGAACTGGTTCGTCCTGGTGTCCGTGAACTTCTCACTCCTTCTGTTCATCTTCGTGCAGTAGTTTGACACATTTCTACAGAGACGTAGAGGCAGTAAAGTAGTAAAAACACTGTACACAGATATTACTGTATCGCTGCAAAACACCAGGCAACACTGGATCCACTGGCTCTGGTTCTTTAGAGTTTATAAATGGGATGATCCGTGCTGTGTCTCAAATCGCCCACTTCTCTATGTGCACTGCTTTACAGTACACTGTCATACAGTGCACTTAATTTCGACAGGGTAGTACTGTCTCAAATCAAACACTGCTGCTACGCACTAACAGGAAATGACTCGACAGCTTCTTCTTCTAGTTCATTCTCGGAACGGTGAACTTTTGAACATTTTGACTCATGATCTATGAACTAGTTCATTCTTTGAACGGTGAACTTTTGAATTTCGAGTCATGATCTATGAACTAGTTCATTCTTGGAACGGTGAACTTTTGAACATTTAGAGTCATGATCCATGAACTGGTTCATTCTTGGAACGGTGAACTTTTGAACATTTCGAGTCATGATCTATGAACTAGTTCATTCTTGGAACGGTGAACTTTTGAACATTTCGAGTCATGATCCATGAACTGGTTCATTCTTGGAACGGTAAACTTTGGAACATTTCGAGCCATGATCTATGAACTAGTTCATTCTTTGAACGGTGAACTTTTGAACATTTCGAGTCATGATCCATGAACTAGTTCATTCTTGGAACGGTAAACTTTGGAACATTTCGAGCCATGATCTATGAACTAGTTCATTCCTGGAACGGTGAACTTTTGAATTTCGAGTCATGATCTATGAACTAGTTCATTCTTGGGACGGTGAACTTTTGAACATTTCGAGTCATGATCTATGAACTAGTTCATTCTTGGGACGGTGAACTTTTGAACATTTCGAATCATGATCTATGAACTAGTTCATTCTCGGAACGGTAAACTTTGGAACATTTCGAGCCATGATCTATGAACTAGTTCATTCTTGGAACGGTGAACTTTGGAACATTTCGAGCATGATCCTGAACTGGTTTTTTGAACGTTCTTCTTTTGAGCCATGATCTATGAAGTAGTTCATTCTTGGGACGGTGAACTTTTGAACATTTCAAGTCATGATCCATGAACTAGTTCATTCTCGGAACGGTGAACTTTTGAACATTTTGAGTCATGATCTATGAACTAGTTCATTCTTGGAACGGTGAACTTTTGAACATTTCGAGTCATGATCCATGAACTAGTTCATTCTTGGAACGGTAAACTTTGGAACATTTCGAGCCATGACTATGAACTAGTTGGGGCTTTTGACATTTCGAGTCATGATCTATGAACTAGTTCATCCTTGGAACGGTGAACTTTTGAACATTTCGAGTCATGATCCATGAACTGGTTCATTCTTGGAACGGTAAACTTTTGAACATTTCGAGTCATGATCTATGAACTAGTTCATTCTTGGAACGGTGAACTTTTGAACATTTCGAGTCATGATCTATGAACTAGTTCATTCTTGGAACGGGAACTTTTGAACATTTGAGTCATGATCTATGAACTAGTTCATTCTTGGGACGGTGAACTTTTGAACATTTCGAGTCATGATCTATGAACTAGTTCATTCTTGGGACGGTGAACTTTTGAACATTTCGAATCATGATCTATGAACTAGTTCATTCTTGGAACGGTAAACTTTGGAACATTTCGAGCCATGATCTATGAAGTAGTTCATTCTTGGAACGGTGAACTTTTGAACATTTCGAGTCATGATCCATGAACTGGTTCATTCTTGGAACGGTAAACTTTGGAACATTTCGAGCCATGATCTATGAACTAGTTCATTCTTGGAACGGTGAACTTTTGAACATTTCGAGTCATGATCTATGAACTAGTTCATTCTCGGAACAGTGAACTTTTGAACATTTTGAGTCATGATCTATGAACTAGTTCATCTTTGAAACGGTGAACTTTTGAACATTTCGAGTCATGATCTATGAACTAGTTCATTCTCGGAACGGTGAACTTTTGAACATTTCGAGTCATGATCTATGAACTAGTTCATCTTTGGAACGGTGACATTTTGAACATTTCGAGTCATGATCTATGAACTAGTTAATTCTCGGAACGGTGAACTTTTGAACATTTGAGTCATGATCTATGAACTAGTTCATTCTTGGAACGGTGAACTTTTGAACATTTAGAGTCATGATCCATGAACTGGTTCATTCTTGGAACGGTGAACTTTTGAACATTTCGAGTCATGATCTATGAACTAGTTCATTCTTGGAACGGTGAATTTTTGAACATTTCGAGTCATGATCCATGAACTGGTTCATTCTTGGAACGGTAAACTTTGGAACATTTCGAGCCATGATCTATGAACTAGTTCATTCTTTGAACGGTGAACTTTTGAACATTTCGAGTCATGATCCATGAACTAGTTCATTCTTGGAACGGTAAACTTTGGAACATTTCGAGCCATGATCTATGAACTAGTTCATTCCTGGAACGGTGAACTTTTGAATTTCGAGTCATGATCTATGAACTAGTTCATTCTTGGGACGGTGAACTTTTGAACATTTCGAGTCATGATCTATGAACTAGTTCATTCTTGGGACGGTGAACTTTTGAACATTTCGAATCATGATCTATGAACTAGTTCATTCTCGGAACGGTAAACTTTGGAACATTTCGAGCCATGATCTATGAACTAGTTCATTCTTGGAACGGTAAACTTTGGAACATTTCGAGCCATGATCTATGAAGTAGTTCATTCTTGGAACGGTGAACTTTTGAACATTTCGAGTCATGATCCATGAACTGGTTCATTCTTGGAACGGTAAACTTTGGAACATTTCGAGCCATGATCTATGAACTAGTTCATTCTTTGAACGGTGAACTTTTGAACATTTCGAGTCATGATCCATGAACTAGTTCATTCTTGGAACGGTAAACTTTGGAACATTTCGAGCCATGATCTATGAACTAGTTCATTCTTGGAACGGTGAACTTTTGAACATTTCGAGTCATGATCTATGAACTAGTTCATTCTTGGAACGGTGAACTTTGGAACATTTCGAGCCATGATCTATGAAGTAGTTCTTTGATTCTTGGGTACTTGGTGAACTTTTGAACATTTCGAGTCATGATCTATGAACTAGTTCAACTTGAACATTGAACTCGGAACAGTGAACATTACTTTGAACATTTCGAGTCATGATCTATGAACTAGTTCATTCTTGGAACGGTGAACTTTTGAACATTTCGAGTCATGATCCATGAACTAGTTCATTCTTGGAACGGTAAACTTTTGAACATTTCGAGTCATGATCTATGAACTAGTTCATCTTTGGAACGGTGAACTTTTGAACATTTCGAGTCATGCCATAACTATTCATTTTGAACTAAAGTTTTCATATCTACGAGAGAGGTGAACTTTTGAACATCTGAGTCATGATCTATGAACTAGTTCATCTTTGGAACGGTAAACTTTGGAACATTTCGAGCCATGATCTATGAACTAGTTCATTCTTGGAACGGTGAACTTTTGAACATTTCGAGTCATGATCTATGAACTAGTTCATTCTCGGAACAGTGAACTTTTGAACATTTTGAGACATGATCTATGAACTAGTTCATTCTTGTAACAGTGAACTTTTGAACATTTTGAGACATGATCTATGAACTAGTTCATTCTCGGAACGGTGAACTTTTGAACAATTCGAATTATGATCTGTGAACTAGTTCATTGGTGAACTGAACTTCGAACTAGTTCACACAGAGAGTGGACTTCCCTCCAGTGATCCATCCCGTCCGCTTCAGAGTCGCTGTGTAGAAAAACTCATCTCAGTGTCCACTGATGAGATGTTCCACAGCCAGAGTGAAAACCTTCAACCTCCTTGTAAACACTATCAACACGTCTCAGTGTTTACAACAGCTCTGTACATTGAAGAGCAACAATACTAGCTCCCCCTGCTGGTGACCAGGAGTAAACCCGTCCTCCTGTCCGTCGTGGAGCTGCTGATCCCAGTTCATTGATAACCGATTGCTCAGCACAAGCACAGACGTGGTGACATTTAAAAACCGCTGAGCCGTGAATATTTAAAAAAAAAAAAAGGGCGACGACGACACGCAGAGAAGACGGCGACCCGTCGACACACCGGCCACGGCTCTTGATGGGGTCGATTACCCAGAAGCTGTGAAGTGGCATCAAGTGAGGAGCGTCGTCGTGGGGGGGCGGCGATAATTAGCTTCGCCGCGCACACCTGTTAGCTCAACGGCCTCGTCTTCGGCTCGTCGTCACACCTCCGGCAAGACCCTGACGGATGTGTTGCTGGTGCCGAGGCCGATCGTGGCGCCGGGTGGTTCGGCTGTCGCCCTGTCAACGGAACTTAGCTCTTCTCTGCCTTCCTACTAAAGTGGTGTTAAAGCTGTGAAAATGAACAGCGGCTCAAACATGTTCTGCTCATGTCGACTAATGTTGGGATTATTTTCAGAGTGATCTGTTCTTTTTAGAGTTATAGACAAAAATGTAGCGACTTCGTCCAAAAAGACACTTGAAAACATCTAAATACCTTTGTTGGATTAAAATTATTATATACGTATACACCATACTTAAATGAATGCTAAAAGATAATCAAAATATATAGTATAAATTACTGGCTTGATCTAAGAGCTTAAACGTTTGACTACACATTCACAATCAACATTCCACTCAGACTGATTCACTGGTTCAAGACAAGCTTGGATCAGAATTAGAGATACGACACCGGTTATTTAAAACATCTGTTTATCTGCAAATCACACCTTAAATCGTAGATCAAAGAACGAAGCAAGACACACCTGGGAAAGGGGGGCTAAAAGACGGAAGAGAAGATAACCCCCGCCCGAGAACAGTTGAAGGATTAGATTACAAGAAAACAAATTAGGATGTCTCTCTGGGGGGGATCGTGACACAGGGAACTTGAAAGGACCATTTGGCCGGAAAGAGACGACCTCCCGGATGGGAAATTTGCCTTAAATATAGCGATGTTTCTACAGATCGGGACCTTTTCTGCCCGAGGCTACTGACCTGTACAGTCGCCGGGAGAAAGTGTGACCGATCGATCGTAAAGCTTGTATTTAGTTTGACTTGAAGCGGCGAATAAACGACCCGTGACACACTCTGGATTGTTCATCTTTCTCCACGACCCGAAGTATAAGACCCGGGATGGAAGTGACGTCGTGTTTTGATCGTTTTACCTTCATACTGCTCGACTGTAATGTCCCTCTTGTATTGAAGCCTCCACATGAGAAGAATTGATCATGAAAAACTTGAATACGTTTTTCTTAAGGTTGTTTTTAACAAAATATCTCAGTCTCTCAGCTCCATCTTTCAGTCTTTTCTCATTGAAACACCATGAAAGTGTCAGTGCACAAGATTTACGCTGATATTCTGGGATCTTCCGCCAAAAAACAAGATTAAAATAAAGACTTATTTAAGTTTTTCCAAACAGTCGTTTAGTTTTCTCAGCTGTCATGTGATCAGTGGTCAGCACAAGAAACAAAAAGGGGACAGAGAACGGGAAATTGTTCCTGAAAAACTTAAATAAATCGATACTTTGAGATTGTTGTTAGCGGACCTTGCTAGGCTAGCTGCTAGCTTACACTTGAAGTGTGTTTCAATGAGGAAAGACGTCATGCAGCAGCCGAAACAAGCTACAAACAAACTTGAAATATAGATTTATTTGATTGTTTCTGTACAATTTCAAAACTCGAGGCTACAGTCGAGAAGTATATTTGGATGTTTTTTTGGACGAAGACGAAGCTCCAGTCGCTACATTAAAATGAACAAACATTTTTTGGTCCATAACTCTAAAAAGAACAGATGACTCTAAAAAATAATCAACATTAGTCGACATGAAGGTGAGTAGAACATGAGTTTAATTTTAAAAATCAACAATTGATGTTGGTGACGCTACATGCTAACGGTTAGCTTCCGAGGTTATGTGTCTCAGTCGACACGAGGGTGACACGAGTTTCCTAACCTGACAATTGTCGAGTGAGAAAAACTTCAGTGAGACTTTGTTGACCAGAAATGTTCCCGTCACGGTCAAAATCCGGCGACCGTGAGAACTCAGCAGGAAGTTCTCGTTTGTTTCGCTGGCTTCCGACACAAACAAAGTGTGTTGATCAACAAAAAGCAAACACGTGTAACAACAACAGCGACGCTCCGAAGGGAGGCGTCACTCTGCCCCGGAATCGAATCACACCAGCTAACCACCGCGAGGAACCTCCTTCCTCCGGTTCCTCCGGAGGGTTTCTGGCAAAACGTGTCCCGCTGCCGAGGGTCGTCATGGCAACAGTAGGACAGGTGGACTCTAATGAGGTGACAGAATCCAGAGACGAGTGTTTCTGCAGGGAAAACGCTGTCAGCGTCTGAAGAAAGAGTAAATGTGATGTGACTGGAGAACCGCGGGGAAGCTGCAGCACAACCTGCAATTAGAGCCGTGCAGGCTGGACGCCGGGGCCCTCCAGGTGCCGACCCCCCCGACCCGCTACACACTTTAAATCTGATCATTCTGGTCACAGCGATGACATCTGAAGGACACCGACGTGTAAACTCTTGTTAAAAAACGTGTCCGTATCACGCCTGCCGAGGAGGTCCTCGTCTTCTTCTCTTGGCATCTTCTTTTCTGCTGGTCTATGGAAAGTTTACGACGTCTCTAGGGTTGTTGGAAAATACTGATGAGGATTCACTGGTCCTCGCCTCTAGTGTGTCCTCGCCGCCGCCGCCGCACACCTACTGTACAATTGAATCTTGTTATTATTTATTGATTCTTTCTTCCGCCAAACGTCGGCTTCGGCGAGGAACCGGGAGAGCGAAGATCTGTTGAGACGGCTGAGGAACCCGGGGAAAAGGCACTCGGAGAGCAAACACCTCAGCTGCACCCACGCATTATTGTCCTACATTTATTTTATTTATATACTTCGATACCTCTTACGGCAAGTGCACCTTTTCCTAGGCGACACACACTTGCACGCACACAACTAAAAGGCACTCACACGGTTGCAAACACACTCCAGGGACACTCTCTCGCTCCCAACTCTTAGATGGATGAATTTCCAGGTTTAGTCCCTCCATATACACACACACACACACACACACACACACACACACACACACACACACACACACACACACACTTACTCTCGAACTGCTGCTGCTGATGATCCATGATCTCTTCTCGCTGCTCCCAGCTCTCCGGGGACACGGGCACACGTAGGAGCAGACTTTCCTCTGGAGTCTGGAACAATCCTGGAGCTTTTACTGCTGACGACGGAAGGTCCCGACCCGGATCCTGCACACGGTGGCTCCACAAAAGGGGCCGATGTTTTCGGGGCCCCCCCCTGCTGACTTGTCAAGTCTCTTGACCATCAGGCTCAACTTCAAATCCCCCAAAACTTTATTTTTTCAATGTCAGTTTCTTTCCGTATGTCGATCATTCTTTTCCAAAAAACTCACTTGTTCTTGTCACACGACCTCAGGACTCAACACTGTGTGTCACAAAATCGCGCACTTCTGCACTTACAATAAATATGAGTGCACAAGTGCATCCCGAGGAACAGTGTGCACAATTGTAGTGCGCAATGAGCACTCAAACGGCCAGAAAATTGAGTGTGGATCGATGGACACTTTCCACCCTCAACGACTCCATCTTAGTGACATAGATGAAGCTAAACTGAAGCTAAACTGAAGCTAAACTGAAGCTAAACTGAAGCTAAACTGAAGCTAAACTGAAGCTAAACTGAAGCTAAACTGAAGCTAAACTGAAGCTAAACTGAGCTAACTGAAGCTACTGAAGCTACAACTGACCGCTCGTCTTTGGTGCAGATACCGATGTAAATGTCTTGAGAAAAGACTTGTTTTACCACAAAACAACAGTTATAACACAATGAAACACAACTTAATAACTTGTTTCAATTGGTGAAAAGTGTTGTCAAGTGTCAGTGATAGTGTTTCAACGACTGGTTGATCAGTGTTAAAAAGTAGTAGAAGAAGAAACTGTCGAGTCATTTCCTGTTAGTGTGTAGCAGCAGAGTTTGATTGAGACAGTACTACACAAAACTGCACTGCACAAGTAAGTGCTCTGTATCACAGTGCACTGTAAAGCAGTGCACTTAGACAAGTGAGCAATTTCAGACGAAGCGTGGAACTTTGTGTTGGCTGAGTCTCAAACACACACTTCTCTTAGTGCACTGGTTAGTATCATCAGGATAGTGTACATTCTAACTAGTAACTAATCCTCCACAGATAGTATGTCTCAAATCAAACACTTCTCTGAGAGCACTGGTTATTATGTCCAAATTTGAGCACTGCACGAGTAAGTCCACTGTATCACAGTACACTGTAAAGCAGTGCACTTACACGATAAGTCATTGTGAATTTGAGACACAGCATAGGTCTTTGCGAGTGCTTGAACTTCGTGTCCGGTCCAGGAGTGGATCAGAAAACCGGTTGGAGGTGGTTCTTGGCGGTGCGAGAGCGTCGGGACGAACGACCGAAATCGACGTCTCGGTTCCGTGGAGCTCATTGAGCGAGTCACCGGACTCGCTTTTCATATTTCATATTTTCTTCCACTCACTTCTCTCCTCCTGCCTTCGCTCTGTCCATCCCCCCCCTCGTTTCTCAAGCATCAAGTATTTTCTTCTGTCCTCTCCGCCCTGCTACACACAGCCCCTCCTCTGCCGGGCCTGTCAGCCCCGAGCTTCAGTTAATCACTCAGGCAGCGGCGCCGCTCGCTCCCTGGACACTAATAGCAAGACAAGCAAAGAAGCGGAGCGAGGCGGCGGCGGCGGCGGCGGTGGTGGTGGGGGGCAGGCGGGTGGGACTCATTAGGACAGCAGGTATTTAAGGAAACGGTCCATTTCAAATCAAAAGATGATTTGTCTCCGGCTCGGGACGTTTCTCCGGGTTCCGCCGCCGACAACAGTTGGCGGCGCTTCAGAGCTTTTTGATAAATACTTCCCGTTCTCGTTTCCGAGGAGCTCGACTCGGGCCCACCCGGAGGCGTCGTCTTCAAAACGCTGACTGCGTGTGTGCAGGCTCGATAAAGTTGAAATATGACCTCCATTTGCACGACGACACGGCGTCAAATGAAAAGAAAGGAGCCGTCAGGAGAGGGTGAGCGGATCCCGGCGCCGTCCACGGAGTCGGTCTCCGAGACGAGTCGAGAGGCCGGCGGGGTAAAGTGAGGCGTCACTGGAGGAGCATGTTGAAGAGGGAGATAGGAAGGTGTTCAGGTCCATGTGAAGCTCTTGGTTCCTCCACAGTAGGCCGTGAACTCGGTACCATCACAGCACCGGTACTGACGGAGTCGGCAGTAGCCAGACGGAGAGGAAACACAGATTCCGGTCCTTCCCTCTGGTTTGTTTTCGATAGTGTAACTGAGCAGATGACTCTCACTCTTTTTTTTTTGGACCACATTTTCTTCAATCATCATTTAAGCTCCGGCACTGTTTCCAAAGGTTTGGCCGCGGCATCAGATAGAACCTCCCGAGTCTGGAGCTGGCTCAGCGTTTGAAGGTCAGACTGAGTTCCGAGGACACGCTAGTGAGTCTGTGCGGACTCTCAGACACACTTTACGACACAACTTTAATCGTCATTTCAAGTGATAGTTCCAAAATTCCAACTTCACTCATTTCTACCCTCATGTCGACTAATGTTGTATTATCTTCAGAGTAATAAAACGCTCAAAACACTGAGTCCGTTCCGTCGCTCCAACACGATGTCACTTCCGTCCCGGGTCTTATACTTCGGGTCGTGGAGAAAGATGAACAATCCAGAGTGTGTCACGGGTCGTTTATTCACCGCTTCAAGTCAAACTAAATACAAGCTTTCAATTACGATCGACCGGAAGCACTTTCTCCCGGCGACTGTACAGGTCAGTAGCCTCGGGCAGAAAAGGTCCCGATCTGTAGAAACATCGCTATTTAAGGCAAATTTCCCATCCGGGAGGTCGTCTCTTTCCGGCCAAATGGTTCTTTCAAGTTCCCTGTGTCACGATCCCCCGCAGAGAGACATCCTAATTTGTTTTCTTGTAATCCAATCCTTCAAATGTTCTCGGGCGGGGGTTATCTTCTCTTCCATCTTTTATCCCCCCTTTCCCAGGTGTGTCTTCGTTTTTTGATCTACGATTTAAGGTGTGATTTGCAGATAAACAGATGTTTTAAATAAACGGTGTCGTATCTCTAATTCTGATCCGAGCTTGTCTTGAACCAGTGAATCAGTCTGAGTGGCATGTTGATTGTGAATGTCACGAGGGTTAGTGGAAAATGGGTGGATATTACATTTTAAATTGAAATCTGGTGTCTGTTCGTTAAGTTTCCGATCTAAGTCAGTTTCCTAACCTGACAATTGTCGAGTTATTGTCGTCTCCGATGACAAAAACCATTCAAATCAGTGCGATCACAAACTTCAGCGAGACTTTGTTGACTAGAAATGTTCCCGTCACGGTCAAAACGAAGACAACTGAGCTCAAGTCACTACATTAAAATGAACAAAACATTTTTTTCTGTAACTCTAAAAAGAACAGATGACTCTGAAAATAAACTAAGTCGACATGAGGGCGAGTAGATAATGAGTGAACGATCACTTTAGTACTGGAAGCCGTCTCAGTGTAAAATGCTTTCAGCATCAAACTAAATTCATCTACGGTTCTATTATGGGAAGATTCAAACTGTCTGTTGATGCTTAAAAATATATCCGTCTGTTAAGAATGTTGCAGGAAAACTTGCTGTCACCGCCTCGTCAAGAGAGTCCCCCTCGGTGCCAGTCGTCCAGGATCCAGATCTGAGTTCTTGCCAGAAAGTCGACATCTCAGGGTCTCCTCCTGTGTTTACCGCCCGCCGTCATTAGCTCGACTCGCACGCCTTTAAAATGTCACACGTCCTCGGTAATGAAGCGCCGAGAATCCCCCGAACTTCCCGGTTCCTCGGCTCTCCCGGGTCGATCCGGGCAGGATGGCGGTCCCGGCGCTCATTAACCGAGGCGCACGTCAAGGTGGGAATAATGAGCGAAGTGCCCTGCGAGGCCCACGTCGTTTCGAGAAAGAAGAAATCAGTAAACACGGGAGGAACTCACGCGACAAACAAACTTGACGTCTGCAGTGAGACGGCGGTTCATAAACACAGATGAAGACGTCGTTTAAGAGAAGAGGAAGAGTTTGAATCTGACAGTAACAGTTGGACGGAGGAGATCCTTCAGTCCTGAATCCACACCTGGTCTTGCCCAGAGCCTCGTCAAGAATGAACCGGTGCATGAACCTCTAGTTTTTGATTTTTATTTCAAAGTTTGCGAATTTGTTTCAGGAAATTGTAATGCCGTTCTTAGTTTTTGTTATTATTATTACAAAGTTTGTCATTTTGTTTTGGGAAATTGTCTTTTTGTTTCAAAGTTTGTAAATTTGTTCCAGGAAATTGTAATCTAGTTTCAGATTTTCTACATTTGTTTCAGAAAATTGTAACGTTGTTTTAGTGTTTGTTATTATTATTTCAAAGTTTGTCATTTTGTTTCAGTGTTTGTTATTTTTATTTCAGTTACTTTGTAAATTTGTTTTAGGAAATATAAATTTTGTTTCAGAGTTTGTAAATTTGTTCCAGGATATTGTAATGTTGTTTTAGTGTTTGTCATTTTTATTTCAAAGTTTGTAAATTTGTTTGAGGAAATTGTTATTTTGTTTCAAAGTTTGTAAATTTGTTTCAGAAAATAGTAATGTTGTTTTAGTGTTTGTCATTTTTATTTCTAAGTTTGTAAATTTGTTCCAGGAAATTGTCATTTTGTTTTAGTGTTTGTTATTTTAATTTCAAAGTTTGTAAATTTGTTCCAGGATATTGTAATGTTGTTTTAGTGTTTGTTATTTTTATTTCAAAGTTTGTAAATTTGTTTGAGGAAATTGTTATTTTGTTTAAAAGTTTGTAAATTTGTTCCAGGATATTGTCATTTTGTTTTAGTGTTTGTTATTTTTATTTCAAAGTTTGTCATTTTGTTTCAGTGTTTGTTATTTTTATTTTAGTTACTTTGTAAATTTGTTTTAGGAAATAGAAATTTTGTTTAAAAGTTTGTAAATTTGTTCCAGGATATTGTCATCTTGTTTTAGTGTTTGTTATTTTAATTAATTTGTTCCAGGAAATAGTAAGTCTCCGGCAGCAGGTCCACCTCCAGCATCACCAGAGGCTGGTCATAATGTTGTGGTCGTCTTCCTTCCGACCGCCTGTCAGTTCAGCCGCCGCCGAGCCCTTGACGGATGGTTTCGACTCTCGCGCTCGGGTTCGAAACGCTGGTCCACGGGCAGGTCCCGCTAACAGAACTGGGCAGCGAGTGTTCCGAAGGTTCCGGTGCCGGCCCAGACTCTTGAACCGGCCTCATTAGACGGACGCCGTCGGCGCCGCTTTGATGAGGCCTCGGACCGCTGCCCGGGCGGACGACAGGTGCAGCGATGGCGCCGGTTAATTGGCAGGCTGGGCTCGGTGCCGTTGGCCCCGCGGTGCGTTTGGACCGGTCTGCGGAGGACGCCGCATGAAAATGAGATACTGCATCAAAACCTGGAGTTGGCGCCGCCGCCACACGCCCGGGCCATTTTTCAAACGCCGTCTACCCGGGGGCCCCCGGGGAGCGGCACAGAGCTCACGAGCTGAAACGGGCCTCAAAACTGTTTTTCAAATTCTTCAGAGAATTTACAGACTAAAGACCCGACGCTGACGCTGGAAGAGGAGAAGAAGACGAGAGAGGAAGTGGCGTTCTCGGAAAAAAGAAACTAGACGGGCCGGCGAGAAGGTCCACTGACGCCTCTTTGATCAGAAATAGAAGCGGTTCTGATGCGAGCGTCGGGAGGATTGTTGTCGACGCGTTCGCAGATCAAACCTACCATGAAGATCACAGCGTCATCTTCAAACCGCCGGGAGGTTCTGGAGCCGTCGCTCTGTTCGTTGAAGATCCAGGAAGCTGCTGGACGTCTCAGGCGTTCTTCACCGCGAGGCCCACGATATCATTCACGTATCGCCCCTGAACGCACCGTCCCCCGCTCCACGGCCGGCGTCTGAGGCCGTCGTTTAAGGACACGTGGGCGAGAACCGAAGGCTGAGATGAAAGTGGAACTCGATAAAGGTCGGTCGGTCTCGTGACCTCCAGCATCAGCTGCTCGTCTTCATCCACTTCGAACCTCCCTCGCCGAGTCACCGCTGGTCCGTCCAACGAAACAATCTGCAGATTTGAAAGTGCACTCCATCAGCGAACGGCTGCAATCACTACTCAGACTCCCCAAAGTGACCCCGGGTGAGACGGGGGGGGGCAGGTCTCAGCGGCCCCCCAGAACAAACACTTTACGATAGTCAAGAAAATGTTTTCCATCGTCCCCCGGAGAAGAAGATCTTCACGGAAAGTGAGTCGCGCGGGTTCTGACCCCCCGGACAAGTCTGGAACGACACCCGATTCGCCCAGTGTCATTCCATTGAATCGCAAGTCCTCATAGTATCATCCATTCCATTGAATCGCAAGTCCTCATAGTATCATCCATTCATATGGGCCAGTAGGGCCCTATTCTTCCTCCTAGCATGTAAAATAGGTTGTTATCAGCCATTCATCTGGTTGACCCAATGTTATATATTGTCTTGAGCGGGTTGCGATCCCACGTCCCTTGGGGCAAAACCAAAACCAAAACCAAAACCAAAACCAAAACCAAAACGACAACCAAAATGACAACAATGGCCGATGCGCTATCCACTGAGCTAAACCCTAACCCTAACACCAACCCTAACCATAGGGTATTTAACCCTAACCCTAACCCTAACCCTAACCCTAACCCTAACCCGGTACTTCCGTATCCTTTCGTGTTTTTCCGTATCTTTCCGGTTTGCGTCCAAGAAAGATAAAGTTATCTGTCTTCAAACGGAATAAATAAAATGTTAGGGTTAGGGTTAGGGTTAGGGTTAGTGTCAAAGACCCTAGGGTTAGGGTTAGTGTTAAGGTTAGGTTTTAGCTCAGTGGATAGCAAATCAGCCATGGTTGTCTTTTTCTTTTTTTTTTTTCCCCAGGGACGCGGGATCGAAACCCGCTCGAGACAATATAGCAGGTAGAATAGGGCCCTACTGGCCCATATGAATGGATGATACTATGAGGACATGCGCCCATTCAATGGAATGACACTGGGCGAATCGGGTGGGAGCGAAGACTCGGGTCTGAAAACCCGGGAGAAGACTCGAAGCAGATTCTGTAGAAACTCAGGATGTTTTTATGCCAACGATGCCTCATCGGGTGGGAGGACGGAGGGAGGACGGGGGGAGGACGGGGGGGGAGAGGATCTAATTTGGCGGCAGTAAAAAGCAAATTAATGGACTACAAGCATCAGAGCTCATAAAGAACTAATTCCATCTGAAAGTTACATTAACGCGGAGAGCGCGGCTCGTAAAAGAGACGTTCGAACGACTCGAATGTAAATGTGTCCTCGACTCCTCGACTCCTCGACTCCTCGACTCCTCGACTCCTCGACTCCTCGACTCCTCGACTCCTCGACTCCTCGACTCCTCGACTCCTCGACTCCTCCACTCCTCGACTCCTCGACTCCTCCACTCCTCCACTCCTCGACTCCTCGACTCCTCCACTCCTCGACTCCTCGACTCCTCGACTCCTCGACTCCTCGACTCCTCCACTCCTCCACTCCTCCACTCCTCCACTCCTCCACTCCTCCACTCCTCGACTCCTCGACTCCTCCACTCCTCCACTCCTCCACTCCTCCACTCCTCCACTCCTCCACTCCTCCACTCCTCCACTCCTCTACTCCTCCACTCCTCCACTCCTCCACTCCTCCACTCCTCCACTCCTCCACTCCGCGACTCCTCGACTCCTCGACTCCTCGACTCCTCGACTCCTCGACTCCTCGACTCCTCGACTCCTCGACTCCTCGAATCCTCGGCTCCTCGGCTCCTCGACTCCTCCACTCCTCGACTCCTCCACTCCTCCACTCCTCCACTCCTCCACTCCTCCACTCCTCCACTCCTCCACTCAGTGTTTGTTATTTTTATTTAAAAGTTTGTACATTTGTTTGTGTGTTTTTTTTTATTTTTTTTTTTTTTTGTTTTTTTTTTTTTTTAAATTTTTTTTTTTTTTTTTTAGTGTTTGTCATTTTTATTTAAAAGTTTGTACATTTGCTTTAGTGTTTGTTATTTTTATTTAAAAGTTTGTTAAATTTGTTTTAGTGTTTGTTATTTTTATTTAAAAGTTTGTACATTTGTTTTAGTGTTTGTTATTTTTATTTAAAAGTTTGTACATTTGTTTTAGTGTTTGTTATTTTTATTTAAAAGTTTGTACATTTGTTTTAGTGTTTGTTATTTTTATTTAAAAGTTTGTACATTTGCTTTAGTGTTTGTTATTTTTATTTAAAAGTTTGTAAATTTGTTTTAGTGTTTGTTATTTTTATTTAAAAGTTTGTTAATTTGTTTTAGTGTTTGTTATTTTAGTTCAAAAGTTTGTACGTTTGTTTTAGTGTTTGTTATTTTTATTTCAAAGTTTGTACATTTGTTTTAGTGTTTGTTATTTTTATTTAAAAGTTTGTACATTTGTTTTAGTGTTTGTTATTTTAGTTCAAAAGTCTGTACATTTGTTTTAGTGTTTGTTATTTTTATTTCAAAGTTTGTACATTTGTTTTAGTGTTTGTTATTTTTATTTCAAAAGTTTGTACATTTGTTTTAGTGTTTGTTATTTTTATTTAAAAGTTTGTACATTTGTTTTAGTGTTTGTTATTTTTATTTAAAAGTTTGTACATTTGTTTTAGTGTTTGTTATTTTTATTTAAAAGTTTGTACATTTGTTTTAGTGTTTGTTATTTTTATTTAAAAGTTTGTTAATTTGTTTTAGTGTTTGTTATTTTTATTTCAAAGTTTGTACATTTGTTTTAGTGTTTGTTATTTTTATTTAAAAGTTTGTACATTTGTTTTAGTGTTTGTTATTTTTATTTCAAAGTTTGTACATTTGTTTTAGTGTTTGTTATTTTTATTTCAAAGTTTGTACATTTGTTTTAGTGTTTGTTATTTTTATTTCAAAGTTTGTACATTTGTTTTAGTGTTTGTTATTTTTATTTGTTTTATTTTTTAGTTTATTTTATTTCAAAGTTTGTACATTTGTTTTAGTGTTTGTTATTTTTATTTCAAAGTTTGTAAAGTTTGTACATTTGTTTTAGTGTTTGTTATTTTTATTTCAAAAGTTTGTACATTTGTTTTAGTGTTTGTTATTTTTATTTAAAAGTTTGTACATTTGTTTTAGTGTTTTTAGTGTTTGTTATTATTTTTATTTCAAAGTTTGTACATTTGTTTTAGTGTTTGTTATTTTTATTTCAAAGTTTGTACATTTGTTTTAGTGTTTGTTATTTTTATTTCAAAGTTTGTACATTTGTTTTAGTGTTTGTTATTTTTATTTCAAAGTTTGTACATTTGTTTTAGTGTTTGTTATTTTTATTTCAAAAGTTTGTACATTTGTTTTAGTGTTTGTTATTTTTATTTCAAAAGTTTGTACATTTGTTTTAGTGTTTGTTATTTTTATTTCAAAGTTTGTACATTTGTTTTAGTGTTTGTTATTTTTATTTCAAAGTTTGTACATTTGTTTTAGTGTTTGTTATTTTTATTTAAAAGTTTGTAACATTTGTTTTAGTGTTTGTTATTTTTATTTCAAAAGTTTGTACATTTGTTTTAGTGTTTGTTATTTTTATTTCAAAGTTTGTACATTTGTTTTAGTGTTTGTTATTTTTATTTAAAAGTTTGTACATTTGTTTTAGTGTTTGTTATTTTTATTTCAAAAGTTTGTACATTTGTTTTAGTGTTTGTTATTTTTATTTCAAAGTTTGTACATTTGTTTTAGTGTTTGTTATTTTTATTTCAAATTTAAACATTTGTTTTAGCATTTGTTATTTTTATTTCAAAAGTGTACATTTGTTTTAGTGTTTGTTATTTTTATTTCAAAGTTTGTACATTTGTTTTAGTGTTTGTTATTTTTATTTCAAAGTTTGTACATTTGTTTTAGTGTTTGTTATTTTTATTTCAAAGTTTGTACATTTGTTTTAGTGTTTGTTATTTTTATTTCAAAGTTTGTACATTTGTTTTAGTGTTTGTTATTTTTATTTCAAAGTTTGTACATTTGTTTTAGTGTTTGTTATTTTTATTTCAAAGTTTGTACATTTGTTTTAGTGTTTGTTATTTTTATTTCAAAGTTTGTACATTTGTTTTAGTGTTTGTTATTTTTATTTAAAAGTTTCAAAGTTTGTACATTTGTTTTAGTGTTTGTTATTTTTATTTCAAAGTTTGTACATTTGTTTTAGTGTTTGTTATTTTTATTTCAAAAGTTTGTACATTTGTTTTAGTGTTTGTTATTTTTATTTAAAAGTTTGTACATTTGTTTTAGTGTTTGTTATTTTTATTTAAAAGTTTGTACATTTGTTTTAGTGTTTGTTATTTTTATTTAAAAGTTTGTACATTTGTTTTAGTGTTTGTTATTTTTATTTCAAAAGTTTGTACATTTGTTTTAGTGTTTGTTATTTTTATTTCAAAAGTTTGTACATTTGTTTTAGTGTTTGTTATTTTTATTTAAAAGTTTGTACATTTGTTTTAGTGTTTGTTATTTTTATTTCAAAAGTTTGTACATTTGTTTTAGTGTTTGTTATTTTTATTTCAAAAGTTTGTACATTTGTTTTTTTGTGTTTGTACATTTGTTTTTATTTTTATTTCAAAGTTTGTACATTTGTTTTAGTGTTTGTTATTTTTATTTCAAAGTTTGTACATTTGTTTTAGTGTTTGTTATTTTTATTTAAAAGTTTGTACATTTGTTTTAGTGTTTGTTATTTTTATTTCAAAGTTTGTACATTTGTTTTAGTGTTTGTTATTTTTATTTAAAAGTTTGTACATTTGTTTTAGTGTTTGTTATTTTTATTTAAAAGTTTGTACATTTGTTTTAGTGTTTGTTATTTTTATTTAAAAGTTTGTACATTTGTTTTAGTGTTTGTTATTTTTATTTAAAAGTTTGTACATTTGTTTTAGTGTTTGTTATTTTTATTTAAAAGTTTGTACATTTGTTTTAGTGTTTGTTATTTTTATTTAAAAGTTTGTACATTTGTTTTAGTGTTTGTTATTTTTATTTAAACAGTTTGTTTACATTTGTCGTTTAGTGTTTGTTATTTTTATTTAAAAGTTTGTACATTTGTTTTAGTGTTTGTTATTTTTATTTAAAAGTTTGTACATTTGTTTTTTTTAGTGTTTGTTATTTTTATTTTTATTTAAAAGTTTGTACATTTGTTTTAGTGTTTGTTATTTTTATTTAAAAGTTTGTACATTTGTTTTAGTGTTTGTTATTTTTATTTAAAAGTTTGTACATTTGTTTTAGTGTTTGTTATTTTTATTTAAAAGTTTGTACATTTGTTTTAGTGTTTGTTATTTTTATTTAAAAGTTTGTACATTTGTTTTAGTGTTTGTTATTTTTATTTAAAAGTTTGTACATTTGTTTTAGTGTTTGTTATTTTTATTTCAAAGTTTGTACATTTGTTTTAGTGTTTGTTATTTTTATTTCAAAGTTTGTACATTTGTTTTAGTGTTTGTTATTTTTATTTCAAAAGTTTGTACATTTGTTTTAGTGTCTTGTTATTTTTAAAAGCCCCTTAAAGTAAAAGTTTGGTACATTTGTTTGTTTGTTATTTTTATTTAAAAGTTTGTACATTTGTTTTAGTGTTTATTATTTTTATTTAAAAGTTTGTATATTTATTTCAAAGTGTTTGTTATTTTTATTTAAAAGTTTGTACATTTGTTTTAGTGTTTGTTATTTTTATTTAAAAGTTTGTACATTTGTTTTAGTGTTTGTTATTTTTATTTAAAAGTTTGTACATTTGTTTTAGTGTTTGTTATTTTTATTTCAAAAGTTTGTACATTTGTTTTAGTGTTTGTTATTTTTATTTCAAAGTTTGTACATTTGTTTATTTCAATTTTATGTTTTTTTTTTTTTATTTAAAGTTTGTACATTTGTTTTAGTGTTTGTTATTTTTATTTAAAAGTTTGTACATTTGTTTTAGTGTTTGTTATTTTTATTTCAAAGTTTG